>CM034360.1:101937090-102319952 GCA_019925275.1 Mytilus edulis
GGTACTTGTATATCCCAACAACAAAAAGACACTTAGTACAGCCTCTGAGAAAACTTGCAGTTACTGACAGCTAGTTCAAAGCCACTTACAACTAATAAAAATCATGCCTCTTTAGACTTAATTCTTGTTACCCTATTTTATGGATTTTCTCCAAACTTTGTAAACTTTGTAGAGTTATCAAATTTACTCAATTATTTTTGATGATTTTTAAAGTTTACTTGATTGTTCAATAAAATTATTCATATAGTTCATCTAAATATGTCTAATTATGTTAATAAACATTTTTCGGTCCTACTAAAAAGCGCCCGGGAAAAGAAAAAGCGCCCGGGGAAAAGAAAAAGCGCCCGGAGAAGGAAAATTAGCGCCCGGAGAAGAAAATTAGCGCCCGGGGGAAGAAAATAATATTATCATATACTTAGACTAAAAAACATATGATTTTTACTGTATGATAATAGCATTAAATTAACGTAAATTCCATATTTTTCGAATTTGTGCTTAGCGGGCTGATATGAAAAGTTTATCACATGCTTCGATTGTTATCACATGCCTTTCCGTAACGTTATCACATGGCATTCCGGTGATACTCGGCAAATTCCGGAAAATACACCTCAATGCTACGTTTTCAGTGAAAAACAGTACGAAATAGTGTACAAAACAATTATTTAGATACTGAAAAGTATATTGTGTAAAATAATAACAAAAAAACAAACAAAAATAAAAAAAACAAACAAACAAATTATTAAATAAATGCATTCTTTATAAGTTTTAAACATAATTTAGAAAGTTACTTTGAAAAGGTTGACTTCACTATGTATATTGTTGTTTTTTTTTAGGGGTTTGTCGAGTCGTCCATATTAAAAATGTTTTCTCCTCTGTTGAGGCATATGGTAGAAAGATTTGATATCGAATGTACTAAATTTGGGTCCGACGTCCGTGAACTTTTCAATCTTTGAACTTCTATTTGGGAACCACGTAAAAGGATCAATATATGATCTGTTATTTTCCTCCATTGTTGAAACATATGATAAAAAGATCATAACATGCGGCTCTTGGGCTGATATTGAACCTAGGGCTGATAATACATGCGATATGAAAAATGCCATGTAATAATCTGATAATATTTTATAACAATATTTTTTTTTCCTTAAAAAATAACTAATCCGGGGATTCACGGCTTGTTTTGTCCTTAATATAAATGGGATACACATGTATATTTTGTTACTAAAAACAATCGGTGCCTGAGGTCTTATATTTTCGCAACTGCATGGTGAACACTTTTTTATACAGATGCTGAGATAGATTTATTATATCTTTTAAAAAAACTAAAACTGCTTCAATGGCTATGGTAATCAGGGATTTAATGCTTAGACTTAGATTTAAACCAAACACCTGCTTTTTACCCCCTTGTTTTAACTACGGTACATGTAAAGTACTGCTTTTTTTGCTGATTTATTATGTGTACCTCTTTTAATTTTGATTAAATTAATATTTATCTGTGAAATTTGAGTTGTCTTATACATACATTTTTCATTTTGATATCGTTTTTGAAAAACATGTCTCGTGATGTCTTACATGTTATAAATCTTCCGCATAAATTGTGATCCATTATTATCAGTCTTTCGAAATAGTATTCATATATTATTGTTAATTAAATGTTAAAATTAAAACAATGTTATTCATACTTGTTTTTGTGCTTTATTACAAATGTCTATTTTATGAGTTTGCAAATTACTTGTCAAAAAAAAAATCAATTTCCATAACTTAAGAAAGTTGTCTCATGCCAATAAAATATCTATATATTTTCCCCGGGCGATTTTTCTGTTCCCCGGGCGCTATATTTTCTTCTCCGGGCGCTTTTTCTTTTCCCCGGGCGCTTTTTCTTCACCCGGGCGCTCCCGGGCGCATTTTAGTAGGACCCACATTTTTATTCCCCCAATTTTTTTCAATAAATAGTAAAAATGTTTTCATTTTCTTTCTACTTTAAATTCATGATAATTTAAAGGCCTTAAATATTTGCTATTTTTTCGTATTAAAAAGTGATAAAATGTAGCAATTTCGTCAAGTTCGCTAATTATTTTTTTTACAGTTAAATACTTATAAAAACACCTATTGTTATTGGGCTATTCCAGAAATAATCCATACCCCCCTATAGAAGGTTTAGGAATTCCAGATTTTTTTTTTGTAAAAATCTCAGATTTTCCAGAAAATATTCTCTTAGTTGGCAATAATTTCCAGAATTTTTCAACAATTCTAAGAAATATTCCAGGAAAAAAATGAGAATAATACTAAAACTTTCCAAAAAATATCCTGTGGAATTAAATATTTCCAGGCAAATTTAACTTCCAAAAGAAAATTTCCAGGCAAATTTATCAACTTCCAACAGAAATTTTCCAACTAAACATTTTCATGAAACATATATATAAGTTTTAATATTGTTTATATTGATTATTGTGTCATACATGTAGATAGCTGCGGAACCGTAGCTCTTAGGTCCTTATGTTATTTTTTGACTATTTGTGGATCTATGGTCAAATGATAAATAACATAACGACCTAAGAGCTATGGTTCTGCAGCTAACATGTTGATGATTAGATCAAACTGGCATTCATTCAGTGTATGCATACATGGCAGCTGTATGCTTAATACTAGTTTTTGTTAAAATTTCTTTGTGATCAAGTTCATCCATTTCAATTGATAATTTATAGTGGGTCTTTTTACATTGTAATGTTACATTACAGTCTCCAGTGAGGGTGAAGATTGGCTCCTGTTATATTATGTTTAAAATGCTGCATTTTTTGTATGCACCTGTCCTTGATCAGATGCCATTGTTAAGTGGTTGTCATTTGTTGGTGTAGTACATGTAACATGTCCATAGGTGTTTCTGGTTTCTGTTTTTTCATATTGATTCGACAGTTGGTTTTTCAGTTATTTTTAGGGCCCTTTATAACTTGTTGTTTGGTGTGAGACAAGGCTCCATGTTTTTGACCTATGATTGTTAACTTTGTATGCGCTGTGATTTGGGTTGTGAGTTGTCTCATTGATACTCTTACCACATCTTCTTGTTAACATCAACTCATTCATGACATTGTTTTAAGGTTAAATGGATTGACTTAAAAGATCATAACTTAAGAGCTTGTGTTTTTGTATGCTTACATCATCTTAAACATTATTAATGATTATTTATCATCTTTGACAGTCAATAAACCTTATTGCTATTTGGGAATGCAACACAAGCTGTCTGCTGTTTTGATCACGTTACAAATTGTTACTACACCATTTACAAGGGAATTCTTAAAGTTGGATAGTTTGTTTCCTATTTTAGTGTAATTTAAAGCATATTACAAACACATTTGAGATATATGAATAAATAAGGCATAAAGGACAATATTAATTGAATTTTTTTTACAAATTTTGATTTTTTTTAATTATTTTTGTTTGTGTACTGGAATCACAAAGAAAGAAATCATCAAGTTTGATATATTTTTCTAAACATATTTTGAAAATCAATTCTTAAACATGATGGTTGTCAATTCAGATATATTTGAAATGCAAATTTATATACATGTAGATGTACATGTAAACTTGACTTCATAAAAGAAAAAGAAAACTTTTCCAAGAATGAAACAAAGCCTTTAAAAATTGAAAAGGTATTTACAACTCAAAACAATTCCATTATGACCAAATGTTTTACATTGGCTTAAAGTATTAAAGGAGATATTTTTTTCTTCTTATAGTTTTATTGTGACTTCACTATCATATTTATAACAATGATTCAAATCATTATAGGTGCCTATAATAACATTGAACTTATCATTTTTCTAATATCTATTGTAAGGAAAAAATGCTATCTGCTCTGATTTTCAAGCTATAAACATGATAGACACCAATTAACACCTTATTGACAAATGATTAATTTCAAACACTTGTTTATTTGTCATCACTGCATGAAATCTTGATTAGCACAATAGATCTTAGATGACTGACCAGAAATGACCACATGTGTTCTATATAGTGTAAAAGTATTGTTCCACATAAATACATTGATATCAAAATCAGCCAGTGGCAAAATCTTCTGAGGTTTGAATTTAATAAGCTCCAGACACCCCCCCTTTTTTTTTCCTTTTTTTATTTTCGAAAAATAATATTTGTGTTTAGTATGTATGTTCCGGACCATATGAGTATTTGGACCATATGCGTATGGTCATGACCATATGCGTATACTCATATGGTCCGACCATACGCGTATGGTCCGACCGTACGCGTATGGTCGGACCATATGAGTATAATACTCGTTTGGTTATTAACGGGCCGGACCATATGAGTATTTGGACCATATAGGTATCTATATTTTTTCAAATTACATTATAAACGTTTCAATAATACAAAAACTTTATCTAAAAAACAGTGATGGTTTAAACATGTTAAAACATGACAATTTTTTTCATTTTATAATCCAAAATACTACGTAAAAATTTAATATTGATGCCATAGTTAGTTTTCATCGCTAGTTACATTCGTGCATATAGGTTTGGATGACACTCACTTCCACACGTTATCATAGCTTTTTTGCACGATCTTTTTCATTTACACATTTTGTTTGCGAGTAAAAAACAAGCCTTTTTGCAGCTGCGTACAGTGATACCGAGGTCTTTGGCAATTCTGATGTCTACGGTGTTTTTAAGACGCTCTAGATCTCAAATATCGTAAAATGACTGCAATACACCATCTTCACAACACAACTTAAATAAACTAATAGTATACTACTTTCCAGTGACTTCTTATGTAACAGTTCATTAAGAAAATTTTGGAATTTAATGTTTTAGTCGACATATTGCCATTTTCTCGAAATAACAAATCGGTAATGACCATCAGTATAAAATGTGTTTACTTTAAATTTGACAATTAAGAAAAAATAACTATGTTAAACTTCTTATTTTTATTTAGCTTATCTTTTTATTATAATATAATGATAAAATTACCTATATGATAGCGTATTTTGAATGAACGGTCATACCATATGAAGAGTTTAGAAGTATTAAAAGTTAACTATAACAGAGTGTTAATTACCCCGACCATATGCGTATGGTCCGACCATACGCGTATGGTCGGACCATATGAGTATATACCCATATGGTCATGACCATACGCGTATGGTCCAAATACTCATATGGTCCGGAACATGTATTTTGTCTCTATATCTATATTATAAAATGTTCAATATAAATTTGCATAAGAAATGACTGAATTTCTAAAATAAAATTGTATACTGTAATGAAATTTGAGAAGTTATCAAATTTAATGTTCTTGTATCACAGTCACACTTTGAAAAAGTTTTCTCCAAATTTAAATGAACCATCAAAAATTCAACACAAGTTTTTAATAAATATAAAGTAGTTCACAATTCATTACAAATGTGTCTCTAATCTCATATAAAGTTCTTGCTCTAACCAAAATTGGACATTTTTGATATTTCCTGTACATGCAGTTTTACGATTTGCTATTTGTCGCCTGCAACTAGTCACCAAATCTAGACATAACATTCCTTCATTGGGGAACGGATTTATACAAGTTCTTATTTTTTCCAAATCCCTGTATTTCTTTACATTTTATAATTTCCTAAAACATCATGAAATTAAATAAAATTTCAAAACTTTTAAACAATTGTTAAATTTTTAATTTGTATTATAATGACATTTTCATTTTTTACATGTTTATAGTTGAAAAAAGTCATAATGGAACTGAAAGATGATACATTATGTTTATAATCAAAACATATTCAAATAATAGATGTTATCATGTTAATCCACTTCAACAATTTGTAATGATCATCAAATGACAATATAGAGTCAATGTATAATAATAATTGATAAATAAATGAAACAACTTTAATATTAATAAACAAATAAACTTTTATAATTTTAAAACTGAGACTTAATATTTATTTTTGCAGAGCAAGGTATTGTGGATACATAATTCCTAGTTTTTATCTCATTTGTCTTATAACATGACTAGTTCAAATAATTACATGTAGTATATCATTATATAATTAATTAAAATCCACAGAAATGGCCATGTGGTCACAGTGTGACTTCATCAAGCTTGTACTACTGTTTGTTAGTCAACTGAATGGCTAGATTAAATAATCTTCAACCTCAACAACTAAGAAAAGCAGTAGGTCCTGCAGTGTCCTGGTGTGTGGTTTCTCACAAATTTCAATACAAACATACTTGTAGAGAACATAAATAAAACCCTGTAAATCCAGATAATGAACTATGTTTGGTTTTTAGCTCACCTGGCCCGAAGGGCCAAGTGAGCTTTTCCCATCACTTGTCGTCCGTCGTCGTCCATCGTCGTTAACTTTTACAAAAATCTTCTCCTCTGAAACAACTGGGCCAAATCAAACCAAACTTGGCCACAATCATCATTGGGGTATCTAGTTTAAAAAATGTGTGGCGTGACCCGGTCAACCAACCAAGATGGCCGCCACGGCTAAAAATAGAACATAGGGGTAAAATGCAGTTTTTGGCTTATAACTCAAAAACCAAAGCATTTAGAGCAAATCTGACATTGTAAAAATGTTTATCAGGTCAAGATCTATCTGCCCTAAATTTTCAGATGAATCGGTCAATCGATTGTTGGGTTGCTGACCCTGAATTGGTAATTTTGAAGAAATTTTGCTGTTTTTGGTTATTATCTTGAATATTATTATAGTTAGAGATAAACTGTAAACAGAAATAATGTCAGCAAAGTAAGATCTACAAATAAGTCAACATGACCAAAATGGTCAGTTGACCTGTTTAGGAGTAATTGCCCTTTATAGTCAATTTTAACCATTTTTCGTTAATTAAAGTAATCTTTTACAAAAATCTTCTCCTCTGAAACTACTTGGCCAAATTAATCCAAACTTGGCCACAATCATCTTTGGGGTATCTAGTTTAAAAAATGTGTGGCGTGACCTGGTCAACCAACCAAGATGGCCGCCACGGCCAAAAATAGAACAAAGGGGTAAAATGCAGTTTTTGGCTTATAACTCAAAAAACCAAGCATTTTGAGGAAATCTGACATGGGATAAAAATGTTTATCAGGTCAAGATCTATCTGCCCTGAAATTTTCAGATGAATCGGTCAATCGGTTGTTGGGTTGCTGCCCCTGAATTGGTAATTTTGAGGAAATTTTGCTGTTTTTGGTTATTATCTTGAATATTATTATAGATAGAGATAAACTGTAAACAGCAATAATGTTCAGCAAAGTAAGATCTACAAATAAGTCAACATGACCAAAATGGTCAGTTGACCTGTGTAGGAGTTATTGCCCTTTATAGTCAATTTTTAACCATTTTTCGTAAATTAAAGTAATCTTTTACAAAAATCTTCTCCTCTGAAACTACTGGGCCAAATTAATCCAAACTTGGCCACAATCATCTTTGGGGTATCTAGTTTAAAAAATGTGTGGCGTGACCTGGTCAACCAACCAAGATGGCCGCCACCGCTAAAAATAGAACATAGGGGTAAAATGCAGTTTTTGGCTTATAACTCAAAAACCAAAGCATTTTGAGGAAATCTGACATGGGATAAAAATGTTTATCAGGTCAAGAACTACCTGCCCTGAAATTTTCAGATGAATCGGTCAATCGGTTGTTGGGTTGCTGCCCTGAATTGGTAATTTTGAGGAAATTTTGCTGTTTTTGGTAATAATCCTGAATATTATTATAGATAGAGATAAATTGTAAACAGCAATAATGTTCAGCAAAGTAAGATCTACAAATAAGTCAACATGACCAAAATGGTCAGTTGACCCCTTTAGGAGTTATTGCCCTTTATAGTCAATCTTTAACCATTTTTCATAAATCTAAGTAATCTTTTACAAAATCTCCACTGAAACTACTAGGCCACAATCATCTTTGGGGTATCTAGTTTGAAAAATGTGTCCTATGACCTGGCCATTCAACCAAGATGGCCGCCACGGCTAAAAATAGAACATAGGGGTAAAATGCAGTTTTTTGCTTATAACTATGAAACCAAAGCATCTAGAGCAAATCTGACAAGAAGTTAAATTGTTAATCAAGTCAATATCTATCTGCCCTGAATTTTTCAGATGAATTGGACAACTGGTTGTTGGGTTGCCGCCCTCCAATTGGTAATTTTTAAAGAAATTTTGCCGTTTTTGGTTATCTTGAATACTATTATAGATAGCGATAAACTGTAAACAGCAATAATGTTCAGCAAAGTAAGATCTACAAATAAGTCAACATGACCTAAATGGTCAATTGACCCCTTAAGGAGTTATTGCCCTTTATAGTCAATTTTTAACAATTTTCATTAATTTGGTAAATTTATGTAAATTTTTACCAAATATAGTTCTCTGTTACTAATGGGCAAAGTTCATGATAGATATAATTGTAAGAAGCAAAATCGTTCAGTAAAGTAAGAACTTCAAACACATCACCATCACCAAAATACAATTTTGTGTCCTTTGTTTAATATGCACATAGACCAAGGTGAGCGACACAGGCTCTTTAGAGCCTCTAGTTTTTTTAAACACTGACTTGTAAATAGTTGTAAAAATCTTGATTTGATATTTAACATCCAGTATATTTACTATGTCATTTCTTTTCATTCTTCATTTCTTGGTATCAGAGGCTGATTTAGGGGTGCAGGGGGGCAACGCCCTCCCCCTTTTAGGGAAAATATTGTTTGCTTATATAGGGAATCACTGAAGCGTGACTGGAGCAGGCCCCTTCTTAGGCAGTCAGTGGACCCCCACTTATGAAAATATTTGGACCCACCACTGAGTATGGTTGTTTTGTATTTTTTATCATTAACCTTATTATAGCTGCATTAAATTATGACTCCTTTATAATAAAAAAAACCATAAAACATGAAAATTTTAAGTATTATAAGTGAAATTTGGATGTTAGAACCATTTATCATGTTGATAAAGCTTTTTTTTTTTTATTATTTTTGTCATGAATGAATTATAAAATACACAGTAATGACAGTATTCATATCAATTTAATTTCACTTGAAGATCTATAAAACTTCCATGGTAAAAGAAAAGATGGGAAAATATTTATTATCTCTCCAATAAGTACTTGAGAAATGCCCCAATAAACTAACTAGCAAACATGTCATGTGGTGTTGGAAGTAGGCATCTCTTTGAAGTATTATCACTATCAACATCTACATGTTTACCCTGAATGTTATGTTAGTAGCTGAGGTACATTAACAAATGTACACATTTCACTTCTTTTTAGGTCTTTTTGCAAACGATTTCAAATTTACAAATCTCAGACTGAAGTTCAGTACTGATAACTCTGGCTTACAACATGTATGGATGTAGTATGAAATTAATAAAAGGTGGTATCATTTCCAAATTGCCAATAAGACCACTCTTCACTATAGGTCCAGATAATCATGCCGTCTGCTGTGGGTATTTTTCAATTTTCACTTCTTTTGATCCAACTTTGATATGTGGGGAGGCGTCAAAGCAAATACTTAAAATAGCTCTCCTTAACATCACAATTATTTTGACTAACTCTCCAACAGAGATCAAAAGATATATATATTAACAACTTAAGAATATCATACAGCCTTCAACAATGTGCAAAAAGCTATACCACATTCTGATACATTGTTTGTAAAGATACATATTGGGCTTTATGATTACCCAATGAACTACAGATATATACATACAAGCTCAAAAATTAGATTTTACTGAAAGTGACGAAAATCTAGATTTTCCATGGAATTTTTAAACTTATATAGTTGCCTTCTATAGGGTGGCTCTGGATTTCCAGAATTTTTTTAATAACAAGAGCATAATTTTCCATGGAATATTTTTATTTATCTATTTGCCTTCTATAGGACTGACATGGAATTCCAGATTTTTTTCTGAACCACATCAAAAACTTTCCATGGATGTTTTTCCAAACCACATGTACCTTCTATAGGGGGGGTATGGATTATTTCTGGAATAGCCCATTATATAAACATCCATTGAAATATTTTTGTTGGCATTCAAGGAATAGGCAACATATAAAATGTTGGCATTCGAGGAAGACACCGTTTAAACATTTGTGAGGAAGAAAGGAACTAATATGAAGTTTTATTTTATTATTGCCACAATAACATCCAATTAACTTCAACTTTGTACATGCGCCCGACTATACAATTTACACGCGCCATAATATACAATCAATATAAACAATGTTGACTAGAATAATGAGACATATAGATACACTAATGCATTATATTTGATTAGCTTTATTTTAGGTTTTTTTTATCTACCTATAGTTGTAGAGCCGTCTTTCAATTTCCCACAGTTGTATATATTTACTGTATTTTGTTGTTCATTGTGGTGCGTTGTTACATTGAACTTCACATGGTTACTAATTATATCATTTTTAGTTTCTAAATAGTACAATCTGACGATGTGTCATTACTGTCGTCCCTTGCAGAATTTGTTTATGTTGAAAGATCGTCCAGTCGTCATGTTTGACCTTTTTAGTAAAAAACGTTTTACTATTTAGTGGACTAGCAACTGTGATTTCAACTGGTGTTTATGTGTTTTGGGGCCCTTCACAGTCTAAGCGATCAAAATCTAAAGGTAAACTTATGGTTGAAAATTATTTATCGTGTTAATTAAAAAGTTAGTCGAGTAACCATGTATGTCAATGTATGTCTGTACTAATCAGCTAATGCCGGTATGAACATAGTCCAAATAATTATGACGTCTGGCAAGGCTCATAATTATTTGGACTAGTATGAACGGAAGCAGGACAAGTCGCCCCACTGGCAAGTCGCCCCACACCTAATCGCCCCACTTTTTCACCAACTCGCACCACTTTAAAAAAAAAACGCCCCAACCTGGATTACCAAATCGCCCCACTTTTTAAAAAATCGTCCCACATGTGAAATTGGTTTAATCATGTTAAATATTTATTTTAACTCTATTCATACTTGTACTATTCATAAGTGGAAATATTAATACTCACTTCTTACTGCTATATTAAAAAAAGGGAATAATATAAGAAGTTTCTATAAGGTTTTCAAGGGGATAGCATCTTTTTCCATAAGTGGGGCGAGTTGGCAGGAGTAATATTCATGGAATTTAACTTATATACAATGGGATAACATCTTTTTCTACAAGTGGGGCGAGTTGGCAGGAGTAATATTCACGGAATTTAACTTATATACAACGGGATAACATCTTTTTCCATAAGTGGGGCGAGTTGGCTTTACTAAATTCATCCTGGTTAATAGTATATTAATAATATATTAATCTAGATTTTATCGTTTTCCATTCAGGTGGGGGGGGGGGGGGGGGGGGGGGGGCGAGTTGGCATTACTACATTCATCCTGGTTAATAATATAATATAAATCTAGATTATTATCATTTTCTTTTAAGTGGGGCGAGTTGGCAGGAGTAATATTCACGGAATAACATCTTTTTCCATAAGTGGGGCGAGTTGGCATTACTACATTCATCCTGGTTAATAATATATTAATCTAGATATTATCGTTTTCCATAAGTGGGGCGAGTTCGCAGGAGTAATATTCACGGAATTTAACTTATATACAACGGGATAACATCTTTTTCCATAAGTGGGGCGAGTTGGCTTTACTAAATTCATCCTGGTTAATAGTATATTAATAATATATTAATCTAGATTTTATCGTTTTCCATTCAGTGGGGCAAGTTTTCAGGAGTAATATTAACGGGATTTAACACATTTCACAAGTGGGGCGATTTTTTAAAAAGTGGGGCGATTTGGTAATCCAGGTTGGGGCGTTTTTTTTTTTAAAGTGGGGCGAGTTGGTGAAAAAGTGGGGCGATTAGGAGTGGGGCGACTTGCCAGTGGGGCGATTTGTCATGGATTCGTATGAACAGAGAAAATGTAATAACAAAATCTCGTCAAAATCTTTTGATTGCTTTATTTAAGCCATGTGCAATGTTTCAAAATAAATGTTGATAACCAGAGATATCAATCAGAATGATAAGTATTGATTGTCAATAGTCCAAATAATTATGACATTTTGGAATGCAATTTAAATTTTTTGATATGACGCCTTCACGTCGATGTAAGGCGTCAAAGAAAAAAATATTATAGCCTTTCAAGATGTCACAATTATTAAGACTAGATTGTCGCCATTGGGACTTGAACCCAGGACCTCTGAGGCTCTGTGTTACAAGACAGCACATTAACAGACTGAGATAAAGAATTTCTTCCTTAGCTCAACCGCTTACGGCTGACTGAGTGTCTACCACATGTTCTTATGGAAGCAATCCCGTCACACTTATATCATGTACATGATGTACATATGTATATTGGATTTCTCAAGAAAAGGTGGTGTGTCACTAGGTTAGACTGCAAATCATAATTCTACTATTTATGCTATAAAAAAAAAAATTACCCTAATTAATTGATTGAACTGGCTGCTGAAAGCCAATTATCATTTCACTATCAGCATATATATATCATACAAGTTCCTGTATGAGTTTGTAGAATCATTCAATATACATTTTATGCTTCCAGCCATACATGTTCATGTAGCACAACATGTAGCATGTGTAGCAAATTGAATCTTTAATTTAAAGATGAAACAGTCATGACAGTGGCATGCAGTTCTTTTTCTATTTTGCTATTCATTCTATTCATTATAATGATTCTTTCTTTAGTTTCTCATTTGTACTCTCTCCTATTTATTTCAGATGTGTGTGCCAGCTTACAGAATTTAGGCAATACCTGTTTCCTCAATGTTATTCTCCAGTCTTTATTCCAGATGTTTGTGCTGGGATACAGAATTTAGGCAATACCTGTTTCCTCAATGTTATTCTCCAGTCTTTATTCCAGATGTTTGTGCTGGGATACAGAATTTAGGCAATACCTGTTTCCTCAATGTTATTCTCCAGTCTTTATTCCAGATGTTTGTGCTGGCTTACAGAATTTAGGCAATACCTGTTTCCCCAATGTTATTCTCCAGTCTTTATTCAAGATGTATGTGCTGGCTTACAGAATTTAGGCAATACCTGTTTCCTCAATGTTATTCTTCAGTCTTTATTCCAGATGTGTGTGCTGGCTTACAGAATTTAGGCAATACCTGTTTCCTCAATGTTATTCTCCAGTCTTTATTCCAGATGTGTGTGCTGGATTACAGAATTTAGACAATACCTGTTTCCTCAATGTTATTCTCCAGTCTTTATTCCAGATGTTTGTGCTGGCTTACAGAATTTAGGCAATACCTGTTTCCTCAATGTTATTCTCCAGTCCTGGGCATCATGTAACAGTGTTATAACATGGCTCTCGGATTTCATTGTCCGACATGAAAACCAAAGTAGTGATTCATTAGCTGTTGCAGTGCAAAAAACATTGTCAGGTATAGTTACTATCATGACTATCATGACTATCATGACTATCATGACTATCATGACTATAAACATGATAAAGGCAAAACAAGAAATGGTGGTGTATCTGGTCGCCCTTCTATCATGACCATACCTATGCTTTAACCAAACACTTTTCCAGAATTTTTTTTAAAATTCAAAATCTGTGTAATTTTCTATGTGATCTGATGAAAAAAACTCTTCTTTTTTGGGTGTACCTTCATCATGTAAATTTTCTGGGCCTAATGAGCCCTAATTTAAACACAATTTTGCGACCATGATTAATAATAAACAAATGGCTCTATTATAAAAAACTGACAAGAACAACATTTAGAATGAAAATGATGAATGTGTCAAAGAGACAACAACCTTACCAAAGAGCAGAAGGCAGTCAAAGGCCACCAATATCATGAATATATGGGTTGTCAATCTCTCATCTAGAGGAGTGCTTCAGCAAGAAGTATGCTCACAGTTAACATTGGGGTGATGAACAACTATGAGTATGATGCCAACAACAGTTTCATACTAAAATTACATTCAACAACAAATAAAATGTAAACATTTTTCAGTATTTTTATCAATTATCAAAACATTTGAAAAATTTCAGATTGTACCACATGTACAGTTTATATACCATGAACACATTATTAATATTGTTTATTTTTAGCATTGAATGAGTCACACAATGATATGTACAGTCCTGTTAAAGTACTGGATGCACTGAGATATATACAATTATTGTTTATTTTCAGCATTGAATGAGTCACACAATGATATGTACAGTCCTGTTAAAGTACTGGATGCACTGAGATATAGAAGATGGGTTATCTCTCATGATGAACAGGTTGACTTCCTTAATTCGTTTTGTCGTTCTTATTTATTTATATAAAATATGAAAGTAGCAGAATGCAAACATTGTGACACTTATAAGTGTAGTAAGCTTTATATTTCAGAAGGTGGAAGGCCTAGATGCTTCATACCTTAGGTTCAGAGAAATGCCATGTGTTACGAAGTTTCCATGGCATGTGCCATATAATATATGTATTCAGATTTTTATGAAATCACAGTAATTAATCTTGCATTTTTGTCCTTTCTTCAGAAAACGCAATAATAAATGCCATTAAATTAAATGCATGCAATAATTTAGTAATTTGCAGTAAGTAATTATACGCCCGCTTTAAAAAAGGGGGGTATACTGTTTTACCTTCTGTCTTTATACGCCCGCTTTAAAAAAGGGGGGTATACTGTTTTACCTTCTGTCTGTCAGTCCGTCCGTCCATCAGTCCGTCCGTCAGTCAGTCCGTCCCATGAAACTTTCGTCACATTTTTCTCAGGAACTATGCATCCACCCTTTCTGTAATTTGGTATCAACATTTATATATGTCAGCCATACTGTGTGATGCGTTTTCAGATTCATCACTTGACAACTTCCTGTTTACCGAACACTTGTCTGATTTTACACATGATAGCCAAGTTGAAAATTTTCGTCACATTTTTCTCAGGAACTACAATACAAGGATTTCTGAAATTTGGTTTCAGGATTTATATAAGTCAGCTATACCGTGTGATGCGTTTTCAGATTCATCACTCGACAACTTCCTGTTTACCGAACACTTGTATGATTTTACACATGATAACCAAGTTGAAAATTTTCGTCACATTTTTCTCAGGAACTACAATACAAGGATTTCTGAAATTTGGTTTCAGGATTTATATAAGTCAGCTATACCGTGTGATGCGTTTTCAGATTCATCACTCGACAACTTCCTGTTTACCGAACACTTGTATGATTTTACACATGATAACCAAGTTAAAAATTTTCGTCACATTTTTCTCAGGAACTACAATACAAGGATTTCTGAAATTTGGGTTTCAGGATTTTTTTTATAAGTCAGCTATACCGTGTGATGCGTTTTCAGATTCATCACTCGACAACTTCCTGTCTACCGAACACTTGCATATTTTTACACTATTAATATTATCCACTTGCGGCGGGGGTATCATCATTGATCATCAGTGAGCAGTAGCTCGCAGTTTCACTTGTTTATCCTTATTCTCTCTGACACATGTGATACTGCATATTACAAATGTATTAATTGACTGCCCAATATTCTTTTGTGTTTTCTATTCATAAAATTCAAACTTTTCATGTTTTTTGTCAACTTGCCATCTTTAATTATAGGATTCCCATGAACTGTTCCATGTATTGACACAGACTCTTGATGAAGATACAGCTAGATATCCCAGAGTTGTCTCCCTTTTTGACACTGATACATTAGAGGTTTGTCTTGCTTAGTCTTCTACAAATCTTGATGAACTTAAGTCAGATCAGACATTTAAAAAAAAATTTGATCTCAGACCATATATGCAGACTGGTAAAAATAATGAAAATGAAAAATGGAAAAATTGCCAATAAAAAATTAATAGTTGAAAACAAATGTAGAAAGACAACACTATGACCAAAAACAGATTAATTAAATTCACAAAACAAGGAATTAAGGTGGTACCCAACACCTGAGCTCAAATTAATTTGGCTCATTTAATTTTTTTTTTAAATTTTGACAGAGTATTTACTTTGACCCTCTGACAAAAATATAAGAATTTCAAAAATTTTAAACCAACCGTTTAATCAGAAACATTACACTGGTTATATAGCAGTTTGACAAAAACTAATTTTGATCATTGAGAAGCTTAACATTCCTTTAACAACACAACGTAATTAAAACGTTCTGCTGATTTTACAGAGTTATCTCCCTGTAGTGTTAGTTACCACCTTAATAAGTAATGACCCATATGAAACTTGGGATGAACTTATTTATTCCTGAATGTTGATCAATTTCTGCTCCACTTGTTTCACTGTTCATGTTACTCATTGCAAATTGTATAATTCAGAAAGTAATGAAAGTAACACTCAGCATGCTCAGTGGTGTCAAAAATTGAGAGAGAAGGGCAAAAACATGATAAAGATATAATTCTATTGTAAGAACAACAAATTTCAATGGACATCAAAGAAAACAAGGATAGGAAATGCAAGATTTTAAGAATTTAAAGAATTATTTGATTTAGATCGTTGATAACATATAGGGGGTTATTTTGCGAGTGTAAAATTTCATAATTTTCATTGAATAAGGTATACAAAATATTTTGGCGGTTGATAATTTGGCGGATTCAAAACTTTTATCAATAACTTTGCAAGTGTACTTTTAAATTGGGTGAATTTATTGTGGCAATTTTTTTTGTCTGCGAAAATAAGCGAAAATGTGCACCTACAAAAATAACCCGCTATCTACAGTACGTACTAGTAGTAAAAAATTAATAAACATACTAATATTCAGTGATATTTATCAAGAACAAGTAAACATGGTTATTAAAGCTTTTTTAAAGTTGAATGTGCTAAAATTATGGTCATGATTGTCATATTTTTCTTCCTGTAGAATTCTGATGTTGAATACCAGTCTGAGAAACATGCTCTGTCCAGAACAAAAGGCTTACTACCTGTTTTACCTCACAGAGAAATGGAACAACCTTTTAGAGGATTACTGGCTAGTCAGATGGAATGTCAGAAGTGTGGATTTAGGAACCCCATCAAATATGATGCATTTGATAGTTTATCATTAAACCTGCCATCCATATCTATGGTAGGAAATTAGTTACTGTTTCCTGGAAAAAAAGAAAATGACTGTTCCAGATATAAGTGCAGAAAAGGGGGGGATAACAGAATTTTGAATTACTGAATTGCAGGTGGTTGCATTCATGTAAGAATTTTGTGAGAATTGTAAGAAAAATGAAAATTTTATATTTTGGTTGGCTTGAGGAAAACCCCCTCTTGTAGATAAATCTTATCATGATATTGTAATTCATTTAAGTTAATGGAAAACAATCCAAAAAGTCTTTAAGATACATGTATTATCATAATATTTGACATTATTCATGTTATTTATTGGTACACTACTCTAGTCTATCAAACATGTATTTTAGGACTGTCTCAGTAATTTCCTGTTAAGCTTTTGATTCTCTACAGATACTCCAGCTTCCTAAATCTGGTTTCCATGATGTTGTTATGGTTGTTAAAAGTGAAAAATACCAACAAAGCAAGCTATACAACTAATAAAATACAACCCACCACAGGAAAGCTTTAAAGTTTAGGTTGCCACCAATAAAAGAAATTTATCGCTTTTTCATTCTTTTTAGATTGCTGCAATAAATACTTACTAAGGAAGTTAATTTTCGAAGTAATTTTTTTTATGATACTATGTCTTTTATTTTGTTAAAAACGAAACCACTGGACTGGGTTGCTTGAAACTTTTTTCCACTGAATACCTATTAACCTGTCAGTAAATAATGCATGTTATAATCAGTGTTACTTATTCTGTGGACAAGTCTTATCCCTTGGTCAACTCTTTCGAAAAACTTTAAAGAATTTATATTTTTTGTTTACACTTTGATTAACAGGGAGCACTAACATTGGAGAGAATGCTTCAGCGATACATTAGTGAGGAAACAGTTCATGATATTGAGTGTATAGGTTGTAGTAAAAACAGAAAACCAGTCGTTAAAACCACATTCAAGAAAAAGTTGACAATAGGAAAGGTATTATTGTATGATGAGAAAACAGCGTAGTTGATAAATAGATTAAATTTCAAAATGAGGACATGTTGCATAAGTAATATAAGTTTGAACCCTGCTTTATACTAGACTGACTGGCTAATTGATTGTTATAAAATAGAAGATGTGGTATGATTGCCAATTGCAATGGGACAACTCTCTATGAGAGACCAGATGACACAGAAATTAACAACTATAGGTTACAGATTTGCCATCAACAATGTCTTTTTTCCACAAGATTCTTTTAGACACAGTATTTCTTGACTCTAATTTGTGGTGAAATACCAAAACAAATTGTCCCCTTGTTTGGCTTGATCAACACCCCACAAAGTGTTGACGGATGCAGAAATAAACTATTAATCTTAGAATGTGGTAAATTATAAAAATGTGCATGAATATATTATTGCCATTGCTGATAAATGGACAAAAATGTTATATTATGAATAGAAGAAATGCATAAAAGATTGATAATTGATAAAATGCAACATACAAATAATGCAATCAAAATTTTCCAATGTATTATTTTTATTGCAAAACCTGTATATATCATGTATATATATACTGTTGCAATTTCCAATGTTTAAAAACAAAATATTTCTGAATTTACAGTTAAAAAAAAATGAAATACACAATTAGCAAATTGTAATTGGTGAAATCATATATGAGATTTAAACTTAAAAAATTCAGAAATAATTTGTTTATGTATATATGTATTAATAAACTTTCCAGCTACCAAAGTGTTTATGTATACACATACAAAGAACATCCTGGTTGGACAATGGAATGCAGATGAAACGTTATGACAGCGTGACTTTCCCTCAGACGTTACACATGGATGGTTTTGTGTATTCAAAGTCTGCTGCAAAAGACAGGAAGCAGGGGTTAGTGGGAGGTCGAGATGATTGTGTCTTTAGGTAATTTTATAATGTAAATGGGAAAGTTTTTATAATGAAAAAAGTCAAAATTTCAAAATCAACATATTTTTATTCAAAGGGAGGTTCAAGTACAAGATCCTGCCAGAACAAACACTATTGCATTTGTTTTATGTTGTATAACATTTTACTTATAACATACACATTTAATAAAAAGAAAAGAACATGTGGTATGAGTGCAAAGTTGCTGACAAGAAAAATAATCATGAAAGACCAAATTAAATGCACATGATGGATATAAGCAATTATATATATGTTATATGTCATCATGCAGCATTATACTGTACATGTTAAAGAAGAGCTTTCTGGTTGATTTTATTGACAATTTGCTGATTGAATTTAAAGCTGTCTTTTTTTCTGCCTCCAGATGCACCATTGTTCTGTTGCCACCTTAAAACTTTGATTACCGGTAATGTGCCAATAAAATAATTCATGGTGAATGTGAAAATATCATAATATGTAATGTAAATGGGGATCATACTTTAAGAAAAAATATGATTTTAGATTTCAGTGTCAGACTTGGGGTCAATTACATTGGAATGTAATTAATTAAATTACACATTACATTGCAAAAATGGTCAATTACACTAATTACACATTACACAGTTTTTGAAATGTAATTAATTAAATTACAATTACTTTACTAAAGTAATTAATTAAATTACACATTACATTTCATCATGATATTTTTTAACAATATTTTACATGTTTATATAATGCATGTGTAAAATATTCATGTAAGCATAGTTTAAGCGTTGCATTTAATAATCATTTAATATAGTTATTTTAATGTTTTGTCAATTAGTCTGAATCTTCTGGTCTGAAAACAGCAATTGTAAGCAGTCTTTCGACATGAGCTAATGTTGTGCAAGATATTGCTTGATCAGGACATGGGAGTTTTATGATTAGAAGATCATTATCTTGATAGGAGAGGGAATTTGTTCTTATTAACTTGCCAATACATCAAGGGGTATTTTGATATCTCAGAAATGAACTCATTTGAATTAAACATAATATGAATAAAGAAATTATAAATGAATTTAAAATATTTTTTGATTTTACTTTAAAGATATTAAAAAGTGTGCTTGTCACAATATTGAAAATGATTTTTAGTACAAACAATGTATATAATGTCTAAATATTAGCAAAATTTTGCTAATAAGATAAAATATCTGTAAAAGTGGCATTTCCCCTGGACATTTTAATCTAATTAATTGCTGATTGTTTTTACAGCTGTTAATTTTTATTTCTATAATCCTTTTGTGTATACTAATTTGACAAAATGATTGTATGCAGTGATTTTAAATTCTAAAGGATTTGTCTCAGAAAGATGTTTCACAGTGACACATTTTATTGTTTTTGTTTAGCAAGGTGTTTATTACTTATCAATGCAATCTATTTAGTTCAAGATCTTTCTTAAAAACTGAACAACCCTTAAATATGATTATCACTTTTTTTGAATTATAAGTTTATTCAAAAAAAATCTGTAGGTCAAATAAATGATATAAAAACTTCAGAACAAATTACAGACTTCATATATTAAAAAAGCATTGATATTAAGGTGGTACCCAACACCTGACTGAAATTAATTTGCCTTGTTTAATTTTCATAAAATTTTGACAAAATATTAACTTTAACCCTTTGAAAAAAATATAAAAATTTCAAAAACTTGAGCCAATCACTTTCTCTGAAAAAAATGGTTGGATAGATAGCAGTTTGTTAAACACTTATTATGATCATAGAGAAGCTTAATATTTTCTTAAAAATACAATGTCATTAAAACGTTTAGCTGATTTTACAGAGTCATCTCCCTGAAGTGATAGGTACCACCTTAATATTTGAAAAAATTTACAATTTATATTTTTAAACACAAATCCTTAACTGTAACAACATAAAAGTACATGTAATTGAAATGTAATTCAAAAGTAATTGAGCATTACATGCTTTTTTTAATGTAATTAATTAAATTACCATTACATGTAATTAAAAAAATGCTCAATTACACATTACATTCAATAACATGGAGAATTGTAATGCATTACACTTAATTACCATTACATTTTTAATTACCCTATCCCTGTTCAGTGTATTGTTATGCCTTACTTAGGGGCATTATATTTTTCAGTCTGTGCATCTGTTCTTCTGTCCCTTTGTTGTTCATCCTGTCCAGATTAAAGCTTTTGGTTAAAGTTTTTCGTTGAGGTAGTTTTTACAGAAGTTGAGGTGAAATCACCTTGACACTTAGAACATATTGTCCTTGTGATATGATCTTTGTGATTTTAATACCAAATTAAAGTTTAAACTCCAATTTCACAGTCCACTGAACAAAGAAAATGATAGTGCAAGTGGGGCATCCATGTACTATGGACAAATTCTTGTTATTGTCTGTTATCTGCTGAGCACATTCTTTTCTTACAAACACAATTTTTTTCTCTCTTCAGCTTCCAAAACCAGTCTGCGTCATCAGGTGTCAATTTACTACGAGCCTTGAACTATGATTGTACAACCCAGAGTGGCCTTCACATTCGTAAACCATCATATAACAGTACAAGTGACATCAACCACAACAGTCCTGAGGGAGCCATGTCATACAAACTTAGTTCTGTTATTGTACATCTTGGAGATGTATTTACTGGACATTTCATCTGTTACCGTAGAAGTCCTCAGACTGTACAAGGAACCAGACAAAATGAACGCTGGCTTTGTTGTTCTGATTCCTCCGTGACTCCATGTACTTTAGATGATGTTCTGTCAAGCGAGGCTTACATGTTGTTATATGAGAGAATGTAATTTATATGTGTAGTGCTGATTTTTGTGTTCATTCCGATATTCATCAACTTTTTTAAATGCACATGGTTTTAAACACTGCCTGATTTGTATTTTATCAAGTTTGTATTTAATCACTACAATCATGAGAAAGACAATTTTATCTATTTCATTTTATACATGTATTACATACTGTGGATTCATTGGTGGGTACCAATTTTTCGTGATCTGAAGAAAAATTGTATTTTCATGTATATTTGAGTTCTTGGTTTTCCCAAAGTCTGCATACAAGCAAATTGAAATTTTGTACTTTGTTGAACATTGAAATTCATAGTCCGCATGTAATCACGAAATCAACGAAAACTGGTAACCCAGGAATAATAAGAAATCCACAGTATACAACAATACATTATATTTAGAAGTTTGTTGAATCAGACATTTGATATACCAGTTTTCTGCATGCAAAGTTTGATAACATTAACCCTATCAAGTATTTTATCCAAATTTCTCAGTCTTAAGATATACCATTAAGTTTGACAAATATTGGCCTATACCAGCTACTCATCAATATTAGTACATAATAAGAACCCCATCCCAGTTCAGTTGTTAACCAAATGACTTGGACTATAGTTATGTTTGCGTGGTTCCCTTATGCTACTTGCCTTTTGTTTTACATGTGTAAAGTTGTGTGCCATTTACAAATGTGGAAATATGTTATGTGTTCATTTATAAGTATGGAAAAAAAAGTTATTTATTAAGTATGTATTTTGCTTTTTGAATGGTTTGTATATGTGCAAAATTCTACATATCAACATGAAAATAATAGTGTGCCTGGTGGAAATATTTATATGTTTCAACGAATTTTAAAATGATATTTCATGGTCATGTGATATTTCAACATTACCTTGATATTTGGATCCCTCAACAGATTTCCTAAGATTGGTAAGATGTGCAGTTTATTTAATATTGCATAAGAATCCATACTGTTTTTTCATGGTCCAAATACACACCCCTCAATAATCAATTTAATATTTGAATTTTCGAATCAAATTATTAGATTAAATTTTAAGTAAAATAAATTTACTAAATTAAATTAAAATTAAATTTAACAAATTTTGTTTCTTTACCGTAGAAATCGTAATACTGGTACGTGGTCAATTGAAATTTATTTTGAATCAAGCTAATATAAGTTATATGATCTTTAAAAGCTTCTCAATTTGCATTTTAATTATTGAATGTGTAGCAATTTACTAGGCATGTCCATTGACAAATCTTTGTTATTTCTTGTGCAAAAATGCAAAGTGAGCAAAACTGTTTTAATCTAGAATTATCAAATACAATGTACAACTAAAATAATTTGTATCTATGTCATTGCTTTCTGTAGAGCAAGTTTCAGGAATATTTGTTTATAAAATCATGCTCAGTTGTGGATCCAGGAGGGGGTATTGGAACTCTCCCTTTTTATGATCATTGCATTTGAATGGAGGCCATATAATTGGAACTAACCCCTTTATCCTGGGTTGGGAAACCCCCTTTTTGAAAAGGCTGTATCAGCCCCCTGATGCTAAACATTTTATAAGTTTGTTACATCTAATCATGTTTTACCCCTCAAGGCATTTTATCTTTACTATTCATTGACAATTGTTGTTGCTTTTGATGAACTGTTATGTGTTTAGTTTATTCAGATCAATTGATGTTAATTGCTAAAATAAAATATCTATCAGTTTTTAAGAGTTCATCTTTTTTCAATATGGTGAACAGTATTTGCTTGTATGTTTTCAAAAGAGGGTTACAAGATACCAGAGGGACATTCAAACTTATAGATTTAAAATAAACTGACAATGCCATAGCTAAAAAAGAAAAATGCAAACAAACAAACAATAGTGCACAAAATAATACATAGAAAACTAAACACTAAGCAACACCAACCCTACCAAAACCTGGGGTGATCTCAGGTGATCTGGAAGGGTAACAATTTTGAGACTGATTTATGCAACCAGTGTGAGCTATTTCCATCACTTGGGGACCCTTTTTATTAAACATGAACAATAATCTCTCTTCTGAAACTGTTGCACCAACTGCAACCACATTTTACCACAATCATCCTTTGCGTATCTACTGTAAATCATACGATCCTAACTGCTAAACAACATTGCCTCCCAAGTTGAATATAGAATATACTGGTGCATGTACTTGTGAAATGCAAGTATTGTCTATTATCATCAAAACCTTCATAGATTAAACATAGTCTGATTGGGTCTGTTTTGACTAAAACTGTCGGACTACTTGTCAGTCATCTCATAGTAGGAGTAGTTGTCCTTGAATTACAAGAAAACAATAATTGTTTTGCAGAGGTAGGGAAATTGTAAATAAAAAAATAATCAACAAATTGAGAACTCTTGCTTTTAATTTTTATCTCAGTAAGAATACTTTAAAGGATATCAGAAATCTTCATTTGCTAAGGTGCCAAGAGATGCACTAAAAGTGATAACGGTTTATGTATAGTAATTCACACCAGAATTCACCAACAAGTTGGTCCGAATAGGGATCCAAAATTAAACTATATTTGATGCCAACATAAATCTATATGTAGGGTCCTTTGAAATGCTTAATTAACACATGTATTTAAATTTTGGATTTTGGACTCCTTCGTCAAATTGGTCCACATTCAGGTCTATATTAAACGTTTGTTTGATTTCATCTAAAATTGGAATCTTGAGGTTCTTTGGTATGCTGATTCAAACCGTTCTTTTATTTTGGATATTGGACAATAATATGTAAATGTCCAATTCCAGTTCTTTAGACCACATATTAAATTGCTATATCTATTCCAGAACGGTAACCATCTTCCGACGTTTGGACGGACAGAAAAAAGTAAAGACGGACAAGGGTAAAGTTTTATGCTCTGTCTTGAGTAAATCAACACAACCCTGTGTAAAATCTGATTCACAATAGTTGTTACGTAGATTAAAATACTTTAAAGCGAAAAGAATATGTACATGAATACGAAATAAAATTGCTCTTTATATAGATATAAGAAGATGGGGTACAAGTGCCAATGGGAAAACTCTTGACAATCCAAGTCACAATTTGTAAAAGTAAACCATTATAGGTCAAAGTTTATTCTTCAAAATGGAGCATCCGGTCACACCGAGCACCAAGATATAAAGAGCCCCAAAAATGACTAGTGTTAAACCATCCAAACGGGACAACCAACAGACTAATCTATATAAAAAACGAGAAACACTTATGAACCACATCAAGTAACGACAACTACTGATCATCCGATTCCTGACTTAGGAAATGCATTTCATTAATTTATAATGTATGTTCTTAAGCTCGCCTTTGCATTATTATTTGATATGCCGACTTAAAATAAAACATATTTGAATCTGAAACAACATTTACACCGAATGAAGCGAAGATTTGATAATAGTATCTGAAAATTGGACCGTATTATGAAAACTTAATGCTGATCACTTAACCATGGTTTGAAGTAAACATCCGTTACTGACAATGACAGAAACAAATCTCAGAACGGAGGGACTGACAAACAGACAGACACGGTCAGACCTTAATGCACCCTTTGCCTAACGGTAATGGCATACATATCAATTGTAGCTACAATAACTGAAGTTCTTTCATTATAAGTATGTATACAGTCTAGTACAGTATTTTAATGTTTGTACTTCGAACAGATTTGATTTGTCTAAAGATTTTTTATTTATAAGAAAGAGATATATTTATAACACTAACTTATTGACTAAGAGCACAATCAAACGTTCTTCATAACGCACTTTATTCTCACAGATAAGCTCATCTCATTGATATTGTATCAATTCATTTTTAAACGTCATAAATAAAGGCATCATTCGTTTCGTTTGCAACCAGTAACTTGTTTTTTTTTTCGATCAAAGAACAAAGACTGTGGTTGTTTAAGACCATCTTTCTTCGACAGCAGTAATCGATGTTTGTTTCCGTCTGGTGAAATTACGACGACATTGTTAGAATCCCTACCCGATACGTAAACACGTCCGTAATTGTCGACAGTAATACCTTGTGTCGTCTGAAGAAATGCTTTAAGTTCTAATTTCCATTTAACTCTTCCTTGAAGATCACAACATGATACTGAATTATCCATGTTTATGAAGTAAAATTGGTCTGACCACATAGCAATGCTGCTTCTATGGAACAGAGAACTTTTAACTAACTGGGTTTTAGAACCGTCATCTAAACTTACAACACATAATCCACTACTACCTCCATTATAGAACAATTTCCCTTCTTTGTGAACTATTCCATAACTTTCTGATTTAACTTTAATCGATTTCTCTGTTTGTCTGCTTTTCATATCAATAATTTGAATGTATCCGTTGTAAAAACCAGTTGTTACGACAAGTTTTTGGCTTTCCTCTATAAAGTGGATATGAGATGAAAAAATTTCTGGCTGTAATTTAAAATCCAAAGTGCCGTCCGTTTTGATAACGATAATTTGTATATTATCATAACAGTCAAAAATCATTCTGCCATCAGGAAGTAAACAGCAATCAGTGATATTACTTCCTTTTGTCTTTACGGTCTGTTTTAAAGTAAGTTTGATATCATCAATGGAAGTAACATGTGTAATAGGCATGATTATCTGGGCTTGTTTGTTCTTTCTGTTTGTTAATGTTACATCACCTGACCTGGTATCTAAGATAATGGTTCCCATCTTCTTTATCCCAGTGAGTAGATTCTCCACAGATGTTTCGTTTTTCCAAGACATCGATACATCAATGTTTCTTCTTTTATTAAAGATTCAAGAAATTGTTCGTTGTTCCTGACATCTCGTTGGATGTGTTTCAAAGCTAAGAATGTCTGGAGATCTGAAGCATGCTGTTTTATTTTATCTAAAGTGGTTTGGCTTTCTGAAATCTTTCTTTCTTTCTCTTGTATGGATGATATGATGTTTTCGATTTTTGTGCTCTCATTTTTTTCAGCGGCATACAATTCTTTTATCAGACTTTCTTGCAGTGTATCCAGATGCTTATTTATCGACATTCGTGTCTGTTGAACGTCTTTTTCAATATTTGCCCTACTTTCCATCAGACTTTTTATGTTGTCTTGTCGATCTTTTCGCATTTTCTGCAAATTTCCGGAAAGATCTGTCAGCAATTGTTCCATCTCCATGAATGCACTTGATGATTTTACATTCTTGATGACGTCATCTATTACATCCATTTCTTGGCAACCGTTATGGGTTTCTGTAACGCATCGTCTACAACATGGACAATCATGCTTCTTACAAAATATTTGATACTTTTCACTGTGTTTTGGACATATTTGAGTAATTTCTAGTATACCGGAAGGTAGTTGCTGGTACTCGGAGACTGGAACAATACTATGGTTTCTTGATCCTTTTGAAGCCGCATGATGCTCTTTACACTCCTCACAAAGACCTTCGTCACATTCTGAACACCAGACCAGTGATGGTTTGTTGATGTTGCGGTATTCACATACTCCACATTCAGTCAATTTACTCGACATACTAAAAAAAAAGAAAATATTTCTAATACTGTCAACAGTTACAAAAACCGAATGTAGACAATGTTTAAAAATAGAAGTAACAATGCTATGTTTATAAATCTGTTACATTGGAGTTTCCATAACCTGTACTTGTCCTATGCTTCAGATGCTAATATTTATAATGCAAATATGCGTTAATCCGTATTAGAACTGATATCGGATCAAAGATGAGCATATATGCATGTACCTGTAGATGCAAGAGAGCAATAAATGAAAAAAAAGTAAAAGAGTATGATGCGAAAGTATACAGAGGTATGGAAATGTGATCATTCTTGGAACTGCCGCTCCTCCTTTTGCGTGTTTACCAGTAAGATTATGGCTGAAATGTCGTAAACCTAGGCTATTAGGAATGTTTAAAGGAGCACTAGCTACGAGATGTATAGAAAATCAAAAGTATGATTTTTTTTTATCAATCATTAATGAAAGTGAAAAAGTGAAATAATAATTTGCTTTTATCAGCTCAAATGGTTCAATTTTGTCAAATTAAGCTAATAAACATTGGTAATTAGTTACTCACTTGCAAGCAGGGTTTCCGCGGGCGGTCGCCTTTTTCGCAATTTGCGAAAAAATAATAATTGTGGCGATAAAAATTCGTCATTTGCGAAAGAATTTGGCGAAAGAAATATATATTACGATTTATTTTCCTCCATCTTGTTTGTTTACTTTTTTCGATTCTCGGACTTAACCGGATCAGACAATACTCGGAATTCACCTTGACCTCATTAAGATTTGGACAGAAAATCAATAAACAGCTGATTGCATTTTATCGCTATCGACAATAAAGGGCTAATTAATAAAGGTGTTGATTAAATTGTTTGACAAAATGATATGGTTAAATGGCTTCCGTTAAATGTCACATACAGAATTTATTTACCACTTTGCGACGCAACTGTTTGAAGCAAACTTTTGACGTCTCTTACATATAGTTTAGAAAAGAAAGCTGTTGTTGTGACGAAAAATGTTCAAAAGCAAGAAAAATCTCCGATTTAAAACTTTATTATCCTTTGACTTTAATATTGGTAATTGATTAGGGAGAATAATTTAAAGTTGTTTGAGTGACACACGTGTTTCAAGCATAGTTTTACGTCTCAACTTTTTCATTTACGAAGGTCAAGAAAAGAAAACTGTCGTTATGAAGAAATCTATCAAAAAAGTTGGGAACAACCCTCGAAAATGAGAGTAACCCTTTAATGTAATGACTACACATGAAATGAGGGATCAATTTCATGTGATAAAAGCTTTTGTTTTGTTGTAGAAACCACTTGTTAGTACAAAAGGGCACATTTATTTACTATTTATCTTTTAAAGAAACTTTCCCTACGAACTATCCTGGTATTATATTATCAAAACATGTCTATTAATATTGTTATATTTCAGGACTTATAATTCTTTATTAATAAAAGTATAGTGGCCCCCTCATTTAGAAAAGTTGTTTAAAATACAATGAATGTTTTTCCTTTTTAAGTAAAAAAAATCTGTTGTTTTAAAGTAAATGTTTAGTGTTTATTCATTAAAATGTAGACTTTAAAATAAGTTTGAGAGAATAATGGGGCAAAATCATCTTATTTAAGGGAGGGGGGGGGGGGGGGGTAGAAAAATGGTAAATTTTAGACGTAAAATATATTTATGTTACTTGGCGAAAAAATAATAAAGTGGCGAAAAATATATTGTTTTGGCGAAAGGGGTGGCGAAAAAAATAATTGACCCAGGGGAAACCCTGCTTGCAAGTGAATAATTCGACCTCATTAAATCCATTTTCATGTGAACTCATGCATTGTCCGTGTACGGATATTTAAAGGAAAAGAATCTCAATACTGAAAGTGAAACAAAGGTAATTATTAGATTAACTGATTCGATCCACACAAAATCATTCTTACAAAGGTAAAAACGACGACAAATTTTTTTTTTAAATCTATAATACAAAATTTAACAGACCTATAAAAATCAAATTGCACGAGTTGCTTAATCTATTTATATCTGTGTTTATGTTTACATCGCTTATATGGTCATAAAAGGTCAACTTGATAGTTAATTAGATGGAGTCTTGGCTACATTTCACACGAAACAAAGCAACATCTTATTGAGACCATGTCCAGTAAATTGTTTATTTGATATTTTTGATAGTGTGGACTTTTTTTTTACATTGTTATAAATAAAATATGAGAATTGGAGTCAAATCGGTGAACATGAATTTGGCAGCTAGTGCCCCTTTAAATACGTTGTTACGTCCAATCTGAATAAAAGATATATCTGTTTACTGAGTATCACATTCTCAGCCCGTTGAGATCATTTAAGACCACTCTCTGAAGGGTTTGTAGGTGACATTGTTGTAGGGCAAACAAGTTAAATGTTCCTTCAATCCTCCAGTGACAGTATAAATGCCTTACACTTTAAGGCGGTCTGTTGACCTTACGGAACCTAGTATGCTACTATGTTGTAAATTTGTTTTCGTCCTGACCATGCTTGAAATATTGCCATTGAGAGGTTAATCAACCAATCACCGATCTACCAATCATGTTAATATATTTGCGTCTGCCGTTTTGCGTCTTTGTTCCGGATATTTTAGAAAAGAAATGAAAACAAGAGGAGCTACAAAGAGTTCAATCAGTGTAAAATATTGTATCTATATATAATCATTAACATTTATATCATGTATATGAATCTTTCAATTTTAAGACTTAAATATTTTCTAGGTGCTAAGTTAAGTCTTAACTCGAAGATACAGTTTGTGAGGTAAACGGTATTTTTTAAGAATAATTTATGATTAACCCTATATATACCTGATCAATAAATGCGAAATGAAAACGAAAGTAAAATTTAAAATCTTTGATTTATGACTTGCACACTAACATACATATTTAAAAAATGCCAAAATGAGATTCCATATGTTAGAATCGAATCAATTACATATCAAAGAAGTCTTTCCAAGTGTTACAAACATAGGTCTTAAACATGTACCTGAGATAAAGAATATGTCGATTCGCTCAGAAAAAAAGCAGGAATTCGTTCACGTGACCAAAACATACTTCCCTATAAGTATAATATCGCGGTGAAATATGAAATTATAAGCCTATTCACAAGTATTGACTCGGTCGTCTGTTTGTATTTAAACTGTTAAGCTTTTTGATAACATCACATAGGAACTTTGGGCCGATCCGTAATTTACAGCGTATTTTTTTGAATTAGATTAAATTTCAATAACATTTGACCTTATTCCCATAATAGAATAAAATTGAGAAAGGAAATGGGGAATGTGCCAAAGCGACAACAATCCGACCACAGAACAGACAACAGCCGAAGGCCACCAACATGACCAATGGGTCTTTAATGTAGCGAGAAACTCCCGCCCCGTAGGCGTCCTTCAGCTGGCCCCTTAAGAAATATGTATACTAGTACAGTGATAATGGACGGCAAACTAAACTCTGAATTATACACAAGAAACTAAAATTAAAAATCATATAAGACTAATAAAGGCCAGAGGTTCCTGACTTGAGACAGGCGCAAAATTGCGGCGGGGGTAAACATGTTTAAGATCTCAACCCTCCTCTTATACATCAATGTAGAAAAGTAAACGCGTAACAATATGCACATTAAGATTCAGTTCAAGAGAAGTCCGAGTCCGATGTCAGAAGATGTAACAATGAAAATAAATAAAATGACATTTATACATAAATAACAACAGACTACTAGCAGTTAACTGACATGCCAGCTCCAGACCTCAGTTAAACTGATTGAAAGATTATGTCTTCATCATATGAATATCAGGCACAGTCCCTCCCGTTAGGGGTTTATAGTATCATACTATCGTATGAGAAGAACATAACCCGTGTCATGCCAACAACTGTTTTTTTTAAATAAATATGTTTAGTTCCGATGCAAAGACCCTATAAGTGAATCAATATTAAAGCCAAAATATGCAATCTTTAATGACCTGACAACAGTATCGTAACTATATCCCTTCTCAATAAGTCTGTTTAAAGGTTTTGTAAGCTTTTGAGATGAATACTGACATTTTTGTGCTTTGTAAAGAATATTACGATAAAAGATGTTGTGAAATACCTGAACGTATGAGATGTCTGCATGTTGAGTTATATTTACGAATCATTTCCTTATACCGATGATAAAATTTAGTAAATGTTATGACTAGTTTGTGATATTGAAAACCCTGGTGTAATAATTTTTCAGTAATACATAAATTTCTCTCGCTAAAATCTAATACGTTGTTACATACACGAGCGAATCTTACAAGTTGAGATATATAAACACCATAAGATGGTGACAAGGGAACGTCACCATCTAAAAATCTAAGTAAGTTCAACAGGATAAATTTCTTTAGTACGCATACTAACGTCGTCATTATTGAGAGCCAATATATCATCCAAATATCTAAAAGTATTGTTAAATTTTTGTATCAAATGTTGTTTCGATGGGTCTTTGCTAATTTTAGTCATAAATTGTAACTCATAGCAATACAAAAAGTATATACGGGTTGCCCGTCAATTTTTATGTACGATCTTACATGTAAAAGTAAAAGATAAGCTATAAAGTAATATTATACGCGCCATTTTGATTTTTGATTGGTATGTAAACGTTGGAAATTACACAATGTCATATCATCATGAATAATTGCTTAATTATGATAATTCATTGTGTGGGTTATTTTTGTATAATTTATATGCGTCAACAAATTTCAGGATATTCTATGGTCATGTATTGTTTCAACATTTACGTAATATTTTGGGGGTCCCTTTTGAATGTTTTTTTTTCTAATGTGTGCATTAAAACAGATGACAATACTAAAATCACTTTTAGGAAAAAATATTTGACAATCTTGCTTCTAATATAATTACCTAAAATATCCTAAATTGAAATAACTAATTACTTGAAATCCTGTAATATTAGATTTTTAACACTCCATATAAATTACTTTTATAAATCTTCATAAAGTACTTCTAAAAAAGATCATGTCTTCACTTAATATATAAAATGTATATATGCTTTAGCAATTACACATATCGTCAAAAATATATTTTCAGGATTAACTGCAGACAATATTATTATTTGCATAGTGTGTAAGTGACCTAATACGATATATACGCGATCAGTAAATTCCATATGAGGGTATAGCGAAGCTCGTTCCCCATATTGAATTAACTGACCCTGTATATAATTAGAGTTGTCTCATTTGCAATCATACTACATCTTCTTTTTTTATACCAATGTGTTCAAGTGTTTTATTTAAGAATTTAAACCTACTTGCTTTAATTTGGTTCGCACAAAAGAAATAATGTCAACAATAACAATTTGATATCAACAATCTTGATATGACAAAAACATTAAACAGAACTTTCATTTAAAATAATCAAATAGTAAAATAATTTGTAACTCCACTACTAACCCTGTATTAAGATAAGCCCCGCCTCCTAACCGACCAAATATTGAATATACACGGTCTCCACGTGGACGTTTTTACCAATCATTATCCTAGAAATGTATAGGATTTTTCAAGTGTTTTATTTAAGAAACCTCTTTCCTTTAGTTTAGTTCGCACAAAAAAAATAATGTCAAATTAACAATAACAATTTAATATCAACAATCTTGATATGACAAAAATATTAAACAGAACTTTCATTTAAAATAATCAAATAGTGAAAAAGTTGTAACTCCACTACTAACCCTGTATTAAAATAAGCCAGTCTCCCAACCAATCAAATATGGAATATACACGGTCTCCACGCGGACGTTTTTACCAATCATTATCCTAGAAATGTATAGGAGGTAAAATAATTATATATATGCTTCTACAAATCTTATATTCTATGGTCATGTTTTTTTTAATATTTCCAAAATATTTTTTTTATATTTTATGCCCCATTCATTGGCATTTTGTTCTTTGGTCTGTGCCTCCGGCCGTCCATTCATTCGTCTGTTCGTCCGTCCGTCCGTTCACACGTCTGTCCCGCTTCAGGTTAAAGTTTTTGGTCGAGATAGTTTTTGATGAAGTTGAAGTCCTATCAACTTGACACTTAGTACACATGTTCCCTATGATAGGATATTTCTAATTTTAATGGCAAATTAGAGATTTTTTCATTTTTCACGCTCCACTGAACATAGAAAATGATAGTGCGGATGGGGTATCCGTGTACTGGGGACACATTCTTGTTAATAGTATGTGCATTCAGATAAATAATAGAATTATAAATCTTTAAATGCCATTTTAGATTATAATATTAAAACATATTCTTGCTGCTTACATGTCCAATATATTCACTTATAAAAAATAATTCTTACCACGAATATAAACAGTACAAATATTCAAAGTGAAATGATTACATTATTTAAATTCAGTCTCGCTGCAAATTTAAGGTGGTACCCAACACTTTCACTAAAATTAATTTGGCTCGTTTAATTTTCATAAAATATTGTCAAAGTATTTGACATTATAACAAAATTTTAAAAATTTTGAACCAACCGTTTTGTCAGAAAAATTACACTGGTTATAAAGCAATTTGACAACCACCAATTTTTATCATTGAGAAGCTTAATATTCCTTTTACAACACAACGTAATTAAAACACTTAGCTGACTTTACAGAGTTATCTCCCGGTAGTGTTAGGTACCACCTTAAGCAATATTCAAAGTGAAACGATTACATTACTTAAATTAAGTCTTGCTGTAAATTTAAGGTGGTACCCAACACTTTCACTAAAATTAATTTGGCTCGTTTTATTTTCATTAAATGTTGTCAAAGTATTTTTATAACAAAACTATAAAAAAAATTTTTTTTTTGAACCAACCGTATTTGTCAGAAAAAATACACTGGTTATATAGCAATTTGACAACCACCAATTTTGATCATTGAGAAGCTTAATATTCCTTTTACACCACAACGTAATTAAAACGCTTAGCTGACTGTACAGAGTTATCTCCCTGTAGTGTAAGGTACCACCTTAAGCAGAGTTTTACAGTTATATGTACATTTTATGAGATTATGTCTATTTGTATTCACTAATTAGATATAGGAAGATGTGGTGCGAGGGCCATTGAGACAATTATCCATCCAAATAACAATTTATAAAAGTAAACCATTATAGGTCAATGTACTAAATTTTTTTTGCCAGCAAAGACAAGCCAATATTCAAGGAGATAATGGCGATTTATATCCATCAATTTTTGTCTTGCCAGCAACGTAACTTGCTTAAATGATTAGAGCATGATATTTCTGTTATCTAGTGGCATTAACAATCGTTAAAGTGGTGTTTGGCAAATTCACACAGAAAAGATAAATATGTAAATCTATAAAATTATCATGTTGCTACATTCATACACAATGTACTTAGAAAACAAAAGAACTTGCATCTCAATGTACGTCATTGATGTCTGCAGAGAATGTTTCAGCCATAATTGTTTATAGAATAAGGAAAAAAAAGTATAAGTTTGTTACATCTGATAATGTTTTACCCGTAAAGGCATTGTATCTATTCATTGACAGTTATTGTTGCTGTTAATGAACTTGTAATTGTTTACTTTATGTAGATTAGTATCCATAGCTGTTAAAATCTTTAAAAAATAACTTTATCAGTTTTTGAGAGTTCTCATTAAATACGCTGAGCATTACATTGAAACATTTGGTATGTTTCTATACTTTTTGAAGACTGATCACAGTAACCAGTATGATCTATTGGCTTCACTATTGTTTGTTTACATTTACACATATCATTTATTTAAAATTTCAGGGCCAATTGCAACCAGAATTTGCCACAATCTTCTTTTGCGTATCGTATGAAATCTAGTTTGAAGTATTTCTTTCAACCAAAAGTGCCAACAGACAATACAAAAATCGAAGGGGGTAACCCCAAGTACAGTCTATTATCTTGTAAACCGTAAAGATTGAACAAAATCTGATTGGAACCGAAATTTGTAGAATTTGAACACTTACTTCTTCTATGGGTTATTGCCCTTCAATAACATCAATCGTGTTTGTACATACAAATATAGTAACTCTATCCAGAATTCATCACCAATAAAATATAAGTAGTCAAACCAGGAACACGTATATTGATATTGTTAGATATACTACTCACATGTCACATGAATAGATTGCATGAATAGAAAGATCAGTGTAAACATTAACATATTTATCATAGAGATTCATTTCAATGTTTGTATTGTGAACTAAATAACACAGGAATACTATGAAATTTGCTTGTTTACGCAAATTTGGAAAATATAATGCAACAGTCTATGTAGGATGAGACTGAAATATTCAATGTATCTTCTTGAGTATCTTAAAGTATGTTAATGTTATAGTTAACATTGCAATTAAAACGAGAGATTTGACATGCCTCAAAACCAGGTTCAACCCATCATTTCTTCTTTAAAAAATGTCCTGTACCAAGTCAGGAATATGGCCATTGTTTAATATAGTTCGTTTCTTTGTGTGTTACATTTTAATGTTGTGTTTCTGTTGTATCGTTTGTTTCCTCTTATATTTGAGTGTATAAGACGGTACTTTTCTATCCCAAATTCATGTATTTAGTTTTGATGTTATATTTGTTATTCTCTTCGGATTTTGTCTAATGCTTAGTTCGTTTCTGTGTATGTTACATTTTAATGTTTTGTCGTTGTTCTCTTATATTTAATGCGTTTCCCTCAGTTTTAGTTTGTAACCCGGATTTGTTATTTTTCTATCGATTTATGAGATTCGAACAGCAGTATACTACTGATGCCTTTATGTATATACGCTTGCGTTGCTGCCATTCACTTAGTTCATTTTCAAACATTGATCCTTAAACTAGTTGCCTCGATATATGCTGTGACAGAAAAGTTCTGTTAAACATGAGCTTTGTTAAAAAGTTCAATAATTGTTTTGTAGAGTACTTCTACACCACACTGTGTAAAATCTGAGACACAATAGTTGTTCCGTTGATTAAAATACTTCTGGTGAAATTACGACGACATTTTTAGATCCCCTGCCCGATACGTAAACACGTCCGTAATTGTCCACTGTTATACAAAGGTTAATTGTCTTAAGTTTAAGTGTTAAGGGTGTCTCGCCATCTTGCATTATAAATATCAGAGAACCTCAGGTATAGATTTTCAATTAAACTAGCAAAATTTGACGAGGAATGTAGATGACTGATCTGAATCTACATTTATGAATTTAAAAAACTTAAAAACTTTTAAAAAAAAACATTTTTACAAGCGTAGATTATTTTTGCTTGATTTATAACGTTTTTTAAATAAAGCTTTTTAAGGGGAGATAACTCCGAAATAGTGCATTTCCGAAAAAATGAACTTTTGCAATTTTTATTTCAGCCACAAAACACGCACGGTGATCCTATCCTTTTCTTTTGATATTCTAAAATATCTTCTGGTATTTTAATTTACAATTCTATCATTTAGTTAAGCTTCTTATCAAATAATGATGTTTACCCTGTATATTCCATAGAACATTAGTCATTTTGTCACAACCTGTTGCTTGAGAAAATGCCATGTGGCCATCCATTTTTGTCTTGCCTTAACTGCGTCAAAAATCGAGACATAAGTATGCTGTTTTCGGTGTCGGCGGCAGCGGCGGCGGCGTCAGCAATGTGTAAGTTTGTGATTAAATCTAATTTTTGGTGAACCGAAAGTGTAGGTCAATGATATTTGGTAGTATAGGCAGTTGTATAAGCATTGGCTGATCTCATTTCTATTGACATTATTTGACCCTGTTTCATAAGTCATGGTCTATTGACTTTGAAACATTTGTTTAGTTACATGTATTCGTGTGTGATAAGCGCAGTTTATGGGGAATCACTAGTAGTAGTAAAATTATATTTGGCATGCAGTTGTATAAGCACTGGCATATCACAGTTCCGTGGAGATTATTTGGCGCCACCGCCTAGTCATGGTCTATTAACTTTTTTTTTATTAGTTTTCATGTATTAGATTATGATTAAGTCAGTTCAAGAAGAACCATTAGTGGTAGGCCAATGTTTATTTGTATTCAGTTGTAATAGCAATAGCACATTTCATTTCCATGGAGAATAGTTGGGCCTGCTCCTTCAGTCATGGTCTATTTACTATGAAAATTTTGCTTAGTTTACATGTATTAGTTTGTAATTTGGTGAGTTCAAGATGAACTGCTAATGTTAAGTCAATGATATTTGGTATGCAAATTTATTGGCATTTGCAAGTATCATTTCCATGGAGATTATCTAGTCCCACCCACTCACCACGGTTCATTGACTTTGAAACTTTTACGTAGTTTGTAAGTTAATGTTTGCATTTAGGTTTGTTCAAAGGGAACAACTTATCACTGTATTGGATACATAAACTGCATAAGTTTCCTTACACACAACGGTATATTGCTGGGTCTTCCAAGTTCTCCACGAAACCTCTTTCAAAATTATTAACATCTATTTTATCAGCAATCAAAGACGGGCTTCAAAGTTATTGTGAAACTGCCTATTCTAGAGGTGGCGTGAATCAGATGTGCATACTTAAAAATTCCAAAGATCTTTTAGAGTACATTCAATCTAACTCTCTTTCATCTTGTAATAGTATTAAAACTTTGATATTTCTACACTTTATATAAGTATTTCACATTCCAAACTAAAAGATAAATTGAAAGAGTTAGTATTGCTTTGTCTCATAAAAAAGAATAGCCAACGATGATACAAGTATTTCGTCTTAGGAAGTGATAAATCCTACTTTGTAAAGGATCACTCTGATTCAAACAAAAATTTCTCTGAAACTAACATTGTCAAGATGCTTGATTTCTTGATTGACAACATATTTAAACGTATGTTTTTCAACAGGCTATCGGAATTCCAGTGGGAATGAATTATGCCACTCTTCTTGCCGATTTGTTTCTTTATTATTATGAGACTGACTTCATACAGGAACTTCTTAGGAAGAAAGACAAGAAGTTAGCAATATCCTTTAACTCTACTTTCCGCTATATAAATGATGTTCTTTCACTAAATAATTCAAACTTTGGTGACTATGTCGAACGCATCTATCCCATTGAACTAGAGATAAAGGATACAACAGATACAGTTACGTCGGCCTCATATCTTGTCTTACATCTCGAAATTGACAATGAGGGTCGATTGAAAAGAAAACTTTACGACAAAAGAGATGATTTCAGCTTTCCAATTGTGAATTTTCCAGCAGCACCTGCATACGGTGTATATATCTCCCAATTGATACGATATTCTGGTGCTCACAAAGAAACTATTAAATCAACAGTTCCAAATGGTGAATTTGATATCATCTCTTCGTAAATTTTACGGACGCCATCACGAGTTGGTTGACCGTTATGGAATAACCGTTTCACAAATGATATTGGATATGTTCCTTACGTCGTAACTAATATCCCCTTCCCTTTTATAAATGTGACCTACCGAATTAGACTATTTACCGGATCTGTTATCTCATAAGTAACACGATGGGTGCCACATGTGGAGCAGGATCTGCTTACCCTTCCGGAGCTTCTGAGATCACCCGTAGTTTTTGGTGGGGTTCGTGTTGTTTATTCTTTAGTTTTCGATTTTGTGTCATGTGTATTGTTGTTTGTTTGTCCTTTTCATTTTTAGCCATGGCGTTGTCAGTTTATTTTCGATTTATGAGTTTGACTGTCCCTCTGGTATCTTTCGTCCCTCTTTTAAAATAAGTCAATGGTATTTGGTATGCAGTTGTGGTTCATCGACTTTGAATATTTGCATAACTTACATGATAAAGTTTTGCTATTTGAATTTTGAAATTCTCATTATCAAAATTACAAAAAGGCGAGACATATATATCTGTAATTATCATTATATTTTTGAACATATCACAATATATACTACATTTTGGCTAGGTATTGATTATTTTATTATTTTTAATTTAGACTCCCATACCACCTTAACAGGACTGAATTACATACATTTTGTATTTTTTAATTTAATGCAAATCTACGAAAATTAAAATATTGGTGCATGCTATACAAGTATATGCTTCAAAAAAAGCGGAACTAATTCGATTTTTTGGGTATGTTTGTACATAAAATCCCTAGCTGTTTGACTTTAAATATACATCTTCCGGTAAAACTGCGTTCTAGTAATTTCTTTTGATGTGCAAAAAATTATCACTTTCGAAAAAAAAGTCTTTTAATTCTGAGACGGAAAATACTGATTTATTCATTGTTGACAATACTCCAAATAAACACCTGATAAATCACAACCACTTGTCTGAAAATCATATCTCTCAAATATACCAGTAAATTGTCATATTTAAGTATAAATGGGGGGATTCAGAGACCGTCGCAATTGAGATTAATATGAAAATATAAAAAAAACTTTTATCTATAGTGTTATGCTTCAAATACTTTCACAAGTATGCATTACTCCGTAATTAGCACAAAACTGAACCTATATCCGGTGAAAGACTAGCAAACAAAGATGTACATGTACCGTTAGAAGCAAGAGAGTAATGAATTTTAAAAAAATCTTGCCAAAGGGCATGTTAAGGTTGAGTAGGCTACAGAAATCTGGTCATTTTCTTGATGTCTCCATTCAAGCAGTAAAATATCCTTGGTAATGTCAAAAGCCCGCCTGACTGTTCGCGATACATACTCAGCAACATGAGCAACGTTTAGAATTCCATGTTCTCATCACGTTAAAAACACTTGATTAACTCACTGAGAGGTATGTAGAAGGCCTTGCTGCTGGCCAACCTTTTCTTATAAATGTGCCTGTGCTTCATTATGGTCGACCAACCTTGCAACACCTTAGGCTAGCTAGTACCTAATGTTAATACAACTGGATGTTACCAATTCATTCAGGTTAAAACAGATAAAGAAAATACTATATGAGTTAATTATACATTTCGAGATACGGCATGTCTGAGTAAGACCGTTTGTGTTTCTTATCCAGACACCTTACCCTCAGTGTATTACTATTACATATACATCGAATATAGTTGAAATTTTTATTTTGATTAAATAATCTGTTATATGGATACAACTGATACGCGTTGATTCCTGAATAATAACTAAGAGCACGGAACGCGAATGGTGTGTTTTTTTTCATAAATCAACGCTTATCCACTGTATCGATAACTTAAACTAATGTCTTTTCAAAATTAAAGACTTTTCTTGATTAGAAGGTATTGGGAGTGAGTTTATATAACCATGTTATCGTATTCAACAATGCATCAATAAAGGAGTAGGTCCGATACGGGCCGATTTTGGCCTCAAATTTCAGGTTCTTCTAACAAAAGTTTTTGGATACTTTTTAAACACTTAAGTGTCTATTTCAATTGATTCGAATAGTTTTTTCTGAAAGATTTTAACTGATTCAGTCATTAAAAACGCTCTGATTCAAGCTTAAATATGAAAAATCTATCAAATATGCCAAAAAACGTCACTTTTCAGATGGTTTTTGTCAAGAATGAAAGTGGCCGCATCCTTGTTCATCCTCAACCTTTATATATGTTTTGTATTATCATCAAATGCAACTTACATTTCAATATTATGAATGAACACGAATGCGGCCACTTTCATTTTTGACGAAAACCGTCTGAAAATAAACCAAAATGCTTAAATTTTGAAGATTTCAGTAATTTAGCTTGACTTTATGATGCTAGTACGCAATATGTGTGCATTGTATTGTCAAAAATAGCTCATATTTATGTAGCAGAAGCATTTTACTTTCCAAAATATAGCTTAAAGATTACATTTTCACAATTTTGTAAAACTGCTATATTTTGGGGCCAAAAAGGGGTCTTACTGAACCTACTCCTTTTATATCACAAAAATACAAATATAACTCAAAACGTCTGCCTTTAAATTATAAGGCATCCAAATATTATCTGTGTTTACAAAATACATATTCGAAATTATTTTTAATACAATTGAGAATAGAAATACAAGCCAACATATCATGACTGTATTTACAAAAACAATGCTCTAGAAGGGGTGAATATATACTTGTCTGAACACCATCTTAACCCAGTAACATCATCTATACAAACTTACTACTGGATAAAAAGCTGTAAAAATATATGCAATTGACTCAACAATAATTTGAAACTATCAGAGAGAGAGGAGTACACAAAGACTCATCTTACTCTTACTGAGTGGCATTGAGCAAACCCAGGACCAAGACGACCAAATATTTCCATGCACGATATGCCAGAACGCATGTAAAATAGAAAAACCATAGCTTGTGACGACTGTGATAAGTGGGCACATAGAAATTGTATTGGAATATCAACATCAGAATAAAGCAACCTATGCAAAAGTGGAGACATATGGACTTGCCCATATTGCTTCACACCAAACAATTCCTCAACACAAATATGTTTTATATCAAATGGAGATGACAGCAAGCACTAAACACAAAACATATCGACCAATCCATTAATGGCAGACAACATCTCAGAAGCATCAATACCATCAACATCAGGATCAAGCATTAACTCACCATCATTCAACACAACATCTTTCAGCACTGATACACTGATCAAGACATCATCAACAAAACCAACTAAAACCAAGCCAGCCACTAAAAAGCAGATTAGAATATTAGACATAGAAGTCTCAGAAAAAAGGGGAAACTACTTGAAGCAATCATCGAGTCAACTGAGCCAGACGTAATAATAGACACGGAAAAATGGCTTGATCCAAACATCAAATCAAATGAGATCATACCAGACTACTTCAACTATGACACGGAACGCCGAGATCGCCCAAATGACCCGCATGGAGGGGTAATGATAGCAGCTAAACAAACATTATAGCTGGGTAACATCATAAAAAATCACAGACATATAACTACTGACTGGCACTATTAACTTATAAGGAAACAAGAAAATACTTTTAGGTGCATTTTATCGACCACCTCATAAAACAGACGATAACTGCCTCATTATACCTGAATAAAATGAAAGACGAAATAAATAACATCAAAACAAAACACCAAAAAAGTCATCTTCCTTATTGGTGGTGATTTCAACTTACCAGATATTAACTAGACAGAACAAACTATAGACCATCGACAGTACGTACTCTACCAGAACCAACCAGGCATTCTTAGAACTTGTAGGTTGCATTTCTGTAAATACTGACAATTCAATTTCCCATAGGAACTCCTTTTACAGCTAAAAATGTACCACTTTTACTATGAAGTTTTGAAAAAATCTTATCCTAGAATTGAAAGTTCATATGCACTACAATTTATTTCAAAGGTCGAAATATAGGGCTGTGCGGCATATTTTCATAGTTTAAACAAACACTTATTTTCTCAACTCCCCCTACCTCGAATGAAGAGTTACAACAGATTTCAATGTAAACAATATGCACATGTATATTTACTGGTAACATTCCCAAGTTATGTCTCTATGAGACAGAACACAGAGAGCATAACTGGGAACCACTATGTAAACAACATTGATTTTCTATGATTATGCTAGATCTTCCCAAAAGAGGCGTGGTTTGAGAAACAGCTGTATTTACAAAGTGCAATCTGTAGCTGACAACGGGCTAGAACAAATTGTGGACTTTCCAACAACGTAAAGAGAACACCTTACCTCTCATCCTTCATTTAAGTTAAAATGCAAATCTTTACCATCAATATAAAACAGCGACAATGACATCGTCCTCCTAGATATGGCTTGTAAACCACTTAAACCTAAACCAGTCAGAAGAAAAATATGGGAAAAAGCTGAAATATGTAATATAAAAGAAAACCTACAAAACGTCATAGCTACTTCAAAAACATCGAAAGATAGAAGCGTTGAGTCTGTATGGCAAGCATTCAAAACAGCTGTACAAACAACCATAGAGAAAAGAGTACCATAAAAATGACGCAAGGAAGAAACACTCATCCGTAGATTAATACAACCGTTAGACGCAGAATTAACCAAAAGCAAAAAGCAGACAAGAAGGCTAGGAAAACTAAAAAGAAAAGAGACAATGATAGGTATAAAAGACTACAACAAGAAGTACACTGGGATGTCCGGCAAGTCAACAAGAAATATATGAAAGAAATCAGATCCGACCATAAGGATAACTCAAGGTCAAGAATGGACAGGAGTGGCGCCGTTAAAAAACAAAATGGGATTTCTGCAAAGTGGCAACAAGAGCAAAGCTGACATTTTAAACGACCAATTCCAGTCAGTATTTACCAAAGAAAACCTAAATAATTTCCCAGATAAAGGAAGAAATCCAATTGTTAAACCTCATAAAGCTACTTGTCCTGATTCAATACCATCCTTTATGCTTAAAGCAGCAGCAGAACAATTTGCTCCTATACTCACAGACCTATACTAAGCATCATTGAACACTGATGAAGTCCCGCAAGATGGGAGAGATGCCCATGTAGTTCCACTTTTAAAAAAGACGAAAGGCACTAAGTTTCTTGTGTACAATTTTGAAATTAGTATGCGTTCATTATCACTAAACAAGTATATATTTGTTTAGGGGCAAGCTGAAGGACGCCTCCGCTACATTGAAGACTTGTTGGTGACCTTCTGCTGTTGTTTTTTCTATGGTCGGGTTGTTGTCTCTTTGACACATTCCCCATTTCCATTCTCAATTTTATCTAACTATACAGACCAGTATCGCTAACTACCATCACATGTTAGGTCTTATAACAGATCGTTCATAGCAACATCATGGACCACTTTGACAAAACTAAAATACTAATTGATGCACAACATGGATTCAACAAAAGACGATCATGCAAATTAAATTTCATCGAAACCATCAAAGACATTGCATCAACATTAAAAAGCAGCAGCCAAATAGACATCATCCTGCTAGACTTTGCAAAAGCATTTGACTAGGTATCACATCGTCAACCCAAAAACCAACAAATGGATTCGCTCTTTTTTCAAAACAGAAAGCAGAGCGTACTATTAGAGGGTGCTGTCTCCAAACAAGCACCAGTAATCTCTGGTGTACCGCAAGGCACAGTCCTTGGTCCATTAATGTTCCTGGTCTACTTTAACGACATTCCAGAAACAGCATCTACACCAGAGACCAAATTATTTACGGATGACAGCCTACTCTTCGTACCATCAACAATCAAGCAGACAGTAAACTTCTCCAAAAGGACTTAACAGCATTGGAAGACTGGGAAAACAAATGGCAGATGAGTTTTAATGCAAAAAGTGCCTTGTCATTAGAATTTATCTTACCTCCTATACATTTCCAGGAATATGATTGGTTAAAAGCGTCCGCGTGCAAACCGTGTATATTTGATATTAGGTTAGTAGGGAGGCGGGGCTTATCTCATACACGGTTAGTAGTGGTAGTTACGTCCCTTTATATTCCATATTAGGTAAGAAGGGGGCTGGGCTTATTTCGTACAGTTTAGTAATGGTGTTATGTCCCTTTATAAAAACAAAACGGTACTGAGAAAAAAAATTAAAAGTTCCAACAGACGAAGAAATTGATGATTAAGATTGAAATAAATTCATAAAACACATTTAAACCTTACAAGTCGTTATTGTTGGCATCTGTTTTTGTAGGATCAATGGTAGTATTTTCTTAATGCTAACAGTATTTAAGACTTTCTCATTTTGAGAATCACTAGTCTTAATTTCACACGTTCAGATAGTCGGTAAGATAAATTCGTTACATAGTGTGCTAGTGACGTAATACGGTATATATAGTTGTGAATAACAACTTCACAGACCGAACACCTGGCTTGTCTTTGAAACAATTTTAAAGCGACAATTTTAGAGAAAATATCCAAATTCGGAGTATGTTATCGATCTGTGTCTTATACGTTTTCGCACATGCTCAGTCGAATTATTATACAAGCTATTTACATTGTATCATACATCAACTTTATTCGTTCAGTTAATAGTTTTTGTTACTATGTCTTTTGATTGAGTTCAATTGATGTTTTATAGTGTGTCGTTCTATGTTGTGGTATTACACTATTATTTCAGGTAAGGGTGAAGGTTTGTACCTATTAAAATGTTTAAACCCGCTACATGTGTATACTCAATGATAATTAAAAAAAACTGTTAAACTATGATTACAAAAATGTCCATAATAAAATACAAAATGAGAAAAAAAACCCAGAAAAACGAAAGAATACGGAAACAAAGAGAACACACTCATGTATTCGAATCTAAACTGACAAGTCCCTACCTTTTACTCATTTGTCTTAACCATGCTGACCTCATGGCTACCAACTTATACTATAGGATTGCCTATTAATTTGTGTATATATAAAGGTACAAGCCATGTGTGTCTGTTGTACAGATGTGTATCATCATTATGTTCATTTATATAAATTAAATAAAATAGACATCGCATAGTAACTCATTGGTAGCTGGAGGTTACGGTGATATTTTAATGTCAGTCACACATAATAAATTTCAAGGAGTTGTATGATTTCCAGTAAAGGATTCCAAAATTCAGTAAATTGATTATAAATTGGTGAGTCCATTTCAGCGACAGATGTAAGAAGCGTTGATTCTTAAAAAAAAAGAATCCACGGTAAATTAATAAGCTAACTTCACAACAATCGTGTCAGAAAGTTGGATATAACCATGAAAACTTGTTTCTATACAAGTGCTTGAAGTAAAGATCAGGTCCTGAGCATAACAGAAGAAAATTTAGGGACGAACGGAAGGACGAACAGACGTAGACTGTCAAAACTCAATGCCCATTTGCGATGACAGAAAAATGAATGGAGTACAATGTAACAATAACTGAAGTATGTATTTATTATTTAGGAAATTTTTTCTAGGAATATAATCAATTTTTCTGAAGATATTTTATTTATCAGGGCACAATCCAATGCTTTCATAACACACTTTATATTCACATATACGCTCATCGCATTGATATTGTATTAATTCATTTTGAAACGTCATAGAGAAATGCTTCATTCCGTTGGTTTGCAACTAGTAACCTCTTATTTTTTCGATCGAAGCACAAAGACTGTGCTTTTTTAAGACCATCTTTCTCTGACAGCAGCAACCGATTTTTGTTTCCATCTGGTGAACATACGACGACATTGTTATATCCAAAGCCCGATACGTAAACACGTCCGTAGTTGTCCACTGTAATACCACATGGCTCTGGAAAAAATCCTTTACGTTCTAATTTCCATTTAATTTCTCCTTGAAAATCGCAGCAGGATACTGCATAATCCATGTTTATGAAATATAGTTGGTCTGACCACATTGTAATGCTGCTATGCTTTAACAAGGGACCGTATACCACCTGAGTTATAGATTCGTCTTCTAAACTTACAACACGTAATCCACTTTTACCAGCATTAAAGAACAATTTCCCATCTTTATGAACAATTCCATAATTCTCTGATCCAACACTAATCGATTTCTCTGTTTTTCTGCTTTTCATATCTATAATCTGAATGTATATGGTGTAAGAACCAGTTGATACGAATAGTTTTTGGCTTTCCTCGATGAAGTATATATGTGATGTATAAACTGCTTGCTGCAATGTAAAATCCAAAGTGCCGTTCGTTTTGATTACGGTAATTCTGCCGCTATCATAACAGCAAAAAATCATTCTGCCATCGAGTAGTAAGCAGCAACTTTTGACATCACTCCCTACTGTTTTCACAGTTTGTCTAAAAGTAAGTCTAACATCATCAATAGTAGGAACATGTGTAGTAGATATTGTTATCTGTGCTTGTTTGTTCTTCCGGTATGTTAATGCTAGATCCCCTTGCCTGGTATCCAAGTTAATTACTCCCATATTCTTTGTCATGGTAAGTAGGTTCTCTGCAGCTTTTTCGATTTTCCAAGACATGGATACATGGTTCAGTTTCTCTTCTTTTATTAGAGATTCCAGAAATTGTTCGTTGTTCGTGACCTCTCGTTGGATGTGCTTCAAAGCTAAGAATGTCTGCAGGTCTGAAGCATGCTGTTTTATCTTATCTAAATTAGATTGGTTTTCTAATATCTGTCTTTCATATTTTTGTATGGATGATATTATGTTATTAGTTTTTGTGCTCTCCTTTTTCTCAGCGGCATATAATTCCTTTATCAAACTTTCCTGGAGCTTATCTAGATGATTGTTTATCAAGCTTCGTGTCTGCCGAACTTCTTTTTCTATTTTAACCCTATTCTCTATCAGACTTTTTATGTTTTCTTGTCGATCCTTCCTTATTCTTTGCAAATTTCCTGAAAGTTCAGTTAATATATGTTCCATCTCTAAAAATGCATTTGATGATTTGACATTATTGATGACGTCATCTATTACATCTATCTCTTTACAATCGTTATGGATTTCAGTGACGCATCGTCTACAACATGGACAATCATGCTTCTTACAAAATATTTGGTACTTTTCATTGTGTTTTGGACATGTTTGAGTATTTTCAAATATACTGGAAGGTAGTTTCTGGTACTCAGAGATTGAAACAATTTGATGGTGCCTTGACCCTTTTGAAGCTGTATGATGTTCTTTACATTCCTCACAAAGACCTTCGTCACACTCTAAACACCAGACCACTGATGGTTTGTTGATGTTGCGGTATTCACAAACTCCGCATTCAGCCAAGTTACTCGACATACTACAAAATAGCAAAATTAAAGTTTCTTCACTTTCATTAAACGATCCTTTTTTTTTCATTTGAACCCGAATGATTAGATATATCCATTTCTTTTTTTTTTAATTGTTTTAAGGTAGTAAGGGTGTCTTTCGCCATTTTGCATTACAAATATTAGAGAACCTAAGGTCTAGATTTTTAATCAAATTAGCAAAATTTGAGGAGGAATGTATCTGAATTTTCATTTATAAATTTATAAAATTTATTTTCACAAGTGTAGATTTTTTTTGCTTGATTTATGTTTTTAAATTTAGCCTCATAAGGGGAGATACCTCCAAAATAGTGCATAAATTTCTGAAAAAAAAATCTACATGAACTTTTGCTTTTTATTATTTCAGCCAGAAAAAAAACGCACGGTTATCCTATTCTTTTCTTTTGATATTCTCAAATATGTTCTGGTATTTTAATTTACAATCCTATTATTTAGTTAAGCTTCTTATCACATAATGATGTTTGTCCCTGTATAATCCATACAATATTTGTCATTTTGTCACAACCTGTTGCTTGAGAAAATGCCTTGTGGCTATCCATCTTTGTCTTGGAGTCAAAAAGCGAGACATAAGTATGCTGTTTTTGGTGGCGGTGGCGGCATCAACACTGGGTAAGTTTGGGATTAGGTCAGTGTATGGGGAACCACTAGTGGTAGGTCAATGATATTTGGTAGGCAGTTGTATAAGCATTGGCTCATCTCATTTCATTGACATTATTTGATCCTGTTCTTTTGTTTAGTTACATCTATTAGTTTGTGATAAGGGCAGTTTATGGGGAACCTCTAGCAGCAGGTCAAAGGGCATGTTAAGGTTGAGTAGGGTATAGAAATCTAGTCATCTTCTTGATGTCTCCCTTCAATCATTAAAATATCCTTGCTTATGTCAAAAGCCTGCTTAGCTGTCCGTTATGTATAAATACTCAGCAACGTCCATAATGTCACGCTCTAATGACGTTTAAAATACTTAATTACCTCTCTGAGGGGTATGTAGATGGCCTTGCTGCTGGCAAACCTTCCCTTTTAAATGTGTATGCACTTTCTTCATTATGGTCGGCCAACCTTGCGACACCTACTGTATTAACATTATGTACTAGCTAGCCTAGTTAGTACATAATGTTAATACAACTGTCATTACCCATTCATTTTAATAAAAACAGATATAGATTAAAAACCAATTGTTCAGAGAACAATTGAAGGTCTTTCCACCAGTAAATAGATAAATAAATATCTATTTTGATATTAGAATATTAAAAATCAGTCTAAAATGTCAGTTCCTATGGCTTTATGATGTAAAGATATGAATTTTAAGCAAAGGTCATAATCTAGAACGTCAAATTTACCTATGACCTTGACCTCAATTTCAAGGTCACAAACTGAGGATCTCAAATCAAAAGACCCTAGGTCTCTAATATGTATGGTTAATAAGTTATATCACTTTACGCATAATTTTAGATATGATAGGGGCTAAAACTCCCAGTCTTTGTCTACGCACCCTTTCAACCAAAATTATTATGTTACGACATGTCGCAACTAACAATTTAGTAAAAATAATTTGTCGATATCTTATAAGGTTTATGAAAATGAGTGAAAATAAGCCAAAATCAAAATTTAGAATATGACCTTGACCTTTGACCTTGACCTAATTTTCATTTTTTTTGGACCAAGGATCTCAAATCAAACCACCCTAGGTCTCTATCACTTATGGTTTTCCAGTTTAAAATCAATTTCAAAATTTCAAATACAAAAGGGGAAATAACTCTCATATGGAATCTCTACAGGGCTTCGGTCAAAATAAAACAGAACATCCTGAGGATGTAACGAGCAATTTGGAAAAATAAATTTGTCGGTTTCTTATACGGTTGCGAAGCCTTAGAGATAACAAGAAAAACAATGTTCGGGGAGATAACTCTTATATGGTAAAGTATTCGGTTAAGCAGAGTTGGTTTCAAAAGCGTATAAACTGTTCGATATCATATACCAAATTTCTAAGCGACATCTTGCAAAACAAAAAAACAGCAAAGGAAAAAAAATTAGGCGGAAAAAAAAAATCAGAAGAAAAGCAATAGGTCTTTCCACGGAAAAGTGGAAAGACCTAAATATACTACATGTATGAGTTTAATCGGTTTAATGCCATGCATGCTTAAAATTATAAAATAGACATTATAGATTATATAAAATTCCATTCAAAACTTAAGACATTTTTCAAGTTCAATGATTTGTCAGTCTGAACTCGAGTAAAAAATTGTGTTGAAAACATGGCCTTTCTTGATGAATATTATTTATACACCGATACATACGAAACGAAAACGAAAGTAGAATGTAAAAATTTGATTTATTGATTTGTTCTCGGATATTTTTTTTTTAAATCATCATTAGATTTACTATGTTAGAAACGAATCAATATAAGATTCCAAAATGTCATTTTAAGTATCACAAACAAAGATATACCTGAGATGAAGAAACTGTCTATCCGCTCAGACAAGACAGGTATTTTATTCACGTGACCAATCATGCATACCTGCTATAAATGAGTATAATATGGTGGGAAAATATAAAATTATAAGCTTACCAGTGATAATATTCTACAAAGACTAGTAACAATTATTTTCCTCTAGTTTCATAAGTACTTAGGGATCAACCTCTCGATTTTTTTGATTTTTTTTGGATTTTTTTTATTATTCAAATTTCTAAAAAATGTCAACGCATTTCCCGATATGTCATATGCTCTTAAACATTTTATACTGGAAACACATGACATGGGTAAAATCTCTTTGTACTCATTATGCTATATTATGGATAATGCACAGCAAAGGTGTGCATTAACTACCTCAGATATATATATACTGCACAGTTCAAAGTACTCTGACCTTACGGGGCGAACAATGAATTTTGAAATTTTGATCACCGAGAGTAGCGAGACTAAAGCATTTTTTTCTCTCGATTTTATGCTAAAAACATGATTTGTTTTCCTATCAAAGGGTTGAACATTTTGTGTTCAATGTAAATTTTAATTCAGTGTTTCACAATCAAAACCGAATAAAAATTATTTTTTGTAATTTCTGCTAAAAAAAATGTATTCTAGAACATCAAAATAGTAAATAAAATCTGATGAGGATTAGTTTTGTGCTCAATGGACTTTATTACGACTATTTAGAAATGTACGCCTTTTTAGTAACTATTTTAACATCGATGCATGCGAAACGAAAACGAAAGTAGAATGTAAAAATTTGATTTATTGATTTGTTCTCGCATAATTTTTTTAATAAAAAATCATCACTAAATTTACTATGTTAGAAACGAATCAATATAAGATTCCAAAATGTCATTTTAAGTATGACAAACAAAGATATACCTGAGATAAAGAAAATGTCGATCCGCTCAGACAAGGCAGGTATATAGACGAAACGCGCGTCTGGTGTACTAAATTATAATCCTGGTATCTTTGATAGCTAATTACGCCACTGGGTCGAAGCCATTGCTGATGGACGTTTCGTCCCCGAGGGTATCACCAGCCCAGTAGTCAGCACTTCGGTGTTGACATGAATATCAATTATGTGGTCCTTTTTATAAATTTCTTGTTTACAAAACTTTGAATTTATCGAAAAACTAAGGATTTTCTTATCCCAGGAAAAGATTACCTTAGCTGTATTTGGCACAACTTTTTTTGGAATGTTAGACCCACAATGCTCTTCAACTTCGTACTTGTTTGGCTTTATAAATATTTTGATATGAGCGTCACTGAAGAGTCTTATGTAGACGACACGCGCATCTGGCGTACTAAATTATAATCCTGGTACCGTTGATAGCTAATTACACCACTGGGTGGAAGCCATTGCTGATGGCCGTTTCGTCCCGAGGGTATCACCAGCCCAGTGGTCAGCACTTCGGTGTTGACATGAATATTATTTTATAATTTCCTATTTACAAAACTTTGAATTTATCGAAAAACTAAAGATTTTCTTATTCTAGGAATAGATTACCTTAGCCGTATTTGACACAACTTTTTTGGAATTTTGGACCCTCAATGCTCTTCAACTTCATACTTGTTTGGCTCTATAAATATTTTGATATGATCGTCTGGAGTACTAAATTATAATCCTGGTAACTATTTACACCACCTTAAATATGGTTATGGAGGGTGGTAATGGCTTATTTTCGTGAAACATGGTCGCCGTTTTTTATTTAACGTTCAATGTGTTTTTACTTTTTTATTTGACGTTCAGTCGTGCAAGACAGGTGCCTTGTTTATTTAATTTTACGTGCATCGTGATTTTTAAATGTTTATTTTGCGTGCTCGGTATTTTTCAAATAATTTCAAGTACTAGGCAGGGATCGTTAAGAAATAAAAAGGTGGAATTTTGGTTTTTGATAAAGCGGAAAGGCCTATGATGTTGTTCCTTTACTTGAAGTTTAAACGCTCAGAAGATCGTTATATACTTTTTTAAAAGCCGTTAACCATTTATATCATAATTGTTTATACTAAATTAGGGAATATCAAGCAAAACAGAGAGTTTATATATACATGAGGACCAGTGACTCAGTCACAAAAGGTTCGCATCAAAGTCTTTATTTTTCGTGCAACATTCATTACAGAAATTATTTCACGTTCAACGTGAAATTGTGTCTATCAAGAAATCATGATAGGGAATACAAACACGGGAATATCGCATCAATTGGGAGATATATACCCCGTATGCAGATGGTGCTGCTGGAATATTGCTACTTAGAAATGGAAAGTTCACAATTGGAAAGCTGTATAATAGTATACAAGCTAACTGTCTACTCTTTAATACGATCGCACAATGTAGGGGAGATCTCAGTGCTTCCGGAGCAACCTCATTTTTTAGCTTTATGTTTTCTCGAGACTCTCATTTAAATAATTTAAATAATTATGCATACCATACCTGCATTTACTCGACCCTTTATAGGTACGAATTTGCAAGCAAAGAAATTTGCCATAGTTACCATAGGAATTTTTTTAATTTGGGTCTTTTCCACGGGAAAATTATTAAAAATGATTTATAAATGTTAGTCGATATTTTTGATAAAATGGTATAATATGTCTACAACATGAATAAGAATGGAATTACACAATCAAATACATGTAAGAGCTAAAAAGTGAAGCCATTTGGGATCACAGTAAACACTGTGTAAAGTGCGTATTACAAATTGGTTGGGTCAATTTCCCTCATTTAACACCAGAAGCATTTTCTAAAATTCTCAATATCATAAATACAAATGTAATAAAAATTTGAACAACATCGATTTTGGTATATTTTCAAGGATCTCGCAAAACTGCAATTATCATATGACAGATTATCATATATTTATTTTTTCTTCAAACATTGTGTACGAAGGACCTTCTTATCGGAAACCATAATTCTACAGGACCTACAGTTAGTTTTCTTTCGAATGCAACGATTGGTTCTGGCTACTGTATATAGTTATTCTTCAATGTAAAAATTTAAAATTAGAATATTTTTCACTCAAGGTTCGTGTGCATGGCTAAGAGTATATAAAATAGAGCAATTTTATAAATTAAACATAAAGAAGTCTAAAAAATTATCACAATTATACATTTTTCTGAACATGCTAAAATTAACACTGTTCATAAATGTACATGGCCTTTTTTGAGCAATATTACCGTTTAGTCATTAATTTAATGTTTTATTGTGTACTTTTACCTCACCGGCTCGAAGTAGGAATTCAACTTTGAATTTACAACGACTACATACACATGACATAATTATATGATATATTAAAAAGAAATATAGTATGATTGCCGATGTGATAACTACGGCCTTCAACAATGAGAAAAAACACTAGCTACAAAAAGCTCCGACGTGAATATTGTAAAATAATTACTAGACTGAAATCAAGAACCGATCGAATTCATGACATTACAATTTACGACAAACAAAAAAATGACAGAAATGTACCAAAGAGTGGTTCTTAACATGAGAAAGGCACATGCAGAATGGTATGGGGTTAAACTAGTCTACATTTGTACCTACAGATAAAAAAAGACGAAGGACAGAAAACTAAGAGATTCATTATGATTTGATAGTGTTGTATGTGGTCTATACCATAGTAAAAGAATGAGGGTCTAGGTGAAGATTACAGACTGAATAATATAACATGTCAATACTATAGGAAAATGGACAACGTATATAAGATAGACAAAAATAGACAAAAACAAATAAAGAACAGAAAATGACGGGGTAATTAAAATAAATAAAATAGAGAATGTAAATTTAGACAACAATCCAAACAATAGACAGAAAACAGTCGAAGGCCATAATGGGTCTTCAACACAGCGAGACAATCCCGCAGGCGCAGGCAGGCTTCAGCTAGCTTCTAAACAAAATGTGTGTACTTTATTAGTCTAGTCAGTGAAAAATGGACGTCATACATAACTCCAAAACACATAAATGAATTTGAATTAATTAATAAAACATACAAGACTAACGAGCGTCAGAGGCTCCTGACTTGGGACAGGCTAAAATATGCGGCGGGGTTAAACATGTGTATATTATAGAGTATTGAATATATAGAGAATAATGGTCCAATACAACAGAAGAATGGGCCAAAAATGTAGAAAAGAGTATAATGGGCCAAATTTATAAAGATTAAAAAATATGGTTTAAAAATTGAAGAATGAAGAATGGTAGGATCCCCTCCAAACCCTCGTGTGTAGTCCAGAAATCTAAAAACCGCAGACACCTATTAAGGTCTCCATTAATTATGTTCGGTTTGGATAAATAGATTATTATTTGCAATTAATGGCCACCAACATGTCACAGAATTAATGTGATTGACATTGATATTACTGTGTTATGTTAACTGGTGCAAACAATACGTACTAACATTTATTTCTTGTCGAATACACAACTAACATCATTTTCTTGTATATTCATGAAAAAAAATATCCCTCCAAATGAAATCGTTTAACAATGAACATGGTTCTATTATTTTTGCTTTTATTATTTGGGATTTCGTTGGCGGATAATAAGAGTGAACGTAAGTAACGTGTAGTTTGAGATTTTGAACAATCTTATTAAGGTCAATTTTCAATTTTAGATCTCGGTCTATTTCTGAAATTTATTCTAACATACTTTACATTCTTAACCCTTTACAGAATGCCAACATTTTCCATGTGAAATTATAAAATTGTTGTGTATAAACATTGAACGACAAAATTTTCTTCCTATTTGACGTATATATTTTCTGACGTCAGACACGTGAAGCAATGAATGTGTTTTTAATTTGATAGATGCTTTTGTGTCTTGTTTGTTTTAAGATTGTAACACAGTGATGACTGCTGTAACCTATTTTTTACTATTTTATTTATTATGTCTGTTTTGTTCACGCATCGTTGTAAATTTAACGGAATTTGATGAGACTGACGTACAAGTGAGAGGTTTAGCGCTATAAAACCAGGTTTAGTCCTCTTTTTTCTACATTTGAAAATGCCTGTACAAAGTCAGGAATATAACAGTTGTTGTCCATTCGTTTGATGTGTATTGTCATTTGATTTTGCCATGTGATTATGGACTTTCCGATTAAATTTTCCTCGGAGTTCAGTATTTTTGTGATTTTACTTTTTCGTATCATTAAGCTAACAAAATTAAATTGAGAATATAAATGGGGAATGTGTCAAAGTGACAACAGCCATCTTGAAAGGTCACCAATGGATCTTCAACACAGCGTGAAAATCCCGCATCCGGAGGCGTGTTTCAGATGGCCCCTAAACAAAATGTGTGTACTAGTTCAGTGATACTGGACGTCACACTAGTAAACTCCATTACATATAAATGAACTAAGAAGACTAACAAAGACCAGAGGCTCCTGACTTGAGACATTTACAAAAATCGGACTAGTGGTTAACAGTTTAACTGCCATGGCAATTTTTATTCCCAAGCCCCATAAAAGTTTAAACCGTTTTTCTATCTCCTTTCAGAAAAAGTAGGGTAGGTAAGTAGGTAAGGTACCAAGGATAACAATAGACGTATTTTGCAGCAAGATCTATATATTTATATGAAATTGAGAATGGAATAGGGAATACGTCAAAGAGACAACAGCCCGACTAAAGAGCAGATAACAGCCGAAGGCCACTAATTAGTCTTCATGTTTTCATTATACTGACCGATGATTTTTTTTAATTTTTCTTTTATAATCTTACAGTTTCTCGATGTAAGAGTAGAGCTTCCGTCGTATTTGCGGTACCTATGAGTCGCTGGAAATCAACAATGACAGTTTACTTGGAAGACTTCTTACTTGAGATTATTAACTATTTTGAAATATCAAAATATGACTACAAGATTAAAATTTTGGAATATAGTCCAATTTCTCGCACCAAGAGTAAATTCTTGACTTCGCGAAAATCAGCAAATACCGAAATTTCCTCATTAGGGATCAAACGGACAAAAATAAAAAGCAACGGGATATATCTGAAACCAGTATTAGAGGATGCTTTAGAAATGCTTAATGTGACGACAGAAATATACCGAAAGAAAATTATTGTACTCTTTTTAAATAATATTATATTTGATCATACAACGTCAGCATGGTATGCAAAATATATGAAACAAAATGGAGTCGTATTCTATGTAGTGACGTCATTTAAAAGAAGTGTAGACACTGCAATGAGTCTAGCGTCAGATCCTTGTAAAGCCTTTGTAGTTGATGATTACAAATATGGTATGGATGACGTCATTAGTGACCTTGGAAATAATATATGTCTCGGTAAGTATATATTCATGTTTAACATATAACATATATATATAACTAAGTTGTTGTTTTAATTTTAAAATCCGGTATCAAAAACACATACATTTTTGTAGATGTTTGTATGTAAAAAGTCGTCTCGTTGGCATTCTTGAAAACACATATCCGTATGAGCCAAACATTTCCAAAACAATAATGCCAATAAAATCTTTAACGTATCCTGTTTACTGATTGGGTTGACCATTGTTTTTGAGCAAAATCTGTATTTCAAAATTGGATATCAATGTTAGATCTTTGAATGTATCTGTTTACTAATTTAAGACTTGAGAATTGAGAGCTTTACAAAAAAAATTATTCTTTAGACAAAAAAACTGTTGACTGCATGTTTCCCTCTATATCATGTGTTATAGCTAGCCTACATTTATGTTTTGTCTTTGTGCTGTTGTCTGATATCGGTCATCTCCCTTATTTGTAGATATTCCTATAACCTACAAAATAAAAAGATGATTGCCAATGAAATAACTCTCCACAAGAGACGAATTGCACAGAAATTAACTATATTTTAAATATACTGTGGATTCATTATTATTCGTTGGATACCAATTTTCGTGGACTTCGTGGGAACAGTTGAACCACGAAATTAAATGTTCAACGAATGAAAAATTTTCTTAAGGCTTGTATGAACACTTTGGTAAAACCACGAAATCAAATATCCACGAACATGTAAGATTTCCTCAATCCACGAAAATTGGTACACACGAAAATAAATGAATCCACAGAAGCAAAACTCGACAACCACTGAATTACAGGATCCTGATTTGGGACAGGAACTGTAATTTTTAAAACGTGGCGAGGTTAAACTAGTTTGAAGGCGGCAAACATCCACCAATCCAGGACAATGGTATAACTGAACAACATAAACACAAACTATAAACATCAGTTGAAAAGGGATGAAATCTGCAAATGGATATAAAGCAGAAATACATCTCCGGGTGCGAGAATTTCTCTCTGTATTGAAGACCTGTTGGTGACCTTCTGCTGTTGTCTGCTCTATGGTCGGGTTGTTGTCTCTTTGGCACATTCCCCATTTCCATTCTCAATTTTATCTGACAAAACGCACAAAGTACAGATCTGAAAATACTTGCATTTCCTGCATGACAGCTAGACTAGTTAAAATCCGTAACAAGTAATAAAAAGTATGCATCTTTGACGAAATCATCAATCTGTACACATCAACATGCAATGCATTTAGCTGAAAGACGCTTTTAACAGTCAGAGAAAAACATGATCTTATACAATACTAAGTCTTAGATGCCTGATTTTTTTATTAGTTGTTAGTGGCTTTGAACTAGCTGTCAGATAGCTGCGAGTACTCTCAGATCTGTTCATTGTGTCTTTTTGTGTCGGGATGTATAAATACCCGGTCACGTTCACTAGTATTTTTGTCCATCTGTTAAGCCTTTTTCAACTGATTTTTATAGTTCGTCCTTATGTTGTACTGTTATACCACTGTCCCAGGTTAGAGGAAGGGTTGGGGTCCCGCTAACATCTTTAACCCGCCACATTATTTATGTATGTGCCTGTCCCAAGTCAGGAACCTGTAATTCAGTGGGTGTCGTTTGTTTATGTGTGACATATTTATTTTTCCTTCATTTTTTTTATATAAATAAGACCGTTAGTTTTCTCGTTTGAATTATTTTACATTGTCATATCGGGGCTTTTTATAGCTGACTATGCAGTATGGGCTTTCCTCATTGTTGAAGGCCACGTGGGGACCTATAGATGTTAATGTCTGTGTCATTTTGGTCTCTTGTGGACAGTTGTCTCATTGGCAATCAATCTTCTTTTTTTTATAAGATACAGGTATCGACAGATTGTAGAGCATGCATGTGCATATGAACAAAAAGTCATAGAAATAACATTTAGGTTGATGTTAATTGCTGATATCATAATACAATTTATATCAATTCCAATTAAAAACGATATTCAAAGATTTAACTATATAGTCACTGTGTTAAATTGGTGACCTTTAAGAATACTTTTTTTCAAAGGATATATAAGTTTACCAGTATCGTATTGAAATTTCTGGGCTCGGTAAACTACATCTTCATAAAGAATAGGATGTGATATCCCGTTTGAAATAAGCTTTCTTTCTTGTTTGTTTCAGCTTCTGATCCCAGACTTGCTGTAACTTCTGGTCCAGATACACTTGGAAATTGTAACATAGGTAATGTTTTGTATTAACATTTCAATTAGTTACAAACCTCTCTTTCAGTCCTCTAAAGCGTAAAAATTGGAATAGAAATATCCCGTCCGAAAGTACAACCCATACAAAGGGAACAAAGGTTCTAACTTGGGCAAAGGTCTGTTTGGCTGTGATGAGGTATAAATATAAAGCCACGTCTGTGACTAATCTTAATGGTAAGAATGAAGATTTAAACTCATATATCGAAAATAAACTGACAACGCCATGGATAAAAAAAGAAAAAGACATACAGACAAATAAAAGTACGGAAGACACAACATAGAAATCTAAAGACTAAGCAACACGAACCCCACCAAAAACTAGGGGTGATATGAGGTGCTATGGAAAGATATGCAGATCCTGCTCCACATATGGCACCAGTCATGTTGCTCATATTATTACAGACGGTATAATAGTATAATTCGGTAGGTCACATTCGTGGAAACGGATAGGGGCTGTAGTTACGACAAAAGGAACATTAATGTCACATTTAGCACTTGACGTCACAACCAATAAGAATAAGACGGATCCGATTGCAAAAAGAAGTGTATGCATTTAGACATTTTAATTTTAAAAAAAATATGGGTTCTTGAAATATTAGTACATTAAGTGAAATGCTATTTGTACTCAGATATAACACTAGGTTAATTTAAACTTTGATTGTATAATGATTAAGTCAAAGACACGTCCCTCCTACAAAATTTATTAGTGTACGTACACTATTGTATGATAATATTTATTGACGTGATGGCGTGGAATATATTTAGTAGAAAAAAATTTACAAAGTAAACCACCTACATGTACATGTAACATTTGTCAAGGAAATTAAAGCAGACAAACTATGAAAAATAATATCGCTTTGTGGAACTATTGTTCTGAACAAAGTCGTTCGTGTGAAATTCTAAATGATAATACATTGTGTTTATATGAGGCGTTCCAGTCGGTACTGCATGTAATTATGCATTTCGTCCTTTGCCTTTCACTGTGTAAGATGGCTTACCTCATGACATTTCTCCTCATATATTTTCGACTGCGCCTTGTTAAATTTGATATCTATGAAATTCCAACAAATTTTGATGATGAAAAAAAAAAGAAAATATAATTGCTTACGATTTTGATACAAATATTGTTGGTAATTATTAATTAATCAATTATATCTTTTCTATGAGGTGAATACTTCGTCCTCAGTCAATATTTTTCTTTCAGGTCAATATATTCGCGTATCGACCTCATACAAAGGATATAATTGTATATACATGTATAAGGCATGACATGAATATCAATGAATTCAGAACTAAACACTTATCTGCAAACCAGGTTATTAATGCATGAGTACCAGCTTTCCATGAAGTCACTGTATCATACTGTGATACATAGTTATATAAAAAAAAGAAGATGTGGTATGATTGCCAATGAGACAACTATCAACAAAAGACCAAAATGACACAGACATTAACAACTATAGGTCACCGTACGGCCTTCAACAATGAGCAAAGCCCATACCGCATAGTCAGCTATAAAAGGCCCCGATAAGACAATGTAAAACAATTCAAACGAGAAAACTAACGACCTTAATTATGTAAAAAAATGAAAGTTAGTATTATATTTGAGTGTCTGTGTCGTTGGTTTGCTGTATCATTATCCCTATACACACATCATTTTTATTCATATAAATAGATATAATAAATGTGGATGTGGGATGCACATAATCGAGACAGCAATCCATCGATATAGAAAATCAGAAACCATTGCCTACAAATTAAGTACTCTTATCTTTACCAATATGTCTCAACTTGGTTCATAGATTTTCTAGTTATCCTCGTTTATTCCATTTTTTGTACTAACATTAGTAGATATAGTGAAACGCAGCATAAAACGGACACGATCTTGATTTGATTGAATTTTAAAATATCTGTTTGACACATGAACAAGGTTTTGTTTTAGTTGTCGTAGCCACTATCACATGCACCCTCTTTTCCACACCATCAGCGAATGTTTACTTGCTATAGCAAGACGACGGGTACCAGATGTGCAGCAGGATAAAACAAAAACACCACCGATGTATCGGAGATCACTCCTAATCTTTGAGGTGTTCGTGTTGCTCAGTCTATTGTGTATTATAGTGTTGTACACTGTTGTTTGTCTGTACGTTTTATTTTTTAACCTCATGATGATATTTTCTAATACTTACTAGATAGACAAATCTTTCTGTTAAAATACGTGTTTGTGTGAGAGAAAAGAAAGCCTCTTTCATTAACCAAAACTCCAGTTTTGTACTTTTATCAACAACGGAGTGTTCCTTAGACACTGGTGCAAATCTTCAAAAAATGTAAACTTCAGTTTATAAAATTCAAACATGAACTCTGAGAAAAAAATGCGTTTACAAGAAAATACAAAGAGAACAAATAAATCTTTTGTAAACTTATTACAACTTTAGATGGCGAGGAACACTGTTTCCTTCATGCCAAAATCAGTAATACTATTAGAGTTCTCCTCATAAACGGATTTTTATAGTTCGTTCTTGTGTTGTATTGTTATACCACTGTCCCAGGTTAGGGCAGGGTTGGGATCCCGCTAAAATGTTTAACGGCCCTGCTACATTATGTATGTATGTTTGTGCCTGTCCCAAGTCAGGAGCCTAACATTGTCATTTCGAGGCCTTTTACAGCTGACTATGCGGTATGGGCTGTTTATAGCTTGCTGTTCGGTGTGAGCCAATACTCCGTGTTGAAAAAAAGAAGATGTGGTATGATTGCCAATGAGACAACTCTCCACAAGAGACCAAATCACACAAAAAATTAACAACTATAGATCACCGTAAGGCCTTCAACAATGAGCAACATAATCAGCTGTAAAAGGCCCCGAAATGACATATGTAAAACAATACAAACGAGAAAACTCATGGCCTAATTTATATATTTATGGAATCTGCACATTTCATTCATTAAAGGTCGCATACCGACTTCTAGACTTTCTAGGACTGTGTTTGACTAATATATCTATTACGTATACCCATCTCATTTTCATAGACCTAGACCTGTACACAATGTCTTTTCTGGGAGGAGGGCTACAAAGTATTGGCTTGTTGCCCTATTCCGAATAAAATTTTGTTTAAGCCCCAGTCCCACTAGACCACGATCGCACCACGCTCACCGCGATCTAAAATAAATTTAGATCGTGGTGAGGTCGCGGTATGAGCGGCATGAAAATGTTAATTTTCGTTGCTTTCACGATGCTACTACGTCCTAATTACGCTTCTACAACGATCCCGCTACGATTAAACCACGTTCTCACCGCGCTTATTCTGCGACCTTCACGTTCTCACTACGACCATACCACGAGTTATCCGATTGCAACACGATCTTACTGCGATTATAACACGTTCTTATCACGATTATAATACGTTCATACCGCGATCTTACTACGTTCTCAGCAATACCGTCAATATCGTGTTTCATATCAATAGAGTTCCATTCCTTCTATTTCTGATTAAAACGGAGATTTCTCGGAAACAATACAGTCATGCCACCAAAATCTACTAGAACACGTGGGCGTGGTGGTAGGGGTTGGTGTAGAGGCAGAGAGAGCAAAGTATGAACGCCATACTAAACTCCAAATAGTAAACAAGAAACTAAAATTAAAATAGTACAAGACTACCAAAGGCCAGAGGGTCCTGACTTGGGACAGGCGCAAAAATAGTGGGGTTAAACATGTTTGCGAGATCTCAAACCTCCCCCTATACCTCTAGCCAATGAAGAAAAATAAACGCATAACAATACGCACATTAAAATTCAGTTCAAGAGAAGTCCGAGTCTGATGTCAGAAGATGTGACTAAAGAAAATAAACTAAATGACAATAATACATAAATAACAACAGACTACTAGCAGTTAACTGACATGCCAGCTCCAGACTTCAATTAAACTGAAACTATACACTTAAGTAGTGTAATACTTGTCATCAAGAGATGTCGGAACGACCAATCAAAACTAAATACAACCTATTGCTGGTCCATAAAGCTCAAATGACGATATTTTAGTGAACGATAGCAGAGATGACACAGATGTGTCAATATATATAGGAATATGTGGTATGAGTGCCAATGAGACAACTCTCCATCAACGTAAAAATCTATAAAAGTAAATCATTATAGGCCAAGGTACGGCCTTCAATACGGAGCCTTGGCTCACACCGAACAGCACGCTAAAAAGGGCCCATACAAATACTAATGTTAAACCATTTAAACGGGAAAAACCAACGGTCTAATCTATATAAAAACGAGAAGCATAGTTGAGCCGTTAGAGCAAATGGATAAATACATTCAGACAAACAAAATCTAGGGATTTTTTTTTATATATTTTATGGGAAAATGACAATAAAAATGATGGTCGTAGTGTAAACGTAGTAAGGTCGTGAGAAGAGCGTGATGAGGACGGCAAGAGCGTGCTAGAATCGTACTATGGTCGTGATCAACGTGGTTAAGTCGTAGTGGAAGCGTAGTTGGGTCGCGGTGAGAACGTAATGGTCGTAGTAAGGTCGTGATAACGTCGCTGTGAGATCGTAGTGAAATCTCTCTGAATAGAATCACGCTTTCGCTACGCTCTCGCTACGATTGTACAGCGACCTTTGCGATCTTACTACGATCTTAGTGCGCTCTCACTACGCTTCTACTACGACCTAATTTCGCCACGACCGCACCACGATTGTTTTGAACATGTTCAAAGTTGGCCACGCTCTTCACGATCTTGAAGACCTCACCACGACCGTGGTACGACCTTACTGCGACCTACACGATCGTACCACGATCATCAAAATTTGCATTTTTTTCACAGATCGTAGTGCGATCGTGGCCTAGTGGGACTGGGGTATAAAACTATGTATTTGTTGAAAACATATGATAATTTATATTGCATTAATATTGTTAAAAGTTCAAAGACATTTATCTGCAAATGAACAACCCCCTTTACATGACTACCAAGTACATTTTGAAGTTTAGTTCAATAAAACTAAATGTACTTAAAATCGATATTTACAGAAAACGTATCTTTAATGTATTACTTTTTAAGTATGGCTCTTACGCAATGTTTAATCAAAGTGTCAGTTTTTACTTTTGTGAATTTGATATCATATAATATATGATTTCATTCAGCATAGATACCCTTCTTACCAGTTCTTTAGACATGTATGTATACGCATGTTGACACAATAACATGCATAGGTTTATCTTAATCTTATCTGAAGCCTAGTAGTTATTAGGTGATTTTTTTTCTTGAAGTGATTTTTCTCTTTGATATGAAGCTATGTATTAATATACGAGATAAAAGTGTTTTATTGTTAAATCAATTTTCTACCACAAAATGTAACTGCAATTTATAATGAAATCATTTTAGATGAATAAATGCTTGAAATAGTATTTTTCTTTTGGGAAAAAAGGGGGGGGGGGGGGGTCATGTTTGTACCTATTCGAATAATTCAATTTTCGAAGAAGCCAAGGTACTTTAGAGATTACGTTTAAAAGGCAACAGATATTTGTATGACATACAACTTCCTTAAAGTTTAAATGGGATATAGACATAGTGGCATCCCTTGAGTTGTTTCGCAGTACTAAAAGCCTGGCTAAATTATATGTCTGTTTGTCTGTATGGGATGTATAAATACGTATACCCATGTCCTGACGGTAAGGGACGTTAAATCTGAAGCCTCGTGTAAGGGGAGTACCAAGTTCTCTGACGTTAAAGAATCCTTGCAACATCATTATAAATGTTTGGTAGTTTGTCCGCTGCAAGGGGCACTCTGCCTCTTCACAAAATACCATTATTTAGACATAGCGGAAGTCTAAATGTTCGTCTCAAGTTATCCAAATTTAAAGACACTAGATGTCAATTAAATAAATTTGTTCTCGTCATGGATGTTTGTGAAATATTTGTCACTGAACATAAGGCAGTCAATAAATCTTAAACCACTAACATAAAAGGTTATTATAATTGAAGTGTCGAAATGTTTTGCGCCTGGAAAAGAATCCATTAGTCTTGGCAATTAAAAATTCTAAGATAAATAACCTTTGATCCCGACTCACTGCTATAATAGGTTGAGTCCTGATCTCGTGTTTATATAAATATGAGGAAACAATTTTAGTGAATAACTAAAAAAAATGCCACAGACTTATTTTTTTCCTTTTCTTTGTATATCTTACTATACATGATATATTTGAATATACGGAGAGTAGCCTTACGGTTTCTTGTAACCTATCTACTATAATTCGAATGTCAAATACGGTGCCATTAAAGGAGAAGAAATAGTACATGAGTTCTCTAAATTTTGGTGAGGTTTTTGTTGTTAAATGAACATTGTTCATATGTTCGTCTATTTTTTATGGGACGCCTATTTCTTCTTCTATTTCTCACTAGGCGAAGATTCAGGATAATTATTCAAGTGAACAACACTCCTTCTCCCAACCCCGAAAATTATAGGCTCGAACTTAAGAAACGGTACTGACTGTTTGTGTTTCTTCAACTCTCATATGAATAATTGTATTGTCAAAGTCATTTCTTATCATTCAGTGTAGGCTTGTCTTGACAATTATTTTAAGGAAAGGCTTTAATGGACGTCAACAAGAATCAATCCATAAGATAAATAGAAACATGTCATTAATCACGTAACCTCGATGAAAATATTTTTAAATGGATTCTGCATTATGTTAATGATGATTAAATTAGAGGTCACCTTAAAATTCAGTTGTTGGCAGATAGATACACAGAAAAAAATGCAACGCATGTAAACTGTAAACGCATGTTTCCCAGGAATTTACCGTACGTTTCGAAACATGTCAGAAACGCATGTTTGGAGCATCGTACGTTAAACGCATGTTTGGAGCACCGTACGTTAAACGCATGTTTGGAGAACGTATTGTTTTAACAAGCACTTGTGTTTATTTTTTTACAGGAATACTGTACAAGCCACCTGAAACGGAAAATCACTTTTACTGTGCGAAAGATGGATTATTTCCAGATCCTTTGAATTGTGCTTATTTTTATAAATGCACACGTGGGACAAGTGTACATTTAAAATGTGAACCGGGAAATATGTTTGACGCAAGAACACATACTTGCAATCATAAAATGGCGGTCACGTGCTACACGGGAGTTTCCTGTCCAGACGACACGGGACTTTTCCCGTATCCGAATGATTGCTTCAAGTTTTTAAACTGTTTCCAAGGAATGCCTTACGTACAACCTTGTCCCTCCGGACTAGCATTTGACAAAATAGTAAAAAGGTGCTTACTTCCTATGCACGCACTTTGTCGATTGTAATAAATATTGTTAAAATCAAATTAGAACTACAGTAAACAGCTTTTTACTTTTTTCCATCGTAAAAATCTTCCTCGAATAATGTTTATAATACACATTCTATAACATTAGTGTTTACTATGTACACTTAAACACATATAATTTAGAAAACTCCGACTATAATCACCGTCCATAAACCTTGTTTGAATAGAAAAAGTCAAGAGACTTTATTTTTAGGTTCTCGTAATGTCTTGAATTTAAATCAAATTTGGATCTTTTTGTGTTATGAGATATAAATTTACAATCAAGTATGGGCAAGTGAGGAATAGTAATTTATTTCAACTACATTTTGTAAGGAATTAACGAGCACGGAAATCTAAATAGAAAGGTAACAAAGTATCAGATTTCTAATCGCTTCAAAACCAACTTACCTACGGTACCACTTACTAATGACATACAAATACATGAACCCTATGTATACTGGTAAATAAAATGGAGCACCATATATTCAAATTAAATAACTTTATAGATAGAATTTCCAGAGTTCAAATCTTTTCAATCAACTGTCTGTCTGTAATAATGATGAGTATTTCAATTATTGATAGTTTGTTTCTACATTTGAAAATACCTGTACCAAGTCAGGAATATGACAGTTCTTGTCCATTCGTTTTTGATGCGTTTTGTTATTTGATTTTGCCATGTGATTATGGACTTTCCGAATTGATTTTCCTCTAAGTTCAGTATTTTTGTGATTTTACTCTTTATTATATTCTAATATGAAATTAAAGATATGTGTTCCGTTACCTTATCCCTCAGTATATGAAGTCTAAGACATCATTGTTTTTTTGGGTTTTTTTTGTAATGCAGACAGAGTAATTTCTACCTGAAAATAAAATTTGACACTTCTGTATCATATAAATATTTAAACGTATCAGATTCCCCATACATACATTGTATGCATATCTAAAGACCAGTGTTTTATACTAAAAGTATTTGTTACTATTCGTATTTTGTTACATTACAGATCATGTTTGTTTTTTAATAGTAAAATACGTAATATGTGTATCCTTAATTGATAATCTTTTTTAAAACAGAATACATAAACAATGGGTATTTATGTACTATTCTATTGTTTATTTATATGCTTTAAATATTGCGTCTGTTCAAACAATCCTTGTAATCATGACGTATCTATTGTTTTCAAAAGTATTGACATTTTGAAAGCTATAAAATTGTGTAGGGTTCTATTGTATCTGTCTTCTGTTGATTTTTTCTTAAATATAAAAGTTTTACACTTTGAAAAATTTCAAAGGTGTAATTTAAACTTTTACTGTCCGGTCAACGAAATGGATGACCTCTTGAAAACGAATAAATAATTGTTTATTACTGAATTCATTACATGTTTTCAATATTTCTGCTCTATTAATCAGACTATTTTAATGACATACCGTTAGGGGAGCATTTCAAAGGTATCTTTTTAACAACAACAACTATGTTCAAATAAGTCTCGAAGGATTATATAAAAGTTTTTAATTCGTAAATTTATTAACGTAAAACATCAAGTGTTTATTTGGTACCTCGTTGATTAAGGATCATAAACGGTAAATTAAATCATGAGACACGATGAATGAACTTCTACTAAAACAAACTGGCGTACTAACTTACAATCTTCTGAATTGGAGGGGCGATAAGATTGTGCCTGGTTAAGCCCTGTTTGGAAGTATTCTTACCTTCTCTCCCTAAACAAGGTACCGATTGGGAGCACACGTAGTTTCTGAAAGCCAGTTCAAAGCCAATTCAAGTACTTAATAAATCATTTTCTCCAACTAAACTATCAATCAGTAGACATCAAATGGGTTTACTGTTTTAAAGAAATGCATGCCCTTTTAGAAAGTAATAATTATAACGACATTGCAAAAGTGTCATGCATAATTGTTAAGCCACACTTAAACATTGTATTAAGTTTGTTTTTTTCTTAAATCAATTCAACATATATGTGCATCTGCACTTTAATCATGCCTGTCAAGCTATGAAAATGAAAACGAAGGGCGTGACTTGCATTGAAGAAAAAAAGCTCAGGTCATAAAGCGTACGAACTTTTATACCGCTGATTTTAGGGGATACTTATTTATGCTTTAAATCTAACGATTTCCAAAATATGTTTAGAGCGTGAAATACTAATTGAAAATGGGCTTGTAAATTTATTTTTATTATTCTAAAGCAAGTTCAAAGCCAATCTAAAGTAGTAAATAAATCATTTCAAAGCATCCCAACAATAAAAACCCAACAAACACAGAATAGCACAATAGTGCTGGAAAGTGGTGCTTAGTTGCAATAAGTAGTGATCGAGACATTCTGCACATCAATGCAGTGCGATTGCGCAATTTTCAAGAAAGTAATACAAAACAGTGCTTTAAATGTACAATGTGAAACGGATATTCCATAACGGCCACCTTACGAATACCTAAGCTTTATCACTTAGGTTTGTTTACTGTTCCAAGTCAATCCAGAAAATGCCTCAGACGCATGAAAAAACTCATCATAGATACAAGGATGGAATGTTTTATTTACGGTTTCGCTACAAGACCAGCGTACGTCATCAAAAAGTTAAGTATAAAGTACGAGGTTTGGGTGAGCACTGAGACCAAAATTCCTAAAAGTGCAATTATAAAAAAAGGTTTCTTTCATTTTGTGACTATTTAAAACAAACGTGTTGTTAAAAATAACAATGTTTTACTGTAATATCCTTTAAGGAAGTTCGTTTAAATTTATCTCTAATTAGTATTAATGTGTAGGAGCGTATGTCACATAATTGATAGGTACACGACCGTTAACTCTGTTATACATTTTGAGATGTTCCTTGTATTTTTACCTGTCTCAGGTGTGTACCGGTATAAACAATTTGTCTATCGAGAAGCATGGCGGTGGACGATGTAGACACCACCCTCCATTGGGGAGATATATTAGTGGTTATTGGATATTTTATAGCAGTCATTATTGTCGGTATATTGGTATGTAATAAAATATATAAATAAATATGTAATTAAAAAAATATGCATTTCGCGAAAAAAGTTTTTTATGGTTTTACTCTATTTTCCCGTTTTATTTCTATTCTTATAAAGAAGTTTTTAATTGAAAAATAAAAACTACAGAAATTGGGCTAACACTTAGTGTACGGAATAATAATAGAGAGTACAAATAAATTTCTGTATAAACATTGACGATAGAAATTTATGGGTTGCAATTTGCGGATAAATGAAACATGTTAGCTAATAAATCTATAAAATTTCATGTATCTCTTAAGTGAATATTTAACTCGATTTACGATAATTATACGTGCATTACAAACGTGAATACATTTGCTTATTGAAATCATAGATGAGTCAGTTTTAATTCTAAAGCGAAACAAGGATATGACCGCCCGAACAACTGCACCTGAAAACTAACGTAGAATATGAGAAACTACTAATAATATTACATGTATCAATCAAGTGTAGATCACACCTAAAAAGGAGAACAGAACACATTAAAGTAGGCGTTGGTACAAGTTTTGTGTAAAATATTGTTGACAACATTAAAAAATCTATTATACTAAATTTTAAAGAGAGAGAGAGATACAGTTAAACGCTCCTGTATTGTGTTTTCTGCTATATTACATAATAAGAGCGGTTAAAAAATACAACAACAAACAAACAAAATACCCACAAAAATACAGAAAAACTTCAACTGTCAAAAAAATACTTTTGTCGACACAACACAAAGGAGACCAGTTCTTTAACTAACGTAGCATATTATCATGCGTTAACGGGGTGATGGGTAGAAGTGTCAAATTTCAGTTAAATATAACTGTTAAATAGAACTTTTATAATACGATGGGAAAATCAGTGAGCTTGAACGTACATTTTCACATTAAATCTCAGTTTTGTCGTCAACATAATTATATTCCCCTCCCAAATGAAATAGGAATGGCTTTCTACTAGGACAACTCCGAATTGTCCTTAGATATATATGCCATGAATATTTTTTTAAATTTTAGACCAGAAACTGATTTTGGTTGGATCTGTATTCGATATTCTGTATATTAGACCAGGAATTTTCGTTTCGATCTGTAATCGATATTTTGTATATTAGAGCTGCATTTCATATCGGTTAGATCTGAAATGTACATGCTATATCTAAGAACTGTAAATTATGATATGTTGTATATAAGAATTGAAATAGAACTGCTTTAATATTTGGTTAGACTTTTTAATCGATAATTGTTTATATCTTTTATCGATATTTAGTAAGGTATGTAATCGATATTTTTGTATATCTAATATTATAGATATTTGGTTAGATCTGTTATCGTTATTTGGTTAGATATATTTTTGATTTTTGGTTAGAGTTGTCAATTATATCTGAATAGCTCGGTAATCGATATTTGGTTTGATCTGTTATCGACATCTGGTTATATCTGTACACAATGTCATCGATACTTGGTTAGAGCTGTCAATCGATATTCAGTTTGATCTATGATCGATATTTGGAGATATCTGTAATCGACATTTATGATCGATATTTGGTGATATTTGTAATCGATTTTTGGTTTTATCTGATATCGATATTAAGTTATTTCTGAAATTAGCTTAGATATGTTTTATAGATATTAGCTATTTTAGATTTGTAAAGACATTTTAGACATTTGATATTGTGTACATGGTCTTTTCAAAATATAAGATCTGTAATAGACCATTGTCCTGTTATAAAGTTGTAAAATAATTTACTGTGTAAATTATGCATGTACTGGAGCACCGAGAGGATAAACTGTTGTATGGACAAATGCACTAATTTAGATGCAATTTGTTCGCACCTGTTTAAGATTATTACTGAAACACTTAATGCTCTGATGTATACGTTTAAATTAAGATATAAGATTCAATGAGCAACCCAAAGATAAACATCAAACATAATACATACATGAACCACAGAACGGCGAATAAAGGGGAAGATTAGGTATGTGTCAACGAGACAGCAGCCTAACGACACACAACAAATCTGTTATGAAAATATGCATGCCAACTTGATTATATAACCATATCATATTAAAATAAAATTTGGAAAAGGACTTGTAAACATTGAATGAATTTTCGTCATTTAAATTTTACACAATACTGAGGTGAAATTTCTAAAAAGATAAAAATGCATTTTGTCATACAGGAGTAATCAAATACATGTAAACAATTCATATCATATATCAGTACAAGTTGTTTGTTCTCGATAACATAAAGGGTTTTTGATCATGCAAACTTTAAATATATTTTAAATGCGCAAATTAAAATACAACCGATTCATAGATTGATATATATATAAGTGCAGTACTGTCAAGGCCGTAAGTAACTTTTTCTTATACTGTTCAAAAACAAGTTTATTGAAACAAACTAGGGTTATTTAACGGTAAACAATTGGGTGTGTATAACGAATTCTTTGTATGACCGAATTCGTCTGTCCCTATAATGCATATATTTCCTAATTTACATTTGCTTTTTATTGATTTTGCTAAATTTGCTTTCTTTGTCGAGAATGAAAGTGGAATCTAATAAATCTTTAAAATGTAAATTAGGAAATATATACATTATAGGGACAGAAGAATGCGGTCTAGTCCTTTGTAGTAATTTATTCACATTTTGCTTATATTCGGGTCAATTTATGTCTTAGACTGTATGACGAACTTTCATATCTGTCTATAAGGATATTTGACTGCCCTTTTCACAGCATTAATCTTTTATTTAATATGTACATACATTCGTTGCATGAATTTTCAAACTTCTGGCTATTTAACTTTGTGACGGGTTCACGTAATCTCATTGTAATTCTCAGCTTTACTTTCACATGTTTCAGATATTTGCTAACATTCTTTTTTTGTATAGTTGCCCTCTCCTCGACCTTTAACCATAATTTTCTGAATTCACACACAACTAGCTTTAATGTCTGAACCTTTCGAATTTTATTTGTGTATAAAGTTTCAGTACTAGTTTGCTCGTCGGAGCATACAAATAATCAATAGCTATAGTTGTAAATACATTAATAAAGTGGTGAAGTAGGCTGGGGATGTATAACTACGTTAACACTTAAGAAGCTAAATAACCAAAATAAACACATGTATACCCATCACATTATCAATCTTATTAAACCCCTGTTATATTTTACTTGGTGAAAGTTTTTAATGATATACAGATAAAAACTCTTCAATCTATTAAACTATCAATTGAAAGGGGTTTGAACTTTAATAAGGAACTTTGCACAGATACCCTGATCAGATACCAGGAAAAAAACCCTGCACACAAGACACTCGTCTCGTCAGCAGAAGACAAACAGTCCAAACAGAAAAGAAAATGATAAACAAATAATGCATATTAAAACAAATATCTGAGATTTAATAACCCAATTTATACATTTTTAAATTATTGCAAGTTTAAAATACAAATATCTAGTTTCATACTAAATAAAAGGCTTTAGCATACATTTTGTTACTTTATTTTTATAATTTGTTTAATTTCTTCGTGGGGACTTATATATCTCTATCAGATGATGTAATCATTTCATATAAAATCCACCCTGTAACTTTATTTCTATAATTTATTTAACTATATCTCTATTAGATAATTTCATCATTTTTGTATGAAATCCACCATGTAAGTTTATATAACACTTCTCATCACGACCCACTGATTACTAAAGTTATATTCAATGTCAGAAGTTAACAATTTACTAAGATCTTCATCCATAACGTCTATGAACATTAAATATCAAATTTACATGAATTAGCATAAATTTCACCTGCGAAAATTCGATTATGTTTACACTTGAAAGGAGTTTAAGCTTGTAATTGTGGATATGCTTTGCCAGTTTACTGCACTAGGGTGTTTCGCCTCTTTAACATGACCTATTTTTTTAGCACTTTACCTCAACTTCAGGTGATCAGAGTCAACATATAAAAAGTGAAAAATTACATAAAGTTAACAAGAATGTGTCCTCAGTACACGAATGCCCCACTCGCACTATCATTTTCTATGTTCATTGGACCGTGAAATTGCAGTAATATCTCTAATTTGGCATTAAAATTAGAAAGATCATATCATAGGGATTATATGTACCAAGTTTGAAGTCGATTGGACTTCAACTTCATCAAAAACTACCTTGACCAAAAACTTTAACCTGAAGCGGGACAGACGGACGGACGAACGAACGGACGGACGCACAGACTGTGTGTTTTATGCACAGAAAACATAATGCCCCTCAACTATCGTAGGTGGGGCATACAAATCAAATCAATAAAACAAAATTTTACCTACTTAAGACTAAAACGACTATGCTCACCAGTACATGTTTTGTACATGTATGAGGAATGAACGCCTACTTTATCTTTTACAACGCTAGCATTATGATGCAAATGCAAACAATGAAAAACGAAGTGAAAGTATTTTAATTTATCAGATATAATTTACAATCAGAGAGAACTTTTACATGCAAAATGTCGGACGTCACAAGTCATTAACTTCCGGTCAAAACGGAAACCTGAATAAACCGGCTCACTGTCCAGACCGGCCCGTTTTCATAGTCCCGTAGCCGGCCGGTTTATACAGGTTTCACTGTAATTCATTTCATTTGTCTCGAAGGTAACCGGCCGACACCCCCAATATCTTTATAACATTGATGACTATAGATGTAGACATGGGTTTAGCTATAACTTCCGACTAAAGTCAAGAAAGAGAAAAAAAAAAGATATATATACATGCTTAAATCACAAATCAAATTCGCTTTTGTAATCATCTAGAGAAATTTAAGAAATTATAAAGGTTATTGTAATTTTTCTATTAAGGATATCTTAAGAGGAAAGACTAATTTTCCAAAAAGAAATTTTCGCTGATAGCTTCAAACTATAAGCTACTGTATAACTCGAATAATTCAGCGCCCTCTATCGGTCAGTGTCCTCTCGAGGTTAATGTAGCGATCGATAGTGAGTCGGAATATAACGACTGGATTATTCGGGTTAGCTACTGTAGGGTAATTTGCTTTGAATATGTCCTGAACATGCATGAAATGTTTGCAACTGGACGTTAAGCAAACAACAATCAATCAATAAAAATGATTACATTATTTACAACCAATTTATATATGTCTTTAAAATGAAAATATTGTTAAGGTAAAAGCTTTTGATTGCTATTCAAGACAAGAATATTTTGGATGATATTGTCAAGTTAATTTTTTATTCGAATGGCATTCTTAACCGAAATGAATGATTTTCTTTTATTTGAAAGGCAGTAGATACATGTATTTTGATTTCCGATCGAGATTTGGCCTTGGTAACAATTATTTTGTTCATTTATTTCTATATGAACATGAATAGTTGATAACAGTCAATATATAGATATATCAGAATTACAGTTTTGCACCATCTTTATGTATTTAAAATCTAGGGATACTACCTAATGATGTAACAACATCGATGTACCCGTATGTAACTGTAACACTGTTTTTATATAAATTGAAGGCCATTTTAAATGATTTGTGTTTATAATAAATTGTAAAATAATCTACCAAATATGAGAACAAGGCATATTCATAATAATATGCAAAACAACACGCGACCAAACGATTTCTTTGATAAAAGATTATTATGTTGTTTGTACTCGTCTGTTTTATGAAAAAAGAAGAAATGGTTGTATAAGTGAGCGAGTCAAAATATATTAAAGGGCTCTATGAATATATAGAAAAGAAGATATGGTATGCCATTTCCAATGAGACAACTCTCCACAAGAGACCAAATGATACATTAAAAAGAGTGGACTCATTAGCACCCTGAATAATACACAAAATAGCGTAAAATATACGAAACTATTTGTGAGGAGGTGGAAAGGGGAAGGGAACATGGGAAAGAGGCACTAGGGATTTAACCTTGTTTCAAGGGGATCGAACACAGGGAAAGAGGTCAATAAAAAAGGGATATCGTGAGAACATTTTTTAATATATATGTGGTGGTGTTTAACGACCTTGACTGGCCTTTCAGCCCTCGCACGGTCGGTAACACATTTTTTAATTGATTTTCATCAGAAAGTTAAAGGGTGGGAAGTGAGATTAGATTGGGGTGTGGTTCAATTTAAATTAGAGGGATATGAGTTTGGGAGTGGTAGTGAAGTGGGAATCCGGGACCCCCTGTCCATCCCTCATAGGTTAACCATCAGCAAAAGCCACTTTATGACATAGCATAAATTAATTTAAAAAAGAAAAACAAATGAAAAACAAATATGATAGACAGTGACTAAGGGCAACCACTGCATGAATAACAAGCTTGGTTACCAAAGATTACTCACAATTACTGAAAGCTAGTTTAAAGCCAATTACATCATATAAACACATCCATTGAATTTAATGTAAAGTCGTTATAAAAAGTCTGGCAAAACCATATCCTTTATGTCTGTTTTTTGAAAATTAGTTCTTGTTACCTTTTCAGGCACGAATTACTCTTAAAATCATATTTTTTCTAAGACTCAAATCCGGTCGTAAACAGATAAAGCATCACAATGATACACCAGGAAATACATATGTTTTCATTACATTTCAAACTTTTTGTATTACTTCCAGTCATCATGTCGGAACAGGGAAGTGTGAAGGGATATTTCTTAGCTGGGCGATCTATGCATTGGATACCGGTATGTGTTAGTTTTATATCGTATGGTATACATTGTATTATAATATATATTTATTGTTTTCTGTATTGCAAAATGCAATAAACAAGAACAATAAAAATTACAGGTATAATATAGAATTTGCCTCCCTACAGGAAACCATTTTCTGCTTCTATTATAACATTACCTTATTCTGCGAACATCATTGACCTTGATTTGATATTTCGTTAAATCTTCTGCGACTGCAAACAAATAATCTACTCAGTTTTAAAAAAAATATGTCCACTGCCTAGTTTTTAAATAGATATCAATTTTGATCGTACTTTAATGTGAATGTCATTTTTCTGTCATTTTTATAATATTATCATGTTATTGGACGACGAATGATAGTATCGATATAGACATCAAGTCATGGATGTTTTCCTAAAATGTATTAATATTTACTTCTGTTCAATCACATAAACCTTTTAATGCGATATTCTTTTTTGAATACCAAAATTACACCAAAAGTTTTTTTATCACATAGAGAACCTTCTAAGAATCTATAAAAATAGAAACCGAAATGTAAAAGTAACGTTTTTTTTTTTTTTTACTTTTTTAATAGAATAGTTTAGAAGGACGCCTCCGTGGGAATTTCTCGCTACATGAAGCCCTTTGTTGGTGACTTCTGCTGTTGTTTTTTTCTATGCCAATGGTTTAGTCTATTGGCACATTCCATTTCCATTCTTTATTTTTTATTATTACTAGAGGGACATTCAAACTCATAAATCGAAAATAATCTGAAAAAGCCATGGCTATCAAAGAAAAAGACAAACAGACAAACAATAGTTCACAAAACACAACATAGAAAATTAGACTGTACCCTGCATATCCATTACATATATGTTCTTTCCAAAACATAAATTTCTCTATTAATATTCTTTGTTGACAGGTTGGTGCCTCGTTATTTGCCAGTAACTATCGGTAGCGGCCATTTTGTTGGTTTGGCAGGTTCCGGTGCTGCAAGTGGTATAGGTATTGCAGTGTTTGAATTAAATGTAAGTTAATTATTTTAAGACTAATATTCAGCTTCTTTGTTCATTTGTAACATCACATTCGGTAAAAAAAAAAACTAAAATAATACCGTACTATTGTTACCTATGAATCTCTATATTAAAATTGATGCAAATACTTATGAAAATTTATATTTTTTTCCAGGCAATATTTATTTTAATGGTTCTAGGATGGTTCTTTGTACCTGTTTACACAGCAGCTGGGGTAAGTTTCGACACAATTACTGAATGCTATATATGTCGTCAACTAATCTTTGTAATGATATCTCAAGATAATGCATGATAAGGAATATTTTCTATTACTAAAAAAAAAAGATTCCACAAAACCTTCGTTTTAAATTTTTTTTCAAATATAAATTGTAATATGTACGTTTTTCTTAATCATTGGTGTTTTTTTTAGCTGATACCACCAATAAAACAAACACAAACAATTTGTCATTCATCTTTTCATTTAATTTGGCATTAACTTACAGTACTATCAACAATATTTCTAGGTCATGTCATCTATACCTTTTTGCTCTTTTTTAAAACATTTTCCCTTTTTTCTAAAGTATATATTTCCTTTGTTTACAATCAACTAGGTGTTTACAATGCCAGAATATTTGAAAAAAAGATTTGGAGGACAAAGAATCCGGGTGTACCTCTCTGTGTTAGCACTGTTGCTGTACGTCTTTACAAAGCTTTCGGTAAGTAAACATGTAAAATGTAGATACATTGAAATATATAGTATAAATATATCAACAAGACAGTCAACCTTACAACATAAACCATGATAAAATTGCAATTATTTTCTATTTTATTCATACGAACTTCCAATGCAAAATTCTGAAGCAACATAGACTACGATTTTTTTTTATGATTTTATACTTTAGTCATTATAGACAACACATAGTGTTATGTATAACAAAATTTTATGAGGTTAGTAAATTTAGTTGAATTTTATCATAGAAAATTAAATGACTTGAAGATTGAAATACAATTAATTTCCATAGGCGACAATGGTAGCCTTTTTCGAAGATCATAGCTTTAAAAGTTGATTTTTTTAACGAACCTTCTAGTAATTCAAGAAAGTTATTAGGACAGTATTTTTGTCCAAAAGATATAGTTCTCGTTGCTTATTCTTAGCATATTTTGTACTTATCTCCGTGCCTATCATTTTGTCTTAAAAATAACGTTGTTTAGCATTGAAAAGTCATCTCAGTGCCTTTAGGGCTACGGAATAATTTTTATTTGCCTTTTGTATAAAGCAGAGTGCATGAAGTCTCTAATAATAAAAAATAACGGGCGCATATATCGACCAATCAGGATTAGCCATACTCTTAATTCTGAATACCATGTTGCGCCCATAAAATCTAATGGTGTATTTTAACCTGAAGTCCATATGCCATGGTTTCAAATATCTTTGGGAACATTATCCAATTGTTTTATTATCATTGTCTTGTTTTTGCTCATTTGCCTGCTGAATACACAATCCTATTATTGTTTTAATAAGCATATGTTATTTAATGACATTTTCATTTTGTATTATTTTTATTTACAGGCCGATTTATTCTCTGGGGCCATTTTTATAACTCAATCTTTCAAAGATTTGAATCTCTATGTTGCTGTTATCATCTTACTCGCAATATCTGCTGTGTTTACAATAGCCGGTAAGTACATGTTTGAATCATTCATGAAATAACAGATGAAATAAAACGCACAACTGAGTTTTTGGATTCAAAATCACTTTTTGTTTATCAAGTATTGCATTTGCAAATTACTATTGAATCATAATTATGAAATGTCTCTATTTTGCCTAAATTCCATTCATTAATCACAAATGCTCATGAAACTGTATCAATATACATACATATTGAATATAAATAAAAGAAGATGTGGTGGTATAAGTGCCAATGAGACAACTTTCCTTCCAAGTCACAGTCACAATGTATAAAACGTTAACAATAATAGGTAATTTTACAGCCTTCAACACGTGACGGTGCCTTGTGTAAAACAATTCAAACATCAAAACCAACGGACCTATTTTCATAAAAAACGAGAAACGAGAAACATTTATGAACCACACTCACAAACGACAACTACTGAACAACAGGCTCCTGAATTAGGACAGGTACAAAATTCAAATGCAGCACGATTAAACGTTTTAACAGGCGGCAACCTTCAATCACACCTGAAATAAATAGAAGATTTGTTGTTTCCCTCATAATGTGCATTTGCTTTTTGTGGATGCTGTTAACGTAAACCTTAAATTTACTTATATTCACTAGAATTGTAGTGATAAAATAATGAAACAAAAACAAACAAAAGACCACAAACTGCTATTACAAACATATATATATTTGTCTGCCACGTGATTGATTTAATGCACCTATTGTTTTTTTTCTAGGTGGATTGACTGCTGTCATATGGACGGACTTTATTCAAGTTATCATTATGATCATTGGAGCTTTCATTATGATGATTTTGAGTAAGTTTATCAACATACGTAGATTCGCGAGGACGGTTTTGCAGGGTGCATGCATAAGTACACAGTCACGTCCAGTCAACATGACGATACTAAATCCGATGCCTTGTCATCAAAAATTTTCCCGCTTTTGTCAGTTAAAGAACTTTTATATATAAAAAAAAGTGTTCAATAGTACAGTTGTGAACTGTTGCAAAGCAAAATCTGCTCTTATCCAATATATATATCTTTTTCAAGTAGCAGTCAAAATGTCCCGCCTTTCAGTTCTGTAAACCATCTTCACTTACATCGGGTCTTCATGGTCTGTCTGTGAAATAAGTCATATTTCAATCCTGTCATTGAGATAATATCCTCTATAAAGTTTCATTAAAAAGCTCCATATGACCAATTCAATTCCTATATATAGCAGAGTGCTCTGCTTTTTCTCTGTTTAGTAGCGGGTACCACCGTTACCGTGTACAAATGAATTCATTTACCTCTTCTATAATCTTAGGTTTTATTGAGGTTGGTGGCTATGAAGCTATGATCCAGAAATATTTTGCCTCTTTCCCTGACACTACGATAAATAACATGGGAAATTCTAGTTATAAATATGCTAAATGTGGAATACCACCAGATAACGCCATGCATCTGTTTCGATCTGCTGAGGATGGAAGTTTACCTTGGCCAGGAATAATGTTTGGTTTGACAATCTCTGCTGTTTGGTATTGGTGTTCTGATCAGGTAAGTTATATGCTTAAGAGGACTGTCAAAATTAGTACGGAAAATGGACTGCCAAAATTAGTTCTAAATCAGCACTGAAGAAATTAGTACTGAATCAGACTGACAAAATCAGTACTGAAACAGGACTTACAAATCAGTACTGAAACAGGACTGACAAAATCAGTATTGAATTACCACTGATGAAATTAGTATTGAAGCAATGCTGAAAAATCAGTACTAAATTTATAGAATAAGTAATTGTACAGTATAGTAATAAACAGTACTGAATTAATAGAAAATATAATATTACAAGTGTTTAATCTTGCCGAAGAGTACTGACATGTATGAGGGTAGAAATGTACCAAAATCGTGGGTAATTCTTGGTAGTGTAGTAAGACATTATCTTTTCGGCATTGCTTACATCCACCGAATTAAGTGTTAATCCGTTAACGATACATCAGATACAGATACGTCTGCCTTCCATCTTGACTTACTTAAAAAAATTGACAATAAGGGCTGAGAACAACAATTTACCACAAAAGAAATGAATTTAGTATGCCAATTATGAATTTTCCAATTCTATGTAGCAACAATCGAGCAGCGCCTGAATAGGAATTATTATATATCTCCCAACTGAAACGATTTTCCAGGGCTTGAATTTCCTATCTAAATTTCCTTAATAAATGGCAGCTTCTGCTAAGGAAGCTATGAAACGAGTTCCAAGTGGTAAAGTTGACATCACCCCTTCATAAAATTTACGACCACCATCACGAGTTAGTTGACACTTATGGAATATCTGTTTCACAGTTGACGAAAGATATGTTCCAATTATCGTAACATCAAGCCTTACCACTTTTGCTCAAATGTGCCCTACCGAATAAAACTTATCACCGTTTTTTACCCTTCCAGAGTACCTAAGATCACCTCCAGATGTATGTTGGGGTTCGTGTTGCTCAGTCTTTAGTGTTCGTTGTTGTGTTTTGTGTTCTGTTGTTTGTGTTTTTTCTTTTTTAGACATAGCGTTGTCAGTTAATTTTCCCACTTAACTGAGTATGAAAGTATCCCCGTGTATTTCACCTATCTTTTAACTAAGTGCAGTGTAGAACTGTTTAATAACATCTGCAATTATAGGAATACTTATACTTAAGAAAAAGTACAAATATTTATTAAATTGTATCTTTCTTTTCTGTCGTTGACACAATCTAAAAAAATACTTTTCTATGTTGTGTTTTGCACACTGTTGTCTTTTGATAGTTTTTCAATTTTTAGCCATGGCTTTTTCAGTTCGTTGTCGACTAATGCGTTTGACTATCCTTTTGGTATTTTACGGGTTCATATTGCTTAGTCTCTAGTTTTCTAGGTTACGATTGTGTGTAATTATTTGTCAGTTTATTTTCGATCGATGAGTTTGACTATTATTCTTGTATCTTTGGCGCCTCCCTTTCGCCTCTCTTTTAAAGATAACACTTATATTTACCGTTGTAGTATCTATTTGTTGACAGGTAATAGTACAGAGAGCACTAGCAGCAAAGAACTTATCACATGCAAAAGCTGGTACAATTTTAGCTGGTTATCTGAAGTTTTTGCCTCTATGGATAATGGTATTTCCTGGCATGATTTCAAGAATTTTATACAGAGGTAGGTATCCTATATAACATTAAAATCCAAGAATAAGTACGACCTTGTATAAAAAGATACTTACTTTAATAAATCTATGTCCTGCTCGGTGCATCGAATAGGCCTCTTCATGGTTAGTTCGGCCATATTAAAAAGGGGGCAGGTTTTTTTTTCATAATGGAAGTAAAAATGCTCTTAATAGTTATCAAAGGTATCATGATTATAATTTAGTACGCCAGACACGCGTTTCTAAAACATACAGGAAAAACAAAAAAAAGTTCCACCTCTTTAAAACGAATATGTCCCCGATTCAATATGGCCGAACTAGTCGTAAAGTGGACGATTCATGGAAGATCTCCACTTACGTGTACCATATATTAAAACTATTAATGTTCTTTTGAATAATCGCTTTATGAATGTCTTAACATACCGATTTTTGTATGAAATAACTTTTTCGCAGCGGAAAAAAATAATTCCAGTAATGAACACTTAATAACTTTCTAATATTCTATTATAAAACATTGGAATTAATTGTGGGTATAAGACTAAAATATTAAAAACTAGACATATACATTTGTATTTCTTTCATCACCAATATAGCAATACTAAATATTTCCTTGTCACGTTTTGTAAACGACCGACTAAATTTATTAATTCAAATGCATTGGTAAAGAATACAAACGTGACATTCTTTGTTCACGGAACATGGTGTGTTTTACGTAGGAATACATCATCATTTAAGATAAACTGCTTACTAATTGATAAATTACACCAGAAAGGTTTGCATGATTGGAAAACAGAACGTTTTCTTATCGAATTTGTTTATTCCATACTTGAAAATTCTGTTTTAATATTAATAGCAACTGTGCTTAAATAACTCTTTGCGTATTAAATTATAATCCAGGTACCTTTGATAATCTGTTTTAATATTAATAGCAATTGTGCTTAATTAACTCTTTGCGTATCAAATTATAATCCAGGTACCTGCTTTTGGACGTTTCGTCCCCGAGGGTATCACCAGCCCAGTAGTCAGCACTTCAGTGTTGACATGAATATCAATCATATGGTCATTTTATAAATTTCCTGCAACAAAACTTTAAATTCGAAAAAATAAGGATTTTCTTATCCCAGGAATAGATTTATACCTTAGTTGTATTTGGCACAACTTTTTGGAATTTTGGATCCTCAATGCTCTTCAACTTAATACTTGTTTGGCTTTATAACTATTTTGATCTGAGCGTCACTGATGAGTCTTATGTAGACGAAATACGCGTCTGGCGTATTAAATAATAATCCTGGTACCTTTGATAACTATTTGATGTACTTACGTTCAAACAAAACAAAGGCTAAAATTTATTTTGTATTTGCCTGCACATTCCCTAGGGTTACTTAATGACATGACCATTTGTTTGCTTCTGATAGCCCCAACCTCTCTAAATTATTATAAATATTGGAAAGTATTTTTACTCACTAATGAGAAAAATTTATATCAAACCTGTGTTCATTTACCTGTCAAAGAAAAACTATTATATATATATAGTCATTATTTTTTTAATCTAATTAAAATTACACGCAATATTAAGCATTAATATGGATGTTTTTTTTTCTGTACAGATTCTGTTGGTTGTGCTGATCCAGATGTATGTGAAGAGGCATGTGGCTCTAGAGCCGGGTGCAGTAACATTGCATTCCCTAAATTAGTGTTAGGGATCATGCCTACGGGATTGAAAGGTCTTATGTTAGCTGTAATGATGTCTGCCTTGATCTCATCACTGACGTCTATATTCAACAGCAGTAGTACTCTTTTTACTATTGACATATGGTTAAGGATACGTAAACAGGCATCTGATGTAGAACTTATGATTGTTGGAAGGTAAGTGAATAAAACTCAAACTCGAGGTAGAAAACAAACTGACAATGCCCTGGCGAAAAAGCAAAAATGATTAAAAAAAACCAAACAATACAACACTCAACAAAGAAACTAAAGACTCGATAATATGAACCCAACCGGTTGAAATGCTACTTTTTAATACAATTTTATTACAAAAAGATATTTTCTAATTTGTATCAACTGTAATTTATTTGAAAAATAAGGAGGTTTTGTGTGACATCTAATCACAAAAAGACCTATTGACATTGATTTATGACTTCTCAACAGCGGTATTCTGCTGTTGCCTTTATTTAAAAAGTAAAATGACAAAAATACTGAACTCAGAGGAAAATCAAATCGGAAAGTCCCTAATCATGGCAAAATTAAATGATAAAACACATTAAAAACGAATGGACAACAACTGTCATATTCCCGACTTGGTACAGGCATTTTTAATTTTACCGTTTCTTGTTTTAAAGAGAGGGTCGTGTGTGTTGGGATAAAAGGGAGGCGACAATACTAAAAAAATATTTAAACTTGAAGATGAAATCGAATTGACAATGCCATGGAACAAAACCGAAAAATACAAAAAAACGAAGAACAATATACAACACACAACATAGAAAACTACGGACTTAACAACACAAACCCCACCAAACATCGTTGTATTTATTCATTGCCAAGAATACGAAATGTTTGAATATTTGAATAATATCTTTTTTTTACCAGTTTTTCTTTTTATTTTTGTAGATGTTGTGTATTGATCTTGGTAGTAGTTTCAATTGTATGGATTCCAATTATTCAGAATATCTCAGAACTTTTCCATTATATTCAGGCAATAACAAGCTTTTTAGCGCCACCAGTATGTGCGATTTATGTTCTAGCTGTTTTCTGGAAACGGACCAATGAACAGGTATGTCAATTAAAAAAACATATGTTTATAGATATAGTAAGATGTGGTATGAGAGAACTCTTCATCTAAATAACAATTTATAAAAGTTAACCATTATAAGTCAATGTACGGCCTTTTACACAGAGCCTTGGCTCACACCGAACAGCAAGCTATAAAGGGCCCCAACAATAAGTAATGTAAAACCATTCAAACGGGAAAACCAACGGTCTCAACCATATAATAACGAGAAACACATATAAACTACATAAACAGACCACAACTGCTGTACATCAGATCACGCTTTTATTCGCCTGCTTGGCATAATTGTGGTTATATATGAATTTAGAATGTCCTCTCGTCCGTGTGTCACCCTTTTAGATTCCAGATGATACAAAAAGAACATATTGAAAACAACAGGAATTAGTAATTGAAAATCATAAAAGACTTTTGTCTTAAAAACAAGTTGCAATTTTTATCGTTTTCACTTTTACTGTATGGTACGTATTTGTTGGAAAACAACTTTCTATTTGTTTCTGATTGTTTATGGCGCACTCCTTTTTGAAAGTTGTTGATTTCTTTGAAATGTTTTGGACCACTAAATCCAGTTCGTCGTTTTTCTTATTTTCTTTTTCTAGTTTTTTTTCTGGCTTGATGACTAATTCTAAAAAATATAGTATATGGATGACAAGTATGACTAAAGTAAAATAAATTATATAAAAAAAGAAAATGTGGTATGATTGCAAACGAGACAACTGTCCACAAGTGACCAAAATGACAAAGAAATTAACAACTATTATGTCATCGTACGACCTTCATCAATGAGCAAAGCCCATACCGTATAGTCAGCTATAAAAGGCCCCGAAATGACAATGTAAAACAATTCAAACGAAAAAACTAATGGCCTTATTTATTTACAAATTGAACGAAAAACAAATATGTAACACATAAACAAATGATAACCACTGAATTACAGGCTCCTGACTTGGGACAGACACGTGCATACATAATGTTGCGGGGTTAAACATGTTAGCGGGATAATCCAAACTTAATGAACTTGTTTGTTGAAACATTTTAATTCTTTTTGTGATTTCCGGATATCAAATGGAGAACTCTTTTTGAAATTGACTGAGATCTCAATGGAATATTTTGGACCCCTAAACAAATTTATAAATAATGTTAGATGAACTATCAACGAACTTTCTGTTCTGGATTATTTTGTTTATAAAAGAAGGTAGTTGATGCTTTACTTATAATACAACATTGTAAAACGAAACACATGGCATTGTAATAATAAAAATCTGAAACTGTGTTTTATTATTAATTGTAACCTTTAAATTTCAGGGTGCATTTTGGGGACTAATGATAGGATTAGTAGTTGGATTAACTCGATTCATTTGGGAATATGCCTACACAGTCCCACCATGTGGTGAAGAAGCAGACGACAACAGACCGGACATCATCAGCAAAGTTCATTACCTTCACTTTGGTATTATTCTCTTTGGAATTTGTTTTATAGCAACAATTATCATCAGTCTACTCACTAAACCTATTCCAGATAAACATGTGAGTATTATTAAGAAGTGAAATTTCTAAAACATACAACCAAAATAATTTAAAAACGATTGGAGCGATAATACTTTGGTACTTTTGATAACTATTTACACCACTGGGTCGATGCCACTGCTGGTGGACGTTTCGTCCCTGAGGGTATCACCAGCCCAGTAGTCAGCACTTCGGTGTTGACATGAATATCAATTATATGGTCATTTTATAAATTTTCTGTTTACAAAACTTTGAATTTTTCGAAAAACTAAGGATTTTCTTACCCCAGGAGTAGATTACCTTTGCCATATTTGGCACAACTTTTAGGAATTTTTGATCCTCAATGCTCTTCAACTTTGTATTTATTTGGCTTTTTAACTATTTTAATCTGAGCGTCACTGATTAGTCTTAAATAGACGAAACGCGCGTCTGGCGTATAAAATTATAATCCTGGTACTTTTGATAACTATTATGCCGATATCACTTACACATATGTTTAGTTATTAACGGCTGTTTTGATCTTAACACCATTAGAAAATGTTAACTGAACAAGTCAAATCTTGTATAGAGACTTTCATTAATGTAATGCCAGTACTCCAATCCAGTAAAAAATAAAACGAAATCAATCCAGATTATTTCAGTAGACCTTCAAACATTGCAGTAAGTTTTTGTTTTGTACAGGTACTTTTTTTATTAGGTCTGAACGATCTGATCATAAATAGACTAAACGACATTTCCCTGTTATTTTTATTAATTTTAGGATTAACAATGCTTTCTGTTGAAATGATTAATTCTGATTGTGTAACATTTAATAAATAGGTAAGCCGTCGTTGTGTTTTTAACATTACATTGCAGTATCTTCAATGAGATAATATAATTTGATATAAAAAATATATTTAATACTCAAACACTACGACGTTTCATAACCTGAAGCATTGGGAGAAAAATATCTGCTCTTATATATGTCCACCAAAACGAAAATGACGTAACGTAATTAGTGGCACATACCTAATTAGTAACCAATTACATAGATGTTGGACAAACGTGTGACCTATTACCTACATGTAATAAGTTCATGAGTTGTATTTTAACAAATATTTTTTTAAAGTAAAAAAACCCATAATATCTTACAGCTTCATCGTCTGACTTTCTGGAATCGCTATAGTACAGAAGAAAGAGAGGATTTAGATGCTGAACCAGATAGGTCGAGTCACCATGAAACTAAACTGGATCAATTTGGTAAGTGTGTTTACATCTGTGTCTATGTACTGGCAATCATACATTTGTACTACATCTTAATTTTATAATAATAGTTGATTCGATTTACCAGATATTCAACGTTTAGTCCACAACTATATAGTGAGAAACCGAAAAAAAAATATACTGCGTCTTTCTTTACCTATAGAAATCAAATAAATCGGTCATAATTTTATGCCGGAATATTGTAACACGTTTATGCATCTCAATGTCTATGTTTTTTGTGTTTGGTATTCTTTTAAGCATGCTTTTGCGAAGCAGATTAATTATTCTTACCTGAGTTATAGACAAGAGAATTTACGATGTGCAATGCTGATGAATCAATTTAAGTTCTTTACTACTTAGTTCGTGTCAAATACCCTCTACGGATTGTAATAAAAATTCTACGAAGATACCCGAATAGGAAAAAAACCTGATTTCGGTCCGGAATTAGTCATCATTTCAGACAAACATACAATTCACTTATTAGGGCACTTTGTCCATTATTAACCGTCTCAATAACATATACACATTAAACCAAAAAGACAACTTCCCAATAACTGAAGCGAAGTTTAAAAAATAATCTATTGAAGAATTAATGCTCCTCAACGTCGAACTTAATGTTTTTACAAACGTCACTGGTATGTTTTCTGTAGAAGAAACGATCGTCTCATACAAAACTAGAAGCATATGACAATGTAATTTCAGTCAATTATCTTAAGTTTTTTTTATAGTGAATGCGCTATCGTTCTATGACATATGTTCATTCTTATTATAATCTTTTGCAGCGGAAGAAGATTTTGATTCTCTCCCATGTTACACGAGGGCATTCAGATGGATATGTGGAATTGAAAAAATGGAACAAGAACCGCACTTGTCAGACGAAGAAAAGAAAGCTATTGAAGCTAAACAGAACTCTATCCATGAAACCAAAACATGGAGATATATTCTCAATATAAACGCTGTTGTATTGATGACATTAGCAGTATTTTTTATGGGGATTCTATGCATAGATTTTGACCATAAATTAGGTCAATGGAATGTATTATAACACTGTTTGTAAAAATGTTATCACATGTTACAAGTGTCACATATCATACCTTGGAAATATCGTGGATATAAATATGTTAAATCAAGAGGAAATAGAGAAAATATGTATACATTAAAGAAGCTGCTTTATGGATAGATCTTTTAAATTATATTTAGTAGATTTTACTTCAATCATACTGCAATACTTTCAGCTTTTTTCATAAATTTGTTTGAACAAGCATTTTGAAATAGATGCCAATGCAAGTGCATTTAATTTATAAGGTTAACTTTTATTTATGTTAAGGAATTGTGGAAAAACCTGTTTAGACAGTCATTAGACCATACGCCGCTAAGATGATGTCAGTAATAGTCAAATACAGGAACCTGAAATAAATGTTAATATATTTGGGGATGGCAGAATTCACGTTCCATATCACATTTCATGGAAAGCAAAAATACCAATGATGGTGTGCAATTCAAAATATTTAATGGCAATACACGTTTAGAAATAGTGATATGCATTTACAGGTTTCATTTAAAATAATTTCTGTACTTGAAGTTGAACTCAAAATGCGTTATTGCCTGTATTCAAGCCATTGTATTTTGTTTGACTTTTGTATAACTATCTTTTGTAGTAAACAAGTATGAACTCAAACTAGTTGTCCTTTGTCTCATCTTTTATAATGCCAATGCTATATTATATATATTTTTATAGATGAACATAACCAAATTGTGTATATTTTGTACCATGTACCTTTTTAAAATAAACGGATAAAACAATTGTTTCTTTCTTGAAATCATGAACCAAATTTACAGGGCAGATGCAAACCCCATCATACACTGTATAATTAACCCGTTAAAATGTAGGAATGCTACATGGAAACTCTAAACTGATAATCAAAAATGCAATATGAGTAAATGAAGTTAGTTGTAACTTGTAACAGGAATTAACCGACGAAACAACTACATCAACAATTGCATTGATATATTTTGTGATTGCAATTTTTCAAAGATACTCTGCAGTAGAGATAAACATTTTGCTGTGTTTTTTCCAGAATAATATCATTAAACGAGAGAGTGGGGTTTGATTTGCTTATACTTTAGTTTTATATGTTATGTCATGTGTTCTATTGTGTGTTTGTTTGTCTTCTTTCATTTTTAGCCAGGCGTTGTCAGTTATTTTCGATTTGTGAGTTTGACTGTCCCTTTAGTGTCTTTTGTCCCTCTTTTACAACACACACGCCGGTGATGTTTAAGCCTTTAAAGATTATTTTTACAATTATAACAATTTATTTCAACTTTTTGATTTAAAAAGAAAACTGTTTCCTTGGCCTTCACCAAAAATAAATATTTATCAAAGAGCAGATGGTATGATGAATGGTTCACAGACGGGACATTTAAAAGTACAGAATTGCGCGATAAAGATACCATAGGAAAATTTATTTCATTTGTCTCGATAAATATATTTTTATGAGAAAAGAGAATAGGTGGGACTCAAGCCTTAAAGTAACATGAGTCATTTGTCATAAGAAGTTATAAAGTTTTATCAGTAAAAAAACTACTTCAGCATAGTATTAAACATTATAAAGGAATTTCTCTTAAGGTTGTGGTATGTTATATATTTTTTGTATGCATATACATTTCTCGTATCACACTGCGGAGTGTGATACGAAAAAGTGATACCAAAATCTGTGCTAATTTGATTGACTTATTGACATAGGCGATGTTACGGCATTTTCATTGGCTATTGGTAAGGTACGTAATGTCTTTCAAAGGTTATGACTATGTACATTTCGTTCTTGGCAACGGACAATTTTCTTTTTGTCAAATATTATACATTTCTGAAGCGCTTTGAAAATTGCCGTTAAAAAATTCGGGATAATAACTCTATGACATTCTTCTTTTTTGATAATTGTAATTTCTTTATCGGATAATAATAACTTAAAATAATAAATGTGTCTTTCAGCATTTCAATGGTATTGTGTTAAAAATGCAAATGTCCAGTTTAACGATGACATTAACGCATATCTATACTATTAAACGAGAAGACCTCATTTTGTGTGTCGCTTCTCTTCCGTCCACAATAAATAAATCATCATGCCTATGTGTTCTTTAGGTAACATGCATTTGTCATACATTCTTATGATTATTCAGATTGAGTTATTTTGGGAGAAAAACGACAAAATAGGTGTCCGGATGTTGTTTCCGTTATCAGACTTACTTTGAGACATAGATAAGACTTCCAGTTTTAAATATGCACAAGAACAACCAATCGTATGATAGATTACAAAAATAAAAAATAAAAAAGCCAATCAGAGCATTCTCCATATCATGGTTTTTAGATATACTATTAAACGAGAAGACCTCATTTTGTGTGTCGCTTCTCTTCCTTCCACAATAAATTAATCATCATGCCTATGTGTTCTTAAGGTAACATGCATAGGCGCATTTGTCATGCATTCTTATGATTATTCAGATTGAGTTATTTTGGGAAAAAAACGACAAAAATAGGTGTCCAGATATTGTTTCCGTTATCAGACTGACTTTGAGACATAGATAAGACTTCCGGTTTTAAACATGCACAAGAACAACCAATCGTATGATAGATTACAAAAATGAAAAATAAATTATGTTTTCGCTTTTATCCACCTGTAAACTACGATTATTACTATAATATACAGAGACTCTCTGTATTCTGTCTACTTTTTTCTGAAATATATTTACTATCTTACAGGTCGTACCAATTGCATATATATTGAAATAAGTAAAACATGTGGAAACAAGCATGTGTCCATAGTATACAGATGCCACATCAACACTATCATTTACTATGTTAAGTGGACCGTGAAATGGGGTAAAGTCTCTAATTTGGCAATAAAATTAGATAGATTGTATCATAGGGAACATATTTACTAGGTTTCGAGTTGATTGGACTCCAACTTAAAAAAAACAACCTCGACAAAAACTTTAACCTGAAGCGGGACAGACGGACGGACGAACGGATGGACGAACGAACGGTACAACAGACTAGAAAACATAATTCCCATAAATGGGGCATAAACATTTATTGTTTAAAGTGAAAGTAGTGATTTGGCCAAAATGAAAGTAGGGTAGAGATTAGAAGGTGGCAGGACTTATTTGGGACGTCGGGATCGGGTGTTTTAAAGCTTGTGATTACGGGATTGATCTTTACAGGATGCGGGAAAATTTGTTTTTAATTTCGGGATGTCGGGATATGAATTTCAGTAAAAATTTCATGTTTTTAAGCCCGGAATTTCGGGATCAGGGCCCCTCAGACCACCCCTCAAATGAGCCTTATTCATTTATACGAGATTCAAATCCTACCATTGACATGTTAATATGGCTCTGATGGATTGTCATAGAAGCACATTTTATTAGAATAATAATGGTCTATAAGCAGTGTCATTTATTTCATGTTTGAAGCGGTACAAATTTTTAATTTAATTTGACTTTTACCAAAAAATGCATTGTAGCAAAGGGGAAGAATAATTGTGGTATAAGGCCAGAAACACAAAAAATAATTGAATTTACCAGAAAGGAAACACATAACGGACTTTGGAAAAAAGGGAGAGGGCTTTTGATACTTTACAAAAATTCATCCTACAACAGTTTACAAGCTGTATATGCCCGCGATTTCGCGGGTGTGTTCTAGTAAAAATAAATGAAGAAACTTACAGGTTAATATCTAGGACAAATTTACTTATATATCTCTATTTTTCTAACTGACAACAATATAAATGTACCTGTTAAAGATATGGAAAATGAAGCAGCTGTCGAGTCAGTTATTGTGGTAAGTAGATATTTTTATTTTTTTCAAAGTTTCAATGTTGTGTGCGCGTTGAAGTTTGTTTTGGGTGGGGGGGGGGGGGGGGGGAGAAAAAGGGAGGATTAGCTATATCCCAAATCCCACAAGTTTAATCCTTTCAATTCATTGCTCAAAATAAAAGTCACGTACACCGAATTTTCAAATGTCACATGTTTTGTCTCCAATATCACGTTTATACTAAAATTCTGTGCAAAATGAACAACAGTTTCCATCAATAACTTTATAACTGCATTATCGGAATTGACAGTTGATACTTTTATCGGTAGATATGAGTGTTAATATTTCCCTTTTCCTTATATTTCAATACGGCTAGCTATATTTTTTCCCTTGGATTCCTTTTTTTCTATTTTATACTGATATATAATATATGATTTTGAAAATTAAATTCAAATGTTTTGATCAAAAACCCATGTATTTTAGGACGTTTCTTTAAACAGTATTGATGGTAAAGGATCTGGAATAGTTACCAGTTTGTTGATACTATTGTTTATTGTAACTTTTGTTTATTGTTTCTTTTGTTTATTGTTACTTTTGTTTTTTGTTTTTAATAGCCTTTACCTATAGCCTTACAAAGCATTTGACGGACTGAAAACCACACAAATATATATGATATATATGTATATTGATAAATTACATCAGAAAGCATAACATGTAGATCATCACATTCGGAACTGGTTTAATTACAAATATTTTTATAGATTTTAAAACAAATATTTGGTGCTTCAGAAAAAGGCATGACAATTAGGTAAGGCTAATTTTTGTTCTCATTTAATAGAAAAGTACTAATTATATGGCAAGTATGCAAGTACAAAAATGTTCCTTGTTAAGTGCCTTCAATATTTTTCTCCACAATATGTTCAACGCATATGTATGCAGCATACTCTTTATATACCAAGTATTTATGAATTTTTGAATCAGTTTGTTTCTAGTATCATGTATAATGTAGATCATCACAGTCGGAACTTTCTGTATATTAACATAGTTCGTGTTTTCCTCATTTTCAAATTTCTTAAAGGTTGTTCATCCTATCAATTTTATGATATACTAGTATGTAGCTGTTTTCTTTAGAACTATTAATAATATATGCTTAAAAAGAAATGTCATAAGATTTTGGAACGTTTCGTAATTAATTCATTGCAATAATTTCATCATATGCTATCAGATATACGTTTTTAGTGTCAATATCAATAAAACACTTTCCAGTTACGATTTTTCATTACTTGGTATTTGCTTTGAACTAGCTGTCAGTAAATAAAGACAACAGTAGTATACCACGGAAGTCATAAATCGATTCAGAAAAAAACAAAACCGGTTTTCAAACTAAGGCTGAGGTAAAGACATCAACTATAAGATGAAAACAACGAAACAACAGAAACACTGAAGTGCAACAAAAGACCAAACGACAATGCAACACACACACAAATGAACTGTAAGATAACAACTGCCATTTTCCTGACTTGGTACAGGACATTTTAAGAAAAAATGGTAGGTTTAACCTGGTTTTGCAGCTAGCAAAACCTCCCACTTTTATGGCATTGTTAAATATAACACTAAAATAATAAGAACTTTACATCACAGGACTACAGTAAAAATAAATATAAGAACATTACGGACAGAGAAATACACAAATAAACATTACAATAAGACATTTTGACATGCTTATTAATATCATAGGTACCAGTCCTACAATCTAATACATCATACGCGCGCTTCGTCTACATAAGACCCACCAGCGACGCCCAGGTCAAAATAGTAATGAAAGCTAAAAAAAATACAACGTTGGAGGGCACCCAAAATTCCCAAAAATTGTGCCAAACATGGCTAATTTTATCTACAATGTATACCTAAGACAAGAAAATCCGTAGTATTTAGAATAATTCGTACCCTTGAAACAGTAAATTTATAAAAATGGCTATATAATTGATGTTCATGTCAACACCGAACTGCGAGTACTCTCATATCTGTACTAAGTGTCTTTTTGTTGCTGGGATGTACAGGTACACGGCCACGTTCACTCTGTACTTTTGTTAGATGTTATTCTATTTGTATTCATCTAATGAGTAAGCCATTCTTAACTGATTTTTAATTATAGTTCGTTCTTATGTTTTACTGTTACACCACTATCCCAGGTTTCGGGGGAGGGTGGTCGGATACCGCTAACATGATTAATCTCACTATATTCTATATGAATGTGTCTGTATCAGTAGCCTGTAATTAAGTGGTTGCCGTTTGTTGCTGTGTTTTATGTTTGTTTTAAAAAAATTTGAGCATTAATTAGGCCTTTAACTTTCTCGGTAGTATAGTTTTACATTTTTGATTTCGGGGACTTTTATAGCTGACTTTACGATTTGGGCTTTGCTCATTGTTGAAGGCTATATATTGACCTAAATCTGGTAATTTCTGTGGCATTTGGTCTCTTGTAGAGAATTATCTATTGGCAATCATACCACGTCTTCTCTTTTTTATTCATAGGAATAAAAAACAAGTCCGCAAGAATAGGAGCACAGCTGGTTGCCTTGGGACTGCCTATATTTTATTGAAAAAGGTCCTTCAAGTGTGCTGTCAAATACCTTAATAAAATCAATTTCGTCTTGAAGTAACATCAAATTCTTATATGGACAAAGAAGGGTACAAAGACAAACAACTATAACGACTTTCCCCCCTGACTTTAAATTGCAGATAACTGATGTCACAGTGTACTTTATATCGATATTGGAACCAGGTGCTCCGCAGGGCGCAGCTTTATACGACCGCAGAGGTCGAACCCTGAACAGTTGGGGCAAGTATGGACAAAACATTCAAGCGTGATACAGCTCTGAATTTGGATTGTGATCAAATTTTTGACATTACATGGTTTTTTTTTACACAAAACAAATGTCAAGATTTTACAAATCAATTAAAGATTTCTTCAAACTTTTTAAATCTAAAATTAAAAAGTTGACACAGCATAGGTTTCTGACACAGAATGAATGTGGTCTAATGAACTTAAAAGTTTTTTTTTGCCTTTGAGCAATTCACTATGCTGTTGAATATTAATCCTCTCAAAAAAATGTTTGAAGAAATTTTCTTTTTATTTATGAAATCTGAAATGAGAAAAATTTAAACCCCCCCCCCTTTTTTTCACATCCCCGTTTCCCTTTTTCCAAAACTGATATCAATTCAAATTTCTAATGGAGTTTGCAACAATAACTACTCTTTTAAATACATCATAAAATATTAAAATGTAAAATAAAGTGCTTGTTATCACTGAATGGTTAAGATTGGGTGGTAGTAAAAGTGAATATACATTGTTTATTGTATAAAACAATAAAAAAAAACTTCATCAGCAACATTTTATATTGGCAAATTGAAGTTATTTACATAAAGTTATTGGCAAATAAAAATAGAAAATGACATCATAGTCATGTCTGGCAAATGTCCAACATACATTATCTAAAAACATTTTAGATAAGATAAGGAAAAAAAGCTTCATCAGCAACATTTTATATTGGCAAATTTCCAATGAAGTTATTTACATAAAGTTATTGGCAAATAAAAATAGAAAATGACAACATAGTCATGTCTGGCAAATTTCCAACATATATTATCAACTACTATTCTATAAAAAGAAAGATAACTCCAATTGAAAATTAATTGCTATTGCACAATATTGTGCAATTAGATATTTCTTGCTATTGTGCAATACTGTGCAAATTGAAAATTTCTTGCTATCGCATAATACTTGATATGGAATCCTGATTTGGACCAACTTGAAAACTGGGCCCATAATCAAAAATCAAAGTATATATTTAGATAAAGCATATCAAATAAGCCCAAGAATTTAATTTTTGTTAAAATCAAACTTAGTTTAATTTTGGACCCTTTGGACCTTAATGTAGACCAATTTGAAAACTGGACCAAAAATTAAGAATCTACATACACAGTTAGATTTGGCATATCAAAGAACCCATTTATTCAATTTTTGATGAAATCAAACAAAGTTTAATTATGGACCCCCATTTGGACCAACTTGAAAACTAGGCCAATAATTAAAAATCTAAGTACATTTTTAAATTCAGCATATCAAAGAACCCCAAGGATTCAATTTTTGTAAAATCAAACTAAGTTTAATTTTGGACCCTTTGGACCTTAATGTAGACCAATTTGAAAACGGGACCAAAAATTAAGAATCTACATACATAGTTAGATTCGGCATATCAAAGAACCCCAATTATTCAATTTTTGATGAAATCACACAAAGTTCAATTTTGGACCCTTTGGGCCCCTTATTCCTAAACTGTTAGGACCAAAACTCCCAAAATCAAACCCAACCTTCCTTTTATGGTCATAAACCTTGTGTTTAAATTTCATAGATTTCTATTTACTTATACTAAAGTTATGGTGCAAAAACCAAGAAAAATGCTTATTTGGGTCCCTTTTTGGCCCCTAATTCCTAAACTGTTAGGACCTAAACTCCCAAAATCAATACCAACCTTCCTTTTGTGGTCATAAACATTGTGTTAAAATTTCATTGATTTCTATTTACTTAAACTAAAGTTATTGTGCGAAAACCAAGAATAATGCTTATTTGGGCCCTTTTTTGGCCCCTAATTCCTAAACTGTTGGAACCAAAACTCCCAAAATCAATCCCAACCTTTCTTTTGTGGTCATAAACCTTGTGTCAAAATTTCATAGATTTCTATTTACTTAAACTAAAGTTATAGTGCGAAAACCAAGAAAATGCTTATTTGGGCCCTTTTTGGCCCCTAATTCCTAAAATGTTGGGACCAAAACTCCCAAAATCAATCCCAACCTTCCTTTTGTGGTCATAAACCTTGTGTTAAAATTTCATAGATTTCTATTCACTTTTACTAAAGTTAGAGTGCGAAAACTAAAAGTATTCGGACGACGACGACGACGACGACGCCAACGTGATAGCAATATACGACGAAAAATTTTTCAAATTTTGCGGTCGTATAAAAAAATTTAAATCACAAAAATACTGAACTCCGAGGAAAATTCAAAACGGAAAGTCCCTGATCAAATGGCAAAAACAAAGGATAAAACACACCAAACGAATGGACAACAACTGTCATATTGGTATTGTGTGCACTGCGTAATTAGTGAAGGTCATAGTATTGAGTATGCACATGTATTCGTTATAAGATGTACGTACAAAATGTAAGTTGCTTTCTTTTGTTCAGAATTAAATCACAATGCTTAAACCTTTGTTCATTGCATACCACAATTAATGCATGGTCTTGTTTACAATTGCAACAACTAAATGATCGTTTCTGTCTAGTTATTTAATTCTACAGCTATCTTCACTCTATCAAGATTAAAGGAATATGACAAATAGTTCTTTCTAATTTAAATGATTTTTTATAACTTAAAATCAACACATCATTGCTCGTACTGAAATAGCGTGTCCATGGACCTATCCTGTCCGGTATCAAAGTGGAATCGAAGTGCTCTCGGCATGCTTTATACGATGCTTGAATATGCATTATCGTCGACATGTTGGAAAAAAAAATCAATGTCGCGATACGACCACGCTTTCTGTAATCTATAGAACAATTTCAACCACTCGTTTTGGTGGTAACATTTGACCCGCTAGAATTTTAGGCCCACATACACTCAATATGATAAAAGTATATCAAATAAAAGCATAGCTACAATACCGGCAAGGTACGCGAAGGTACACGGATGCCCCAATCAAACTATCATTTTCTATGTTCAGTGAACCGTCAAATATGTGTCAAAACTTTAAACATTAAAATAAGAAAGATCATTGCATAATAAACATGTGTACTTAGTTTCAAATTGATTAGACTTCAAATACATCAAAAACAAACTTGACCAAAAACTTTTTTCCTCCAACGGGACAGACGAATGGAAGGACAAACGGAAGCACAGATCGAAAATCATAATGCCCCTATATGTCCTGTTCCCACATTTCACAGGAGTAAGTCCATCTTCAACAATTAAACAATCTTTAATTATAGACCACCTTTGCGATAAAGATTCATTTAATCTTTGTGAATATGATGAGACTGTCAACAAAGTGAGAGGTTTAGAGCAATAACACCAGGTTAAATCCACCTTTTTCTAAATATGAAAATGCCTGTACCAAGTCAGGAATATGACAGTTCTTTATGTACTAGTCCATTCGTTTTTGATGTGTTTTGTCATTTGATTTTGCCATGTGATAAGGGACTTTCCTATTTGATTTTCCTCTGAGTTCAGTATTTTTGTGATTTTACTTTTTATCTTTATACATTCACCTTCAATTATTGCATATTCCGCACATCATTGGGAAAAGCAAATTTTCAAAAATATGTTTATTTCATTGTGCACAAAAGTGCTTGTCCGTTCTCAATATTACATACAAGTAGACGATTATCCCTTTTGTCGAAAAAGATGGCTCTAGGATTTAGAAGGCCTTCAAGCTTGTTAAGTAGTTCTTTATAGTTTTTTCCGTCAGCTGAAATCACAAGAACGTTGTTTGACAGTGTACATGCAACGTATGAATTTCCATACTGGTCAGTTGTAATGCCAATGGGAAACTTCATTATTTCATTTTTAAAAGACCAAATTTCCTCTCCGTTTTTCTCGGAACAGTAAACGGTATGATTATTATAGTTAGCATAATAAAGTCTATCTCCATGGACAGAGAGAAAAGCAACAGTGTTCTTTTTCACTGGAACTGAGGACATATGCACTGGATCATCTTTCATTTCAACGCATTGTATCGTTGTCGTTCCAACTGCGTATATAAAGTTCTTACTATCATATGATAATCCGTAGCAGTTTTCCTTCAAAACGATTCTCTTTTCCGTTTGTAGGGTCTGCACGTTGAAAATACCAACCTCATTGCTTCTTTCATAGGAGAAAGCTAGTCTTTCTGAGTCTATGATTGCCATATATTTAACGTTCTCATTAACAAGGTAATGTCTTACAAACTTTCCATCTGAGGTATAAATGACAATATAATTACTGTCATTCCATTTGAAAATTAGCTGTCCATTTTGTAAGACAACTGCGCTCCAAAGTTTTGAGCTGTTTGTGTTCGACTTTGAAACATTAATCTTTACTATATTCTGTATTTCTATATTGTCTATTGGTTTTTCGACCGAAACAGAAACAGGAGATTGAACTTTTTGAAGTTTTTTTGGTTGAAATGCTATACGTTTTTTGTCATTTTGAACATGGCCAAGCAATTTAACTTCCGACAGAAAAGTTTGAAATGGGGCTGCTAACTGGAGTTCTTTCAAAATAATTAAAGGCTCCTCAGTAACAGATTTTACTTCTTCGCTATGATCGTTTAATTCTTTAGAAATCTTACGAATGCTCAAAAATATCTGAGTATCAGACGCATAACCCTCTATCCCATTTAGTCTGTCTCTCAAAGCTTTATTTTTTTCAGTTTATCCTGAAATTGTATTGTCCGACTGCCAATTGTGCCAGAAATATCTTTCTCCTGTTTTTCAACCGCGTTGACAAATTCTGATTCAAGGTCTTTTACTTTCAGAATAATACTCTGAACAACTTTTGAAGCTTTATCTTTTAAAATTTTGCAAGTGTTCTGATTCGATATTTGTTCTTTTTCGTGGTTATCAATCAGCTCTCCAAAACTTTTAATCACGTCCGCAAGATCTTGACTTATTATCTCTTTTGATACAGATGATTTAACACCATCTGCAGCTTCTGAAATTGGTAACCAACCAGTGCACTGACTATGTTTTGTCTGAATGCATTTGATACAAACTACGTCTTCATGTAAAGGGCAAAAATATTCCGAAAGTTTGTCATGCTGTTCACATCTTTGAACTTCTGATATATCCAGCATAATTCCTTTCAGGGCATCACTGTCTTCTATCGAAATGACGTTGTGATTTCTTGAGACCTTGAAACTTTTATGCGCATCATAACATGTCAGACACAAAGCTTCTGTACAATCGGTACACCATTTTACTGCTGTCTTTGTTTCATGTTTGTAGTCACATGGACCGCAATTTAATGTTTTTTCGGATGCCATCATGCTGGTAAATCGTCTTCACAGGTGCATAAAACCTCTAAAATAGAAAGAAGACACAGTTAATAAACGACTACACAGTTGTCATCTCAAAATAAGTGTATTAGTTTATATTTTTCATAAATGTGGTTTGATTGCAACTAATCCTATTATTCACGAGATACCAAAATGATGTGAACGATAGATCACCGGACAGCCTTCAACAATGAGCTAACACCAATCGAACATGCAGCTATAAAAAAAAACGACATAGCACAACGTAAAATAAATAATAACAAGACATATTGACGACTTCAAGTCTAAACGTCCTTATAGCAAGTGTGCTAAGTCCCTAATCATATATTATCCGGTTGACCACTTTATAATGGTAACCTAAAAATTGTCAGTAACACATGTCGAGTGTAAAATCTGTTATCGGATTGGCAAAAATATACCTTTTGGAATTTTGAGTCATCAATGATCTTCAGCTTTGTACTTGTATAACTATTTTGATCTGAGCGTCACTGATGAGTCCTATGTAGACGTATTTAATTTTAATACCTTTGATAACTTTATTCATGATATTGTGAGCTTAATTCCATCAAGTGTACACAACTTAATAATACTGGATTCAGTCGGGAATGGTACCAGGGATCTTGGCTATTTGCGAGAAAGAAGAATAATATAATCTTTCCAAATGGTTCAAGTTAGTTCGTTGATATAAATTGGAATTAAAAAGATGAATAGGTCTATCAATACACATTCGTCATCAGTCTTTAAACTTAAAAAAATGCTAATCACTTGTCCTACATCCATACCAAATGTGCTGTTGTTCCTGCAGATAAAGCTATAAACAACATCGTATTTGTGTGTTAACTACATCACATAAACTAGTTGTTACATGAATTAGGTATTGATAATTTACTTGGAAACTCAACATATGCCATCACGACATTCTGACTTATCATAGGTCTGTTATTACGTACATTTTATATACCCAAGTAAGCTTGTGATAAAGCATAATACAGAAACTAGAATGTCTGCTTCATATCTTGACCCTTTCTTTGATGTTGAAGCAGACAAACAACTTTAAAACAAAAACTTTTGCAACTTCGATGGGGTTTCAATACTTTCTTAAACATCAAAAATGAAAATTAACTTGATTTTGCACAAACTTTGATCTGATGACTTCACTTCGTTTTCAGTTAAAATTTCGAAGTGCATAAGTTTTAAACAGACATTTACATAAGAGAACGAGCTATTTTTATTTCTGTTACACACGTTCATTAATAATCTTAGAAAGATATTTTCAGTAGAACTACATTGTTCTCCTGTTTTTTTCGGTCTTTAGATAGAATAAATGAAAGACACAAAATAAGACGAATAAACACGAAAAGATTACATATTTAATTATATCATCCCTTGCAGTCTTATTTTAAAGCAAGCTGATTTAAGCGAAGAATTTCATAAACATTGATTGTAATCCTACTCCTAAAACCTCTCTTTCTATTGACACATTTGAATTCATATTTATTGATCAACAATATTTTTGTAATGCGGTGCCAACATTGAAAGTAAAAAGCAACAACAAACAAAATAAAATAACAAATAACAAAATGAATACTAGTAAGAGATAAATATCAGAAACGGCCTAATTTTCGAACAAAATAATGAACGGAAAACAAATGTTACACAACAACAATAAAAACAACTGAGTCGCATGCTCCTGACTTCGGGCAGTCAGATACTTATTCAGATTCAGCTGACTTCTAAACTTTTTGGTTGATTAACATCACGGGACAATTAATGAAAAATATGTATCACACTTTTTTTCTCAAACACAAACACACAGAGATTAAAAACGTAACATATTCTTGAAAAATCCATTCGTAAAAGAGTTTACCGAAAATAGCACAGACACAAATGCTAATTCAGAAATTAAGCTCTTCCCGGGGGTAAAAATTACCACGAACTAAAAGAAAATTGTAACTTTTTTAAAGAACCATATTGATCTTTTCAATGTTCCATTTTTTTAACCCAAAAAATGTATAAGCTACGTAATATTTTGAATGGATTATACTATAATTTTCCAATAATAAGCTTTAAAAAGGCAAGCTTTTTAGAAAAGCTATTACTTGTAGACTACGACGGAAGAAAGATAGGTTGCCTTTTATCTTTTTTAGAAGTGTGCACTGTACAAATTTATAATACGGCTGACAAGATTATATTTGCTTTATCATACGCACACAATGAATATACACTGTATTGTTTGTTTTGTGTCTATTAAAGATATTTTATTTACCTTTTCTGTAACTGCTGATCCATTATTAGATTACTTTGGATTACGTCCCTTTAAATGTAAAATACTAAGGTAAGCAAATACTGTCATTCACACATTACACAATTGTAAAATTATTATTAGTATTTTTTGCTCGTATTCGGAAAATTATAAACACTATTAAAAATAGTTTCATTTATTGAAATTTATAATATTCCATAATGTAAACTATTATTTAAGATATATCCTCAGCTCTGTGATCTTGTTCTTGTAAAATATAATTTACTAAATTCATAATGTGGCGCTAAAATTTCTGTTAGAACGTTTTACATATTTTTTTCGTCATTATTAGCCGGTTCCTATGGAAAGCCAACGGGGTCAAAATTCTTAATACGTAACTTGTCAATTTGTATAAACTTGTTACTGTGTGATTCGTCAATTTGTATATTGATGTTTTGTAACTTGTCGATACGTTAAATGTCGATTTGTAAATTGTCTATTTGTATATTGATGTTTTGTAACTTGTCGATTCGTAAATTGTCAATTTGTATATTATTGATGTTTTGAAACTTGTCGATTTGTAAAATGTCGATTTGTAAATTGTCAATTATATGTTGATGTTTTGTAACTTGCCGATTCGTAAATTGTCAGTTTGTATATTGATGATTTGTAACATGTCGATTTGTCAAATGTCAATGTGTGAAATGTCGATTTGTTAAATGTCATCGTTGTATTATGCTAACGATCATTATGACGACAGATGGCGCTCGGTTTCTTCATAGGTGTATAAGCCTCCCGTAAGTATGTGCACCGCCATACGGAATATATACCAAAGTAATCATTAAAATCAATTGTGTACACCACATACATATAAAAGAAAACAAATAGAAGGATACATTTGTTTGTTTTATAAGGCATGTATACCAGGGACTCGGATTTATATAGAGGTGACCTCAAATAAAAATGTTTAAAATTGAAAATGGAAATGGGGAATTGTTTACTGTACTGGTCACCCAAACCTGGGATTGGGTGTGTCACTTCCTGTATTGAGGTATATATAGTTGTGTCGAACAACTCGGAAATATATAACTGTCTCTTGGCAGGAAATTTCTACTCAATATTTAACTGGGTCAATATAATACTGAAGCCGATAAGGGCCATTCAAAAAAAAAAATGTATGTCGTAATTTCGACATAACATGTCGTTATAATGACATCGCTATGTCGTAATTTCCACATATCATGTCGTTATAACGACATCAGTATGTCGTTACAACGACATAGCTATGTCGTGGCGTAATAACGACATCGCTATATATATAAAAGAATATGTATTATGATTGCCAAGAGACTAAATGACACAGAAATTAACAACTATAGGTCATCATAATGCCCCCAATAATTAGAAAAGCCCCCGCATAGTCAGCTTTAAAAGAGGGAGGAAAGATACCAGAGTCCCCGAAATGCTGTGTGGCAGACAGTGCTATTAATTATTAGCTCCCTTGGTAAACTCCAAATTTCATATGTAATGTATTTCATTGTTAAATAATTTACATGAAGCTTAATAAGTATATTTTTGTTAATTGCATAGCTTTTGCTTTTTGAATTCATTGGTTAAAGATTTTTATTTATATTGTAAAGTTTAATATTTGATTCGTCGCAAAATCGTTGGTTACCTTCTTTGGATACCTTCAGGGAGAAACTTATATATTTTATAGATCCCATCTACATTCAATAAGTTATCGGCCGTGGAAGGCCAGACAAGGTTGATGTAAACTTCTATTTGTTGATATGTTGGAAGAATAATGCGTGGAATTATACGAGGACTGACATTGCAAGCCAAGCATTCCATCTCCCTTTAAATAAGCGCAAACTTTATGGCTTCTTGTAATAAGGGTGAATTGAAGTATTGATGGCTCTACTTCTTCTTTCATACGTTGGGCACGATGTTCCTACAACACGACGTTACACTTTAAATGCGGCGTCGAAAAGGGTTTTTGACTTCGATTAATTTTTGCAAGTTTTATTCGGTTTTAAATATTGTTGGTTGATTCTGGTTCTGTTCGTTTCGTGAGGTTATTTTATCAAAAATTACCTCGAGTTGTGGAAATCGATTTAATAATGTTTACCCTTTAAGTTATTTCAACTAAAAATGCAGTACTGTCGCAAGTAATGTAGGAAGGAAAGATGGGACGGAAGTACATGTATACGGTTTTCCATTTTTTTTTATCATAGGATGTTTAACTTTCAAGCTGCATATCATCTGTCATTGTAAAATTTCTATATCTTAATTTAACCCCAATACAAATATATCTGACACTGCAAGTAAATCGAACATTTTTACCCTTTAGTTAGTTAAATTTGAATAGAATTGTATTTTCCCTAGCACATAAGTTGTCGAAATACACCCCTTCAATTACTTGAACCTTGGCTTGAGAATTATTTCCCAAGTTATCTATAGTGTTTAACTTCTGATATACATTTTAAAATATAGTAATCTACTCCTGGATCGTCCGCGAAAACGGCAAATATAATCCCGGGTTTTTATTAATTCGATGAAACTGTTTTCGTCGCTGTTTGGGGTTCGTCTTTCAATTACCTCCATTTGATGCACAAGTTTATATTGACGAAAAGTTCCAGCTTCGATAGTACAGGAATTACTTTCATCACCAAATCATTTAAATAAATCGTTAAAAGCTATAAACGATTAATAAAAATTGCAAAATTTAACCTGTGTCGAACCTATGTCCCCGGGCGGAGTCTATAGCAACATGCACTACCCTTTTTTTCGGCTGCAATCATCAACCTCTTTTTCCAAATTTCATAACACGATTTGTTTTAATTATCATAAACATTTAATAGAAACTTTAGCACATGTAACGTCGGAAATTAGCGTCTTTAGGATTTTAGACGTTTTCAGACGTTTGGACAAATTGGCTACCGTTTTGTAATGTGTGGAAGCATTTTATTCCGTTAAGACCCAAATATGTAGTTAATATGAAAAGAATCTTGGCATTTTTTACTCTTCGTGTATCTAACTTTTGTTTTGATCAATTATAAAAAATACGCGTTAACTGCTTTGAAAAATGAAATATCAACTTGGACAAAATGGCTACCGTTTGAAAAACGACTGTGTAGAGAAGATTTTATTGAATCAGCAATATTTGAACTTTTTGTTAGATATCATTATTGTCTTACTCTTTTTATTCATTTTCTGCTATATCTACTTATAAAATTCACTTTCAGTCGTTGAGTTAACGAAAAACGTCGTTGGACATTTTTCTTATTCCAGCTTAATATGCAGCCACCGAGTCAAATGAAATTTGGCAAAATAACGACTTTAACGCCACAAAGAACCGACACATGTCGTTTTTTCTGTCAAGAATCAAGAAGATCAGAGAATAAGAAATAGGATCACTATACATAAGAGTTAAAATAGTTTTTCATAAATGTAACATTGGACATCCGTTTTTTTCACATAGCTTTCTTATTTAAATCCTCAAATATACTAGGTATTACTTAGTATATGATCAAGAGCTGTAAAAACATAATTTAAAACATATATTGAATTTGTTTTAATATTGTTTCGTGTTTTCTAACATTTTTATTTTGTTTTGCGGATGAAATTTCGAAGATTCTGTTTTAAATCCTAGAGTTGTAGGAACATCGTGCCCAACGTTTGAAAGTAGAAATATAGCAATCAATACTTCAATTCACCCTTATTACAAGAAGCCATATAGATTGCTCTTATTAATAGGGAGATGGGAAACTTGGCTTGCCTTGGTCAGTCCTCAAATAATTCCCCGTTTTATTCTTCCAACAAATGGAAAATCTTCCATGGCCAGTATTTCTTAAATTTACAAACAAATGGAAGTGTTTAACGATCTTGACTGGCTACAGCCCTCGCTCGATCTGTACGATTTGGATTGGTTTCTGTCATCTTAAGTTGTAAGTCGTTCATCATCTAACTGTAAGCCCTTATTGAAGATAGCGGGTAAAGGAGATCTGGCCCAGCACGTCCGTTTAGCTGTAGTGACTGAGACGTGACTGTATGAATTATGCCTTAAATTTAGATGAGATCTATAAAATATATAAGTTTCTCACTGAAGGTATCCAAAGAAGGTAACCAAAGATTTTGCAACGATGCAAATATTAAACTTTACAATATAAATAAGTATCTTTAACCAATGAATTCAAAAAGCAAAAGCTATGCAATTAACAAATATATACGTATTAAGCTTCATGTAAATTATTTAACAATGACATACATTAAATATGAAATTTGGAGTTTTACCAAGGGAGCTAATAATTAATTAATAACACTGTCTGCCACACAGCATTTCGGGGACTCTCCCTCTGGTATCTTTCCTCCCTCTTTTAAAGCTGACTATGCGGGGGCTTTTCTAATTATTGGGGGCATTATGATGACCTATAGTTGTTAAATTCTGTGTCATTTAGTGTCTTGGCAATCATAATACATAATCTTTTATATATAGCAATGTTGTTATAACGACACAGTAATGTCGTTATTACGATATGATATGTCGAAATTACGACATAGCGATGTCGTTATAACGACATGTTATGTCGAAATTACGATATAGTGATGTGGTAATAACGACATAATTTTTTTTTTTTGAATGACCCTTATCGGCTTCCGTAATATAAGACTAAATACATGAAATATAAGACGGTGCTTGAAAATTAATACTAATATTGTCCTGGGCCGCAAATTTTGGACTAAATGTATAAATGGGAGAAATGGTTGGACACCCGTTATTCCTTAGTATTACAATCTCAATATGAAAATTTCAGAAAAGAATTTAATTATCTAATGTTTTAATACAAGAAGCAAATGGAAGAACAATCATTATTTATTTGGCTCCTGAGTAATGAATATAAGTTTTATTATACCATAATTGTACTTTGCAAAACAAACTGAGTGAAAAATTATTTTAATTGATTGACTTAGTTGTGCGCACACCGAGCATTGGCAGCCGTTCAGAAACTGCTCTCGTGCATCGTCAATACATCGACAGCGCTATCTCTACCGTTGTATTAAAGCCAGTATTTGTATTCCCAGCGTTTTTCAACAGATACAGATACAGATACAAATCTAGAATAATCATGGTACTAGATCGAAATATACTAGCTGTATAAAGGTGTCCCCTCTGGATCTTTTGTTAATGACCATGATCGTAAAACTATGAAACTGGGTTTTTTTTACTACACGCGTCACCACCATAAAAATTAAGTATGTAAATGGGGAATGGGGAATGTGTCAAAGAGACAACAACCCGACCATAGAGCAGACAACAGCCGAAGGCCACCAATGGGTCTTCAATGCAGCGAGAAACTCCCGCACCGGAGGAGTCCTTCAACTGGCCCCTAAACAAATATAATATATACTAGTTCAGTGATAATGGACGTCATACTAAACTCATAATTATACACAAGCAACTAGAATTAAAAACCATACAAGACTATAAAAGGCCAGTTGCTCCTAACTTGGGACAGGCGCAAAAATGCGACGGGGTTAAACATTTTTTTTTTAGATCTTACCCCCCCCCCCCCCCTAAACACACCCACTCTTAACCAAAGTGACGTCCTATCCTTGTCAGAGAAACATCCGCCATCTAGCAATTTGCCCGACAGAGGCAATTATCTCCATTATGCTTACACTAATTGTATTTCTCCATGAAAATATTTGCACATGATTTGGGGTTTGGCTCAGGGGTATGTATTGGGTCATTTTTAGGGTAAAATGGTAGACTGGGATCCTAACTGACTGCTCGACATAAGAGACAGGCGGAATACAACATGGTTTGTGAATTGGATATCAGGATTATATTGTTACGAATTCATTGCAAACGATTTTTTTTTATTTTATATGTCATGCAAATTTAAAAAAAATTAGCTTTATTGAATAACATCGTGAATCACTTCGGTTCAGTAGTTAACGATCCGAACGACAAAATATTAGATTTGGTTAGGTTGCCGGAATATAAGGAGGTCTGGCACTGGGTGAATTGGGTTGATATCGGGAGGACTGGGCGTGAAGCAGCTGTTGGGATCGGGGAACTCGTGAATATTTTGGTCTTTTTGGTTGTAAATTTTTATAGAACGGAAATATGGTAGCGGCAATTTTTAAGCTTCTTGACCAGAAAAATTCAGTAGGCATGTATATTAATATTTATCCTGGAATTGGGTGTCCTACTATACAGATACAGCCCTACAGATATCGCTATGCTGTATCTGTATATACTATACAGATATCGCTTTAAAGCTCCGCCCACTGCCGGACTGAGTATTGTTTGAACCAGTGTGACCTCAGAATGTGTATTCCAGTTGCATTCCAATGACGATGACAATTGTCGATTTCAAAACTTGAATGTGCATGATTGTGTTACAAAATCAACAATGTCAATTTCAGCATGCATGTTTAGTGAATGTCAAGTCTGAAGCGTAGGACAACTCGTACACTACTGTTTCCAATTTGACAATGTTTTGTTTTTTGTTTTTACTGTTGAAATTAGTTGTTATGTTAAAATAGATAATTATTTACCTTGAGCGATGTATTATTGTTGACCATTCGAGATTCTTTTTTTGCGAACCCGTCTTCAGCTGAATGTGTGATTACTACACGGGCCTCAATGGATTTCAAATCGAAAATAAATGCAAAACATGTGTTTTTGTGTCTTTCAAAACACAAATAATATACAGAATTAATTGCAGGATAAAGACAATAACTGTTTAGTGTCTTTAAATTTCAGCTGTATTTGTACCCGGCTCGAAACAGGTGTAGTAGCTCGCTAAAAGCTCGCATACACCTTGTTTCCTAGCCTCGTACAAAGTACAGCTGATATTTAAAGACACTAAACAGCTATTGTCTATATACTGCAGCTGTGCTATTGGAGCAGTCAAATTGCATTGACCGTATATTCATATGTGATATACAGTCACTGACCGTATATATATCACCTTGTTTATGACGTTGACAATGTGTTTCCTTAGAGTTTTATTTATGACGTCAATAAAACAAACAACACTGGCGTCAACGTGATGATCGTAACTGCAATTACGATCATCCCAATATGGCGGACACCTATTTAGGGATATTTTAGAAGACTGATTTCTCCACTTTAACAGCTTATTTTCAGATTTGCTTTATATCAAGAAAAATCTTTATATCCATTACCATTGAATGTGATTTTCATAAATTATAGAAAAACAACCAGAAGAACGGAAATCGAGATTAACAAAATCACGATGATGATCGTAACTTCGTCTATAGATGATCGTAACTTTGACTTGTTTTTATAAAAAGATGATCGTAACTCAAAATTTATGAATGTTTTTTTTCACTAAATGAACACCCTATTTAGCAGTCACGATAAAAAAAGATATTATGATTTTAAAATTAAACAACGAATAAATGAAAACCGCTATTCGAAAAAGAAATGACATAAGGGGATTAGCAGACTTATATGCAAATGTCCACAATATTATTTTCTTATAAGTAATTTAGTTAACTCAAAATGGATTTACGTTGATATGAAGATGATATAAATATCATTATTATGATACAGTTTAAGAATACAGGCCAAAACTTTCACTGAATAAAGTAAAGGAAGGCATGAAGTTACATTATTTTGATGACTTTTTATCGGTTTTAAATTGTTGCCTGGCCTTGTTTTTTCTTAATCAAACTATGACTATTAAACATTGGTAGACTGCAGAGGCGGACTTAAAGGGAGGGTCAAGGTGTTCGCATAACCTTTTTTGTGGGGGAAATTTGGTTGATTGTATAGGGAATCAATGAAGCATGACTGTAGCGGGCCTACTCTAAGGCAGCCAGTCCCCCATCCCTTTATGAAAATCTCTGGATACGCCACTGGACCACTGTTGCCTATATTTACCATGGATTGGCTATTTATGTAAAGAAGGACAAGTTGAAATAGATGGTATAAACGTTCATATTAGACATTTCTACGGTATATGACATGTATTATTGAAGTTAGTCGAAGAAGTTGTTTTAAGCCAAACATATCAATAAGGAATCTACCATTTGATTTTTATAAGGGGGGATGAAATTTGGCCGAAAAGGAGATTTTAGTAAAAAAAAAGGCCGGCTGAACATTTTGGTCAACAAAAAGGCAGGATGACAATTCATGTAAAAAATCAGGATGAAAAAAAGCAGGACCGAATAGAGTAAAAATAAAAACGGAGGATAGAGATTTCAAAATAAAAGATGCAGGACAAAATTTTTCATCCTAGTCCCTCCCCCCAAATAAAAATCAAAAAGTCATAAACAAGGTGATATTCTATATATATATGTAACTCGGCTCGAAACAGGTAGAAATTCTCGGCACAACCTCGCTTTCCACCTGTTTCTAAGCCTTGCACAAATAACATTGATATTTTGAGACAATGTATGGTTATTCTATATATATATATATATATATATATATGTCAGCCCTTCCCCTCCTGTCAGAATAAAATGGTCCGATAATAACATTTTAGGATTAATAGAAATCGTTTATTCCTAGTACCTAGTACAGTAATGATGTAGCCTTTTATAGCCGACTATTATACGTTATATGGTTCGCTACTGACCCCCTACGGATCCATAGAGGGTTAGTAAAATTAATAGTGGTCGAGGCCGGAGTCCGAATCCCCTATATATTTTATTTATCCTCTATGGATCCGTACGGGGTCAGTAGCTAACCGTAAAACGAATTTATCGCACACTGAACTTTTATGCTGTGTTTTGTTAAAAAATAAAAAATAAAACACAAACACATTTATAGATGACGTCACCATTACCGCGTAATAAACCCCCTATGAAATTTACTAACCCCCTACTGTCTCATTAGGGGTCACCACGTAACGGCGTTAAACCAATCACAACGTGATACTTTACCCGCGGTGCGATAAATGGTATTAGGTTTTCTCTTTGTTGAAGGTCGTAGATTGCTAATACTTGCTTACGTCGACTTTATTTCAACTTCGCTTTGGTGGATAGTTGTCTCATTGGCAATCATACAGTTTATTACCACATCTCTTTATTGTATTTACCTGAATAATCCAATAGTTGTATTCCACTGACCAAAGACTATTTCATTAACCTCGTAATTAGGATAGATCGATCACGTCGAGGGACTGAACTAGTCGGGATGCATTATTATATAGTTCCGTTCTTGACGAAAGTCCACGTCAGTAAACAAAAAACTGGGATCCTGTAAACATGCAATTTTTATTTTTAATTTCTTTTAGACGCATTTGCTGTAATTAATTGATTAAAATTACTTAGGTATAATTCCATATGGAGGTGCTCCTACTTGCAGAAGGCTTATACACCTATGAAGAAACCGAGCACCATCTGTCGTCATAATGATCGTTAGCATAATTCAACGATAACATTCCACACATCGACATTTCACACATTGACATTTAACGAATCGACATGTTACAAATCATCACTATACAAATTGACAATTTACGAATCGGCAAGTTACAAAACATCAACATATAATTGACTATTTACAAATCGAAATTTATCGATTCGACAAGTTACAAAATATCATGTACAAATTGACAATTTACAAATCGACAAGTAACAAAACAACAATATACAAATTGACAATTTACGAATCGAGTCGACAAGTTACAAAACATCAATATGCAAATAGAAAATTTACACATCGACATTTAACGAATCGACAATAGTTACAAAACATCAATATACAAATTGACAAATCACACAGATTCAAGTTACGAATTAAGAATTTTGACCCCGTTGGCTTTCTATAGGTTCCAACACATATTTGGGCATAAAGTTATCACTTAATTACTTAAGAAATTATGATATCTCATAACATATTTCGGTAAAAGGATTATCTATCATGTGTCGATCAATGGCGACGTGAAATACAACTCTTTTATTGTTATTATTTAAATACCAATTCCAGTATATATTTACATTCTATTTCTTGTTTAGTTTCGTATTACGTTATTTATGTATATGATATTTCTCATATTCTGAGTTCTTTACTTTGTACACATTTGTGACTAATGAGTTATAAAGGTTACAAGTATTTGGGAAAACTTTTAGGAATTTTTGGTCTTCAATGCTCTTCAACTTCGTACTTTATTTGGCCTTTTATAATATTTTTGATTTGAGCGTCACTGATGAGTCTTTTTTTTGACGAAACGCGCGTCTGGCGTAAATATTAAATTTTATTCCTGGTGTCTATGATGAGTTTATTGACAACATATACACGCACTGCATTAGATACAAACATTGTTTAAACAAGTTTTCCACTATGATAATAGACCCGTCGATGCACACGGTAACGTTCAATTTTAAGTTCATGTGACTCCCTATTTGCTCGCAAATTATTTTTTTTTTGGGGGGGGACTGGTATAATAAAACCATCATTGATTCTAAGCAGTATTCTTTCTATGTTCTAAGTGATGGGTTAATATCAGATCTGTAAGGTCATCGTTTCTAATTTAAAAACATAATATTTAACCTTTATAATAATTCATACATTAACATCAGTGTAAGATCTGATTTAGATAAATTTCAGAAACAAAATAGACGTTTGTAAAACAACTATCAATACTGCTAAAATAAAACGAGATGTTAATAATAGAATAGCGCGCACATCAAATATCAAGAACGTGAAACAACAAATAATCTTTTATATAAGACGCAAATACAACAAACCAATTAAACATACTTAATCATCTTAAATCAAATTCCCATATGGGAGCCAAAAATAAAATGTACAAAGAGGAAAAATAATATTCAGTTGCAAAGAATTCAAAAACAAAGTTACAATATCAGCTACATTATGAAACTTTGTCAATGAGGCAAGTATTCAGTAAAAATCAATCAGACTAGATCAGATTATCTTTAGCAAATTTTCTAACTTCATTTAGGACCTGACTGTCCAAGTCAACCTGGCACACATCTATTTGTTAGAAGTATTTATTTCATACAAGGCCGGTTCCTGACACTATTACACGCTTACTCCATAAAGGTTTACAATTAAAAATTAAACCAGGTTGAATCCACAATTGCTACATAAGGAAATATATGTATCAAGGAAGGAAAAAGGCAGTCTTTCCACGTACCTTTTACAGAGCAGTTTTTGCGTGAGGACCACACCCTGCAAACATGCAAAACATGAAGTAAAACTCCCATTGACATCAGTATCACATATCATTTACCTTTTAATTCTGAGTTAGGGTTAAAAAATCTAACTGCATGTAGTATGGTTCATTTTAAGTGTCAAAATAGATTAGCTGAAAATGTATTCGTCTTTGTACAATCACAAATAAAAAAATAGAGAGTGCATGTTTTGTTTCCTTGGATGCTTTAATCTCCATAGATACCACAAATATTCAACAACCAGGTAAGACCTTGTAAGATGTAACACAATTTCAAAACAATATAATGTTTGGTTTTCCTTATATAATTAGTTATCAAAAGTACCAGGATTATAAAACATAGGTTTAATACAGACAACTTTCGAGATTGTGATTCATTGATTGTGCTTAACAAATTCAATGCATATATATAATATAAGAAGACGAGGTATGATTGCCATTGCGATAACAATCAACAAGAGACCAAATAACATAGAAGTTTACAACTACAGGTCTACGTACAGCATTCAACAATGAACAAAACCCTTACCGCATTGTCAGCTATTAAAGGCCACGATATCAAAAATGTAACACAATTCAAACGTTAAACCTAAAGGCCTGATTCAAGTACAGTTTCGTGTAATGAAAAACGAATATACTATACAGTAACAAACAACAAACAACAAACACTTAATAACAGGCTCCTCACCTTGGATATGCCAATACTGAATTTGGCTTGGCTAAATATAAACATGTTTGCTTGAGACAAAACCCTTCCCCTATCATTTGACAGTGGTGTAACATTACACCAACAGAATAAACTATTAAAATCAAATGAAAGAGGATTAATTCATCAGATGAATAGAAAACACATACAAACACTACCAAAGAAATGTATTGTCCTATTCAACATGGTTCACACAACTTAAATATTCAACAAAATTGTTTATTTAATTGCACACGATAACACTTGTCCATCACGAGCATTGCAAACAAGTAAAAGATTTTCACTGTTGTCGTAGAATATGGCTTTAGGATCATTAAGTCCGTTGGACGCGTTCAGAATTTCTTTGGAGTGTTTTCCGTCAGCTGAAATCAAAACAACGTTGTTTGATTTTCCACATGCAACGTATACATTTCCATACTGGTCTGATGTAATGCCAGTGGGAAACTCCATGACTTCATTTTTAAAAGACCATATTACTTCCATGTTTTGTTTGCAACAGTAAACTGTGTAACTACTTTGGTCAGTATAGTAAATTTTATCTCTATTGACAGAGAGAAAGACAACACTGCTTACGTTCACACTAACTGATGATATATGCACAAGATCGTCTGACAAATCAACAGAAAATATTTCTGTTCGTCCAATTACATACAATCTTCTGCCATCATATGACATACCGTAACAGTCCTCATCGAAAGTGATCTTCTGTTCAGTTTTCTGTGTATTGACGTTAAAAATACTAACTACTTTGCTTGATCCATTTGAGAACGCAAGTCTTATCGAGTCAACGATCGCCATATATCTGACAATGTCATGTAAAGACTGATATCTGACAAACTCTCCATCTGAGCTGTATATTTCTAGGTTTTTACATTCGTTCCAATTGAAAATTAATTGTTTATTTGGCAAAATAACTGCACTCCAAATTTCCAAGCTCTTTGAAATATGGTTTGAAACATTAATCTTTACTATTTTCTGTATTTCTATGTCTTCTATTGATTTTGAAACCGTCACAAAAACATGAGACTGCACCTTTTGAAGTTTGGTAGGTTGAAATAATATATGTTTGTGATGATTTTGTACATGACCTATCACGGAAACTGTCGACAAAAAAGACTCTACTGGGTCTGCTATCTTGAGTTCCTTCAGAACCAAAATAGGATAATCTGTTACATATTTTATTTCTTTAATAGAATCACTTAGTTCTGTAGAAATTTTACGAATGCCCAAAAACATTTGAGTATCTGACGCATAGCCTTCAAAAGCATTCATTCTGTCTTTCAGATCTTTAACCTTTTGCAGTTTATCCTTGAGTTCTATTGCCCTGCTGCCTATATTGCTAGATAATCTCTGGTGCTGTACGTCGACAGTTTTGACAAATTCTGCTTCAAGGTCTTCTACCTTCTGAATTATCCTTCGAACAACTTTCGTTGCTTCATCTTTTAATGATTTGCATGCATTCTGATTGTTAATTCTTTCTTTTTCGTGATTTTCAATCAATTCCTCCACGTTTCCAATCATGTCCTCGAGATCTTGTTTGATTGTCTCTTTTGCAACAGATGATTTCACCCCACCCGCTGCTTCTGAAGTTGTCAACCAGCCAGTGCACTGACTATGTTTGGTCTGGATACATTTGATACAAACTACCTCGTCATGTAAAGGGCAAAAATATTGGAAAGGTTTGTCATGCTGGTCACATCTTTGAACCTCTGATAAATTTGATATAATTCCTTGCAAGGCTTTGTGGTCTTCTATCCCAATCACATTATGATTTCGTGAGATCTTTAACCCATTATGCACACCAAAGCATGATAAACACAGAGCCTCTGTGCAATCTATACACCATTTTACAGCTGGCGTTGTGTCATGTTGGTAGTCGCAAGGACTGCAACTAAATGCTCTTTCAGTGGCCATTTTGTCGAAAGACAATCTTTATAAGTACGTTCAACTTCTAAAACAGAAAGAGGTACCAAGCTAAACATGTTGTACGCCAGACGTTTGTTTTGTCTACAAACGAATCATCAGTGATGCTCGAATATAAAAGGTTGACAGGCCAAGTAAAGAACGAAGTTAAAGAGAGTTCAGGGCGAAACACTTTTAATTTAATAGTTTTTCAAATAGTTATAAAATATGATACCTGTTTAAGATATCTTTTTTTTAATAATATTGATTTTCTTCTTTAATTTAATTTCAAAGAATAAGTCAAGTATTTATAATTTTGATGAGCTATTTGTTATATATAGTCCTTCATCATCATTTAAATTTTGCTAATGTGCTTTGTCTATATGCCTGTTTGAGCTTCTGTTTTACAAGTTGTTTTATTCATAGTTTTTAAAACTATAACACAATATTGACTGTTGTTCCCCTATTGTTGACAATTTGACCTGTTATGTCTTTTTTGGTGTTGTTCACATATCGTTCATAATATAAGGGAATATAAGGCGATTGCGAGAGGTTTAGCTAGCTTTAAAACCAGGTTCTATCCGTCATTTCAACATATATATAAGAAAATATTTGTACTAAGATAGAAACTTTCGGTGTTGCCATTTGATTATTGAATTTCCCTTTCAGTTTAGTATTCTTTTCATATAAATATTTTATAAACAAGGATATATATGTACTAAGAATATGACAGTTGTTTTCGATTCGTTTTTATGTGTTTGAGCTTTGATTTTAGGATTTGCTAACGGAATTTTCCTTGGATTAAGGTAGTTTTATTATTTTACTTTTTGCATTTTACCTATTTCAAACTAACGCTCGTTTATGGTCAATAACAAGCACAGACTTCAACAGATAAAAAATAGAATAAAAAAACATTTATCATGTTTATGGATGTTTTTCGACTAACCAACGAGTTTTACAAATTCCAAGCATTTATTTCCCTTTAAATGTGTGTTAACGAACAACTGATTACCCTGACTTAAATTACCATAACAAAGCTGTCAAACACGTTTTTTTTTTATATCCAATCGCTCTAGGTGGCACGGTAGTATTTGCATTCCAGAATTTAGGTTGCTCTTTTGTGTACCCTACTTAGGTAAATGTATCTAAACAGTGTGATTGGACAAAAAATACAGTATCATCTGAACATACTTTCCCAAACTGAGGGATGAATCAGGTGTAGAAAAATATGAAATAATTTTACATACAGATGAAAATGAATTTTTGAAGAAAAAAAAATGTATTTTGTATTCACTGCACCGTAAAAGACCTAAAAGTACTAGTGGCCTTAGGTTTTTAAAAATAGCAAAAAAAGTAAACGGTCATGATACATATTCAAATTCATTTCTGAATAGTAAAATGAAAGTACTTCAGTTAACTGTGAATGTAGATTTTTTTGCAGTGTTAGAAAGTGGTGAAAATTCTAAAAAGGCTATCATTATCCCTTATTGGCCAGGAAATACTACCGTGCCACCTTAAGGGGGATATACATTTTTACACTAAATCAATAAAGGAACTCTTTTTACCTATGCAATTTGTAAGTTGATCAATAAAAGGTTGATTAAGGGCAATTATGATAAAAGCAAGCCTTAAATTCCACCCCTGAGAGTAAAAAGTGCTGATTCAGCAAATTTTGCCTGATCTGTAGGTAATAATGTAAAAATTTACCTAGAAAGTAGAACTTCATTATTTTTATGTAACTTGCAATACATTTTTAATTACAAATGCTCGCTTTAACTTTTCGCAGTGTCTGACACATGTGCAACCACTGAAATTTGAGACGCGACATTCTTCGGTTGCATGTACATCCTATTATTTTCACCGAAATAAATAAATTGCATAATTTCTTATTTTTTTCAACACAAGTACAGCTATATGTACTAGTTTTCTTTTGGTTTAATTTGTAGTTCTGATGTAACATGACACCAGTAGGAACTTTTGGGGAACCAGTAAGTGGTTAAGGGGTCCTTACTTATTCATTTAGCTCTCATATTGGTCTGAAATAGAGATAGAAATAGGGGTTTCTATACATTGACTAGACATTATTTTTGACAAAGAATGTATTTATGATGTTATATCAGCAAGATTAAATGGTTTATTCATTTTACATGCAGATACCATTAATTGTTAAGATTTTCTAACAGTGAAAAGCACAATAAAGGCAAATTGATTATGTAAGGGGACATAATTTAACTTAATGCATACATGAGAAATAGACAAACAGTCAACTTAGAGATGTATTCTAGTACATGTATTGTCAAACAGATTTTGGAATAATAGTTAACTGCAATCTAAAGACTCTCGTTGTATTGCTCTCATAATCTGGAAATGTTTAAAGTAATATAAGGCATGCTGTAAAATGTGAATGGACTATTAAATCAGTTTTCATGATTTTTTGCTTAAACTGTTTCTTTCAGTCAGATTAACCATAAACAGAGTTGGCAATCCAACAATTCCTCCTGAATCACCATGTTTGACTTCTGTGTTGATTTGAAACATCATTTATTTGGGTTTTGTTCACACCTTAAGTAAAAATGGTAAGATGAAAAAAATGAAAATCTGACAGATGGGGTAGGGATGTTATGTTTCATTTTTTTTGGTAACAAATGAGTGCAGACTAGTATTCTTTATTGTAATATGTTCAAAAGTAAGAAGTCTATGCATCATAGGTGTCATGACTGGTTTCAAGTTTGTTATGTCTTGGTTAAGGGGGATATATATTTTTACACTAAATCAATAAAGGAACTTTTTTTACCTATGCTATTTGTAAGTTTATCAATAAAAAGTTGATTAAGGGCAACTATGATAAAAGCAAGCCTTAAATTCCACCCCTGAGAGTAAAAAGTGCTGATTCAGCAAATTTTGCCTGATCTGTAGGTAATAATGTAAAAATTTACCTAGAAAGTAGAACTTCACTATTTTTATGTAACTTGCAATACATTTTTGATTATAAATGCTCAATTTAACTTTTCGCAGTGTCTGACACATGTGCAACCACTGAAATTTGAGACGCGACATTCTTCGTTTGCATGTACATCCTATTATTTTCACCGAAATAAATAAATTGCATAATTTCTTATTTTTTTCAACACAAGTACAGCTATACTAGTTTTTTTAGGTTTAATTTGTAGTTCTGATGTAACATGACACCAGTATGAACTTTTGGGGAACCAGTAAGTGGTTAAGGGGTTCTTACTTATTCATTTAGCTCTCATATTGGTCTGAAATAGAGATAGAAATAGGGGTTTCTATACATTGACTAGACATTATTTTTGACAAAGAATGTATTTATGATGTTATATCAGCAAGATTAAATGGTTTATTCATTTTACATGCAAATACCATTAATTGTTAAAGGGAAAATTCACGATTTTTTACTTATGGTTTAAATATGTTCATTATGACATAATATATATATTCACAAAGTTTTATCGCTATATGTGCAGTAATAAAGGAGAAATTCAATAATTAATGAAAAAATATTAACTACTTCCTGTAGGTCGTAACGTTTTCTCCTGGGTTTTGCATGCCGGGATTTAAATACAATCATTAAAAGTCTTGGTTTTTAACTATATTTAAATGTATACGTAAGCGCGCCGATGACTAATGATATATCTATAATAACCATCCGATAATAAGAAAATAAAACGCACAGACGTGCAGTTGTACATATTCATGAGATAATTTTTCTATATTTCCCTAAATAATTCGATTTATTTTTGTAGACAGCACAAGAAATTTTTATTATTATTATTTTGCTTTAATATATGCTTTTTCATACTGATAAAGTGAATAAATTGAAGTATATAACTTTAAACTGTTACGACAATATATAGGTTTACGCTTATTGACCTTTTACTATCTACGTTATTACTAGGTTGATGCTATGTGTGTATTATTCTCCGACAATACTTGTGAAGGTAAAATGTTATTTGCAGATTGGTAATTAGCTTGGCCTCTAGGGCCCTCCGTGCCAGGTGCGACTGTCTATTCGGATCAGTGGATTATAAGACAGGAGGTCGCGTTTAACACACAAATTTAAAATACATTTTCAAGGTGTTGACAAATACAAGTGAATCGCCGTGGAATTATTTAATTATATTTGATGATATTATTTTATTTGAATTCAAATAAGTAACTAAACTAAAAAATGAACCGGTTACAGTATGGAAATTAAATTTAGTTTTCGGAATAAAATGATATACACTCTTATGATTTATTTATGTTTTGTAAAAAGGGAAAATAGAACTAGTTTTACAAAAGCAATTTAATTGTCTTATAAAGGCAAAAAATGTACGAGAACACTTAAATTTAGACATTTGAAAGCCATGATCAAAGAAAGGTGTACCTGTATTACATTTTTACTTCTAGCGTTTGGCATAAGATTTTAGCTGAGACTATTATAACACAGTCTCAGATTTAAGTGAGGTCGTAAGGGTTAATCTTATGAAAAATAATTATCTGATATCATTTGGATTATGGAAGGAGCTATACTATAAAAATACATAAATTTATTACCAATACACTCGAGATCAAAGGTTGTTGATTTTGCTGTTCAAGTTAACTTTTACTCACATATTTTTATATTTTGATTTGAGCGTGCTAGTTTTTATATGACAGTTTTTTCAGTTCTCTTATCTCGTTAGACGAAAGCAAACCTGCACAGTAAATTCTGCATTTGTATAGTCCGAAGTTTGATATTCTTATTTCACATGTAAAATGAATGAACAGTTATTAAAATAAACGGCATTCATTTCAAAATATACCACTGTTTTCTATGGTGAAAATGAAGTCACATATGTGAGGATAAAAACTAGACGAATTACTTATATGAAATAACAAGACTAAAAATTATATATTAAAACGGAAGAATAGGTGCTGAAATATAAATAAAAGTAAAATTGAAATTAGATAACAGTGGGATAATCTATATACGTATTCTTACAATCACTCTTAAAAAAATTGTTAGATTTTATACACAGGCCGTATATCACGGACAGTTTTATATTGGTATGGTATATTTTATAAATTTTACCTGTGCACACCTGGTTCACTCGCGATCACGCATGTGATTCATTGACCTTGTTCATTGTGTATTAAATTAAACAAGCCTGCCATAAGTCGACCGTTAGAATACCCGAATATGTCACATTTACAATACCCCAGTAATTACCTGTATTAAGCCATGCTGATTACAAGAAGACAAGTTTTTGAACGTGGGTCAAGTTAGGTAAAAACCCAAAATAAGCTAAAAATATACGTTAGAAAATAAAGCATTTAAAAAAACTTTTACATAGGAGATAAATCTCAGTTTATAATAAGTATCTCCGGACTTTTTTTCACTTTATTGAGACTACTTTAACATTATTATAGCATAATTCATACAATACTTGATACTGTATCGGGGTGCCAAAAAATGTAAATTTATTGACCAGCTAAAACCATTGTACGATATTATGTCATTTACAGATTTTTAACCTGACCTCAGCATTGTACGTTGAATATTTAACCCTCTTAAAAAAATAAGATGTTTTTTAAAGTATTTTTTAAATTATTCTAATCAATCTTAGTGAAGCATTACTTGATTTGATGATCTTGAAAACTATGTAGACTTATTCAGCTTCCATTACTTGGTCGGGTAGAAACTCCATCAGCTTGATAAGTCATATTAACACTGATTAACGGACATGTCATGCCGTGTACTAGGACTTTGTGGTAATTAGATATCCGTGGTCATTAGTTTTCAAGATGGCGTCTTGCCGAGAATTTAGAGTCGATTTAAAAAATCGAATAACTCACTTATCTAGACAAATAAAGCGTTAATATTTTGAGAATATGCTTATTTATTTAGGATGAACATAATATCAAATTTTTATTTTTTTGCGAATTTTCCCTTTAAGATTTTTTGTAACAAATGAGTGCAGACTAGTATTCTTTATTGTAATATGTTCCAAAGTAAGAAGTCTAGGCATCATAGGTGTCATGACTGGTTTCAAGTTTGTTATGTCTTGGTTAAGGGGATAATATATATTTTTACACTAAATCAATAAAGGAACTTTTTTTACCTATGCTATTTGTAAGTTTCTCAATAAAAAGTTGATTAAGGGCAACTATGATAAAAGCAAGCCTTAAATTCCACCCCTGAGAGTAAAAAGTGCTGATTCAGCAAATTTTGCCTGATCTGTAGGTAATAATGTAAAAATTTACCTAGAAAGTAGAACTTCATTATTTTTATGTAACTTGCAATACATTTTTAATTACAAATGCTCGCTTTAACTTTTCGCAGTGTCTGACACATGTGCAACCACTGAAATTTGAGACGCGACATTCTTCGTTTGCATGTACATCCTACAATTTTCACCGAAATAAATAAATTGCATAATTTCTTATTTTTTTCAACACAAGTACAGCTATACTAGTTTTTTGTATGTTTAATTTGTAGTTCTGATGTAACATGACACCAGTAGGAACTTTTGGGGAACCAGTAAGTGGTTAAGGGGTTCTTACTTATTCATTTAGCTCTCATATTGGTCTGAAATAGAGATAGAAATAGGGGTTTCTTTACATTGACTAGACATTATTTTTGACAAAGAATGTATTTATGATGTTATATCAGCAAGATTAAATGGTTTATTCATTTTACATGCAAATACCATTAATTGTTAAGATTTTTTGTAACAAATGAGTGCAGACTAGTATTCTTTATTGTAATATGTTCCAAAGTAAGAAGTCTATGCATCATAGATGTCATGACTGGTTTCAAGTTTGTTACGTCTTGGTTAAGGGGATATATATTTTTAAACTAAATCAATAAAGGACTTTTTTTACCTATGCTATTTGTAAGTTTATCAATAAAAAGTTGATTAAGGGCAACTATGATAAAAGCAAGCCTTAAATTCCACCCCTGAGAGTAAAAAGTGCTGATTCAGCAAATTTTGCCTGATCTGTAGGTAATAATGTAAAAATTTACCTAGAAAGTAGAACTTCATTATTTTTATGTAACTTGCAATACATTTTTAATCATAAATGCTCGCTTTAACTTTTCGCAGTGTCTGACACATGTGCAACCACTGAAATTTGAGACGCGACATTCTTCGGTTGCATGTACATCCTATTATTTTCACCGAAATAAATAAATTGCATAATTTCTTATTTTTTTCAACACAAGTACAGCTATACTAGTTTTTTTAGGTTTAATTTGTAGTTCTGATGTAACATGACACCAGTAGGAACTTTTGGGGAACCAGTAAGTGGTTAAGGGGTTCTTACTTATTCATTTAGCTCTCATATTAGTCTGAAATAGAGATAGAAATAGGGGTTTCTATACATTGACTAGACATTATTTTTGACAAAGAATGTATTTATGATGTTATATCAGCAAGATTAAATGGTTTATTCATTTTACATGCAAATACCATTAATTGTTAAGATTTTTTGTAACAAATGAGTGCAGACTAGTATTCTTTATTGTAATATGTTCCAAAGTAAGAAGTCTATGCATCATAGGTGTCATGACTGGTTTCAAGTTTGTTATGTCTTGGTTAAGGTGGCGCGGTAGTATTTGCATTCCAGAATTTAAGTTGCTCTTTTGTGTACCCTACTTAGGTAAATGTATCTAAAGTGTGATTGGACAAAAAATACAGTATCAACTGAACATACTTTCCCAAACTGAGGGATGAATCAGGTGTAGAAAAATATGAAATAATTTACATACAGATGAAAATGAATTTTTGAAAAAAAATTTGAATTTTGTATTCACTGCACCGTAAAAGACCTAAAAGTACTAGTGGCCTTAGGTTTTTAAAAATAGCAAAAAAAGTAAATGGTCATGATACATATTCAAATTCTGAATAGTAAAATGAAAGTACTTCAGTTAACAGCTGTGAATGTAGATTTTTTTTGCAGTGTTAGAAAGTGGTGAAAATTCTAAAAGGCTATCATTATCCTTATGGGCTAGGAAATACTACAGTGCCAACTCTAGCTTCCAACAGTATTCAGTTGTATGAATTACTACGAAAGTTGATATGAGCTTGTGGTTTTGTGTTTTATAAATACATGTATATTGGGTACGTATCTCACTACAAGGAAGTAAAATGGTTAATCTGATGTTCTGATTGTGAAGTGTGTAGTGTACATTTAAGTTACAACGGTATAAAGAATTATAATAGAAACTCGTCTCATACTTACACAAAACAAACTATCGTACATGATAAAGTAACAGTTATGATATTACATTTTCTGTTTATTCTTTCTGTCCTTTGAACCTTTATCAAATTATTTGGATTAGGTCCCTTCAATCGGTAAAATAAAACTACGGTACACAAATACTGTCATTATTACAAATAGTTTCCATAATCCCCAAAACAAAGTCGAATGAGGAAACTATGGTTGTTTGTATATCCATTCCAACTTGAATGTCGAAATCAATACAATAAAATGAACGTTAGAAGTTGAATGAAAATAAAAAATACTAAATGGCCAAGGAGTTGATTGAATTCGCTTCAAATTAACATTTTAACAGTGTTTTGTTTTGTTGACATATGTTACACTCTATGATTGACAGATAACACATATTAAAATTGGAACTGGACAAGTATGTATCTATTTATATAAATATATTGTATAGTATACACACTAGATGGGTTGACACAAAAGAAAAAGAAACGTTGGCTAAAACACTAGGACAAGATGCAGCCTGATCGATATCAAATTTAAACTCTGAATTTTGGGTCTTGAAAGTATATATAGTTGATTTTTTTTTACTGGTATGTAAATCAAAATATATTATACAAGTCATGTCAATTCAGTTTGTTAAATGGATATGTTTGTTGAAGGATTTTTTTTTTAAACTACCAAATATTGAACAACACCAAATTTTGTATGCTAATAATGAAATTAACCCCATTAAAAAATCGTGGCATTGAAAAAGTGAAATCTAATTAATATGCAATGTGCTGTTATTATCAAAATATGGCAACTAAGACATATTGGAGGGGCTGGACAGGGGGCAAGTTTCTCCCTGCCCCCGCCGCTCTTTTCCCTTCTCCCGCCCTTTTTCCCTTTTCCCTTGGTTTTCTCTCTCCCCTACCTTTTCTGACATACATTTCATTAAAATTCATAAAATATATTCAGGAAGAGATTTAGCTTAGAAGATTAGTAATGCCATATATTAAAGTAACAAGTATCTCTCCTTTAACATTTAGAACTTTCTCGTGTAAATATTTCATCAATATCCATCCAGTTGTTCAGGAGGAGATGCTCTTAAAAGAGATACATTGTACAGTGATAGAAAGATTGGATGCAATATACCTGCTACGTGATCAGACGCATACAAATTCCCATCTCGGAGGGACATTGCAAAACAACCTCGCATAATTTCGATTTTTGACAAATTTTAATCGGGAATAGTCCTGTCAAAGACGACAGTAAAAATCGTGATTGTGTGACCCCAGCTTAACTCTGATGCCCTCGTTTCCCGATGATTAAAAAAAAATCCACTATAGAAACGCAGGATAATGTGTGAAAAACCGGGCAATTTTAGTGACACTATTAGTGCAATTTCGTAAGAAACCAATTCGTTTTAAAATGGTTGCCGAAAAACGCTGATTGCAAAATAGAAAAATAAGATTTTTTTGGAAAATAATACGGGAAATAATTTATCGAAAATACATAATGTATATAGTACAAGCAGTCGTTGAAAATCAGGCAGAAATAAGAATAATAAAATTGTCCTTGAATTTAGTTAATTTGGAGCACTTTTCCCTATATGTTTCCACTGAGACACTTATAACATAGTAATCTCAGGTTTCCAGTGTAACCAGTTTTAGAATATTTTTTGATAGTACAGAAAATATGGTTCCGGAAGCTTGTAAAAAAAGACTGTCAATACTGTAATCGTAAAAGCGCAGTTTACACAGGAGGAGCAGCAACATCGGAATGAGGAAAAAGTAAAAAATTAAGGCTTGTCATTTTGGGATGTCAACACTTAATGGGCACCCATTGGGATGAAATAAAATTAGATCATTCAAACCCCGTTTTATACTTTTTCTTTCAATTCTTTATTTCAAAAATTATTTCTTGAAATTTACAGTCACATGATTGATTAAATAAAACCCAGTGGCCAACAACAAATGAATAATCGGAATTTTGATGAAGATAAACACAGAAAATCGCTCCGAACGCCAAAAATAAAATAAAGAGATATATGTTTGTTTGCCTATGTTTCTTCTAATGAATGAAGAAACAAACTGAAAACACTGACATTTTAATATAGTTTTGGTTCATGTTAATTTACGCTTGGTTGTACAGGGATGGGCGTGTTTTGTTGTTCAGTTGGACATAATGTATTGTACAGTTGAGAATTTCCAACTATATCCCACTATGAGTTGCTTATTCAAAAATAAATGTTGTCACCAAATGCTTTGTAAAATAGAACACAATCATAAACGCTTATTATATATTTTCGTCCCTCGTCAAAATGCATCGAGCATACTGTTTTACCCGTGTCCATTTGGCCGCCCGTCACTTAATCGGTAAATAGGATGTAGATTATGGTTTATACAACTTATTTCGAAGTGCTATATTTTTTATGTCAACTTTAATATGAATAAATATACCAAAAGTGCGCATATTCTGTCAAGACTTTTTTTAAATGACAGGTTGCTAAATTTGGTATTTTGAAAATACATAAAGGCACGTGCCAGAGCACATAGTCCGACTTCCCCCTTCTACAGTGAACATTTTCAAGGTGGAACTTTTATAATGCACCAAGTGTTTTACTTATAGAGGCTGCATCATGTATTATTTCAGATTTTTTTTTATTGTATCATTTTTCACGAATGACAGAATGTTGAACTTACATTTAATACAGTTTGCAAGGTTTGTCTGCAACTATGCACACTACCCAAACGTTTACATCATACAGATAATAAACTATATTAAAAACATGTATTATTATATCTTTCACTTTTAAAACTGAAGGCTAGCCATAAAACCAGGTCCAATCCACCATTTTCTTCATAAGAAAATGCCTGTACCAATTTGGAATATAACAGTTGTTATCCATTTGTTTGATTTTGCAGTTAGATTTAGGAATTTCCGTTTTTTAGATTTCCTCAGAGTCGTTTTTTTTAACTCATTTATTAAATAATTGTTTTCCTGCTTAATTTTGATAATTTTAATATACATTTTTGTCTCCTTTTTTACCCCTTTTCTCCTTTCTCCTGCCCCTTCTCTCCTTTTTCCCGCCCCTTATATCCCTTCTCCCACCCCTTTCTCCTTTCTCCCGCCCCTCTCTCCCATGCTCCAAATACCCTGTCCAGCCCTCATATTGATTTACTCTATTTTCTTGAAACATAGTAACACTGTCCATCATGTAGAAAGAGGCAGACGAAAAGTGATTTTTAAAACCTACATCGAGAGAAGCAGACGTATATTTTTTGGTGATTTAAAACATTTAGATTTAGATTGCTCGTGTTTTTCTACTCCTTTTCTAATAGCGGGACCCATATTGATAGGGAATTTTATGCTTATGATGCACGTGTTGTAGCCAAATGATTTTAGCTTCAATGACTTTGTCAATCCCAATAAAACATCTGTTCAGTACACATGGTACACATCTTTTGAAGAAGTTATTAACATGATGTCTTCTCTACGCTTTTCGTATTTTGCCTATTAATCCAGCTAATTTTTTTTATTTACTTGCAATTGGAATATTTGTTGATAGAAATTTCTATGTTGAGAAAGTCATTCCGTTTGGTTGTTCTGTTGATTCGTGGGTAGGATAAACATTTGACATGACAATACATTTTTTAAATAAATTTCTATACTTTAAGCACTCTGTGGATGGGTTTCACTTTTAAGAAATAGAAATAGTTTGTTTCGTACAGATAATATCGGGTTGGTATATATATACTAAATAAGAGAACAAAAAAAACCAAACGGGTAATGCCAATTATTCGTTCATATGTGTTGCGTGCCGTATATAACCTTTAAATCAAAGGTCTCGTTTTAGTTCTCTGGCAAATATTAGTTTTGTTCCATATGCGAGATGAAAATATTTCTTCTGGTGGTTAAACATTTAGAAAAAGATAGGAAAACAGCTATTTAAACCATCATCTTCATTCGATCTAAGTGGGTAGTTTTCTCATATGTAATATCATACTACATTTTGTACATTCCTTTACCTTTATAAATCTAAAAGCAGGACAATAAATCCACCATTATAGATGCCTATATATAGGTCATTGTATACTGATACAGGTCAATTTGGTTGTTGTGTAACCATTACCGTTGAATTTGTAAATGATTTTTTCGTTAGAACCAGAAGAGGATAATAGTGAAGCCGGATCATAACTTAACGAACATGAAACTATAGTGTAAAACTCCCGTTGGCATTAGTAGCATTTGGTTAGTATATACCTACTAACTCCCAGTTATTGTTAAAACATCTAAATCGTATGGTTCATCATACGTGAGAGAGTGCGTGTATTATTCTTTGAGCACTTCATCTCTATGAAAACCACATATATTCAACGATAGAAATACATGTAATTGTTTCAGTACTGAACATCTGAGTCATTGAAGAAAATATTTAAATGGTCAAGTACACCTCTTTCGATCTACGAAACAGAATAGCTGAAAAACAAATTAAACTATATCCTGTACAATTCTTCAAGTCGTATTATATCATACGCCAACAGAGGATTTGGCTACTGATGGTAGGTTGAATACCAAAATTTATGACAAACGCGATGATTTTAATTTTCCTATAGTCAACTTTCCATTTCTGTGTAGCAGCATCCCAGCGGCACCAGCATATGGAGTATATGCGTCTCAATTGAAACGTTACTCTAGAGCTAGCTCAAAGTACGTTGATTTTGTTTAACGAGGAATACTGCTTTCTCAAAAGTTGCTAAGACAGGGCTATGAATCAATCAAATTAAGGTCATCACTCAAGAAATTTTACGGTCGCCATCATGAACTGATTGGCCATTTTGACAAAAGTATGTCAGAAATCATATCTGATATTCTTCCTCAGTCATAATTAATAACCTTCCATCATTACCGAACTGAACAAAGAAATAACACGACGGGTGCCGTATACGGTGCAGGAAATGCTTACCCTTCCGGGGCACCTGATTTCACTCCCGGTTTTTAGTGAAGTTTGTGTTGTTTCTTTATTATTATTTATAACTGTTGATGTAAATGTCCTTTGGTTCTGTGAGTCTTTGTTTACTCCTTGGTTTTGATTGTTATTGTCTTTATTAACAGTGTAATGTCATATGGTGTAGATCGTTTATGTATGGTATAACAATTGATACGAAAACAAAACAATTCAGTTTAAGTAATGCATTCTATTAAGTAAAGGAAATAGTTTTAAGTTATACTAGGTTCTAAGCATCTATAAGCGCTTATACCTGACCAAAATACTTGACACAGATGTAGAAATATCGACATAACGGACTTACTCCGTTCGGAAGACAAGGCCTTGCTGCAGGTCAGATCGGAATAGAAACTCTACATTCTGGACGATTGAATCGTTCAACACTCTATGTGCGTTAAGTAAGCCATACAATCATTCTTTAGTTTGTAAAAACAATTGGCCTGTTTGCCAATTTGCAATGTAATTTTTACATATCATGCACGTCCCAAAACAATTTTCGGAATCGAATTAATAAACCGTTGATTGTGTTCTGAACCAGAATATGCATGAAATATTTGTAACCGTACGGTAGTATCAAACAAACCCGTTTGAATGGTTTTACACTAGTAATATTTTGGTGACCTTTATATATAGCTTGCTGATCGGGGTTGGCCAATACTTCGTGTTGGAGGCCGTACATTGACCTCTAACGGTTTACTTTTATTAATTGTGACATGGACGGAGAGGTGTCTTATTGGCACTCATAACTCATCTCCTTATATCTATAAACAAGAATATTTATTTTATAAATTTTCTGAGTATGTTCAGCATTTTTCTCAAGGACACATATCACACACAAAATAGAAGAAGATATAGTCAATACTGCAGCCTTAAGCCCTGATTCGTCTTAGTAATGACCGCTTCATATGTTCGTGATGTTCAATTAGAAAAATAAATAATGCATTACATAACTAAGTGGTAAGACCTTTGTATATTCGTTTTACACAGTGTACTATTTTAGTATATCAAAAGACAAGTCCATGTTGACATGTGCAACAATGTTACCTATTCTGACATCGGACTCGGACTTCTTTTAAACTGAGTTTTACTGTGCGTATTGGTGTGTGTTTTTTTTTATTCAACATTGGCTTTATGTATAGGGGGAGGGTTGAGATCTCACAAAGATTGTTTCAAACCCGCCAGATGTCTGCGTTTGACCCAAATCAGGGGCATCTGGCCTTTGTTATTCTTGATAGTCTTGCATGTGTTTTACTTTTTGTCAATTTATATTTTTGGAGTTTAGTAACATGTAGTGTGACGTTCATTTTCACTGAACTAGTACACATTTTTGTTAAGAGGTCGTCTGAAGAGCGCCTGCAGGTGGGGGAATTTCTCTCTGTGTTGAAGACCCATCGGTGGCTGCTAATTTCTGCTCTTTAGTCGGATTGTTGTCTCTTTGAAACATTCCAATTTCCATTCTCAATTTTGCTAGACGCCATTTATATTTTGTAGAGAAGGTAGTTTAAAAGGCACAATTGAAGTAATAAAACTACCAGTGATAAGCAAGTAAATTATTTATGTTCAATAAAAACTAAATATATAATACGTAAGCAGTAGATTGTTCGTGAATATAAATAAGACGGCTCCTTTTTTACCCATACTTCATGTGTATGTGTATGCTTTTTCACATAAAACCTGTAACACAGTAGTTTTTCTTACATATACTCAACTATTCACAATTGTTCCTACACTAAAAAAGTTCGGTCAAGCAAACGTTCGGTCAAGCAACGTTTAAAAAAAAACGACGATATTTGACAAAAAAGTGTCAAAATATAATAAAAGAGGATGTGGTATGATTGCCAATGAGACAATTCTCCTCAAGAGATCACATGACACAGAAATTAACATCTATGGGTCACCGCACGGCCTTCAAAAATGAGCAAAGCCTATACCGCATAGTCTGTCAAAGAATGCCCTGAAATGGCAAATGTAAAATAATTCAAAAAAAAATATTACAGCCTAATTTATGTACAAAAATAAAAGACAAAAAATTATGTTACGCATCAACAAGCATCATATCACTGAATTATAGGACTTCTGGAAAGCCAATATATAACTAAGCAAACATTGAATTACAGGCTTCTGAAAAGCCAATTTATAAACAAGCACTGTATTTTACCTAAATGTTTATTAGATAAAGACTTAGGACACGTATGCAGAAATGGTCTCAAAAGAGATATTGTGGTATATCTCTTATGGACAGTTGTCTCATTGGCAATCATACCACATTTTTTTATATGGACATAACAGTTCACCATTAAACTTGGTGGTAAATCATTACAACATTTTTCATATCATACTATGTATGTCAGTAACTTCTTCGTATTTACAAATTACATAATATCTGAAGTATAATATAAAACAATTTGTATACCCGAATCAATGGAAAGTATGAAAATACGTTCGTGATTGTGTTTGGTTGTTGATTCATTGATTGTCTTTTAAATGACCAGTAGCAAATATGTCAATGATTTTAAACACAACGTAATTATAGAACAAATTAATATGTTTTATTTTTATTTACATGACAACAATAACGCTTGGTTGTTAGAGTATTTCTTTGAAGTGCTTTCCCTCAGCTGAAATCATTAAAACGTTGTTCGACTATTTGCATGCAACGTATGTATTCCCATAATTGTCTGTTGCTATGCCATCAGGAAACTTCATGATTTGATTTGTAAGAGACCAATTTTCCTCTCCCTTTCTGTTGAAACAGTAAACTATGTCTTTCTTGTTGTCAGCATAGCAAAGTTTGTCCCCATTGGCAGAGAGAAAAACAACATTCTCCACATGCACAGGTACTGATAGTATACGTAAACGATCGTTGGTCAAATCAACACAAAAAATAGCTGTTTCTCCAACTGCGTACAGGTTCATGCCCTCACATGACAAACCGTAACAATTCTCACTAAATGTGATCTCTTTTTCAGATTTCTGTGTAAGGAAATTGAAAATATTAACCACACTGCTTTTTCCATCGGAAAACGCAAGTCGTTCCTTGTCCACAATTGCCATATAGTTACAGTTCTTTACAGTCAAATATCTGACAAATTCTCCAGCTGAGGTGTAAATGCCAAAATTATTATTTCCATTCCATTTGAAATATAACTGTTTATTTGGCAAGATAACCGCGCTCCAAATTTTCATGCCTTTTGATTCTGGGGGATCAATATCAATCTTTACTACTTTCTGTAATTCTTTTTTTTCTATTGTTAATTTTGGAACCAAGGCAGCAACATGAGACCGAACTTTCTGCAGTGGTGTTGGTTGAAATGCCAAATGTTTTGAATCATTCTGCACACGACATAGCACTGTACCTTCGGACAAAAAGGACTGGACTGGGGCAGTAAACTTGATTTCCTTCAGAACAGATATTGGCTCCTCGGAAACAGATTTCACTTCTTCAGTATGCTCACTCAATTCTCTAGAAATTTTGCGGATGCTCAAAAATATTTGAGTATCTGATGCATAACCTTCGATACCAATTAGCCTATTTCTCAAACCTTTTATGCTTTGCAATTCATCCTGACATTTTAATGTCCGACTGCCTATTTTGCTAGAAATATCTTTCAATCTGTTGTATTTCAATAGTGCTGACAAATTCTGTTTCAATGTCTTTTACCCTTTGAACAACTCTCTGAACAACTTTTGATGCCTCGTCTTTCAAATTTTTGCATACGTTTTGATTTGATATCCTTTCTTGTTCATAACTTTCAATCAAATCTTCAACGTTTCTAATCACGTCCTCGAGATCTTGATTTATGGTCTCTTTTGCTACAGATGATTTCACCCCGTCTGCTGCTTCTGAAATTGGCAACCATCCATCGCAATGAATATGGCTGGTCTGGATACATTTAATACAAACTATGTCGTCATGTAAAGGGCAAAAATATTAAGACGTTTTATCATGCTTGTCGCATATTTGTGTTTCCGATATATCCAATATAATTCCTGGCAGGGTATCCTTGTCTTCTATACCAATAACATTGTGATTTCGTAACACCTTCAAACCTGTATGTACGTCAAAGCATGTCGAACACAAAGACTCTGTACAATCTACACACCATTTTACTGCTGATTTTTTTTCATTTTTGTAGTTACATGGACCGCAATTCAACGCTCGTTCAGTGGCCATTTTGTCGTATTTGCATAATCTGAAACAGATAAAAAAACAACACAGTTAAATCTTTTACAAAATGAGTTTTTCATGCTTTGATAGTAAACCATATTTCGTTAAATACAGTTGAAGTATTTATGCTCACGTGACAGTGAATTTATCATGGTTGTGTATAGACCACACCAGATTGTGAGCTTAAACCAATAAGGATGAAAAAAAAGCAATCCGGTATATGTGATTTCTGTATAAGATTTCTATTCCATATGTGTTATATTCAACTCAGTCAATACACCATTTATAAGCTGTTGCAGCTTTGCAGCTTACTTCTATTAGTTTTTTTTCCATTTCGTCCTGAACGAAAAACCTTCATTTTGAAATACTTTTATTCCTATAGTCATGAGTGTGTGTTATAAGATATTATTGGCTTTGAACTAGCTTTCAGTAACTGATAGTACTCTCAGATCTGTACCTAATATTAACAAGAAGATGTGGTAGGATTGCCAATGAGACAACACTCCACAAGCGACAACATGACACAGAAATTAACAACTCTGGGTCACCATACTGCCTTTAACAATGAGCAAAGCCCATACTGCATAGGTAATAGCCAATGTATTTTTGTTGTGGGGATGTACAAGTACCCGCCTAATAAACTCTGCGTTTTTATATGTCTATCTATTTGTATCCATCTGATGAGTTAAGTCTTTTTTTTAACTGAGTTCTATTGTTCGTTTCTTTGTTGTATTGTTACATCACTGTCCCAGGTTAGGAAAGGGTTGGCGCCTTCAAACGAGTTTATCCTCGCCACATTCTGTATGTGCATGTCCAAAGTCAGGAGACTGTAATACAGTGGTTGTCGCTTGTTACTGTGTAACATATTTGTTTTTTGTTCATTGTTCTGTTCATGAATTAGGCCGTTTGTTTTTCTCTTTTGAATTGTTTTACATTTGTCAATACAGGGCCTTGCATATAAGTATTATGTTTTCATTAGAAAATTATGTTTCTACATCTCTGTCATTCATGTATACATACTGTATACACACTGTATACACACTGTACTAGTATACATATTTTTTAAGGGGCCAGCTGAAGGACACCTACGGGCACGGGAGTTTCTCGCTACATTGAAGACCCATTGGTGGCCTTCGGCTGTTTTCTGCTTTATAGTCGGGTTGTTGTCGCTTTGACACATTCCCCATTTCCATTCTCAATTTTATAGAAAGATTAACATGATTTAGACTAGTCCAAATAATTTTGACGTCTGCCAAGGCTATTTAAATTTTTTTCTATGACGCTTTCCTACGACGTCGTAGGAAGGCGTCCCAGACGAAAAAAAATAGACTTGCCTTGGAGTAATCGTGTAGCATGTAGGCTCACGTAGGTACACAGTAACTGTATTATTAATCTTTTTATAATAGCGTGATTGGTTCTGGCTAGCACATGTAGAAGGAAGTAAGAAGGTTTTTATACAATCTTCGTTCAGATGTATGTACTGTACACATAATTACGACTGGAAACAAAACATTATATGTGTGTCATACTCACCTATATAGTATATTGTTTAACTGATGTCCATTGAGTAAGAGGGTTATGTATATTCATGTCATGTCTAGTCTGTATATTATTAAATGTTCACTCACCATTTGGATTACGTCCCTTCAAATATAAATTTACTAAGGTATTTAAGTACTACTAAGTACTAAGGTACGCCAATACTGACAATATGGCGACTAGTGTTTTTTTTAATATCAGCATTATATTGTTTGCGTTATCATTTACTTATAGGATGAATTATTGGTTACATTGAACGCGATCTTATCATAAAATGCAATAAGACAAAAAAAAAAAAAAAAACTATTTCATATGTACTCTCTGTTATCTTTTCAATTTTGATTGTGTTTTTTTTTTTACATTTCAATTCATACATGTCTGTGTCGAACGTTATCATTTAAACATGCTTACAAATGTGTGCCTGTTGTACTTTCTACTTTCTGCTAAAACAATAAATTAAAAAATACACGATAGTAAATAGACAACCACAGGAAAGGCACAAAACAAAAATTGACAGGGTTAAGCATACTTCAGAGTGTTCAACCAACACATACTCTTGTGAAACAGAATGCATTCACTGTAAAAATCAATGCAAAGCAGGGTTTATTCAATAATGTGTTCTTCTTCTTCTTCGCTATATGATCAGATAGGCATATGAAAAGGGGGAGGGCGGTTGATTTTTATAGTTTGTCTTTATGTTGTGTTGTTACACTACTGTGCCGAGTTAGGGGACGGTTGAGTGCTCACAACCATATTTAACCCCGCCACACTATGTGTGTGCTTATCTCAAATCAGAAGCCTGTAGTCAGTGGTAGTTGTTAGTTAGTTAATGTCCGTCATATACTTGTTTTTCATAAAAAAAAAAAAAAAACGTTAGTTTTCTCAATCGAATTGATTCATAACGAGGACTTTAACAATGACTATGCGGCTTAGATTTTTCTCATTGCTGAAGCCGAACGGTAGCCTATAGCTTTCGTCCACTTAATTTTAACTTGGATGCATAGTTACATGTAGTTGTCACATTGGCAATCAAACCACATTTCTTTATAAATTATAAACATTACGAAATTGCTGAAATATGTGTTTGTATATACAAAAATAAACAATTTATTATCATAGTAATGATAAAACTAGACGATAATTAGATGTGTGTGTGGTTATAAGGACTACCTTGTCGTCATGTACTAGTAATTACCAGTAATAGTTGAGGTGGACTACGTCTTCGATGAATCGTTACTTAATAATAGTATATTACAGACTATCATTTCCCCCTGATTCTTAACTAAGCAAACATTGCTCGAATAATGATAGGCTTTCTTTCGCTGATGTCTTTTTTTTAGAATTTGCAATGCATATACATGTAATGGGAGTTCTGTAACAGAATCTGACTACAGTCAATTCACATCTGTTCACGACGACAGTCACACAGTGCTTGATTTAAATATCAACCATATATATGATATAAATGTCTAATGCAAAATAACTTATGATGACTTACTTATATATTTGTTTCCTCTAAAAAAAGACAAAAACATTCTGATCCCAAATTTGATCGAAAGCTATATTTTGGTCATTCTGAATGCAAATTTCCCCCCTACCTTATTGAGTTGGGAGCGCCTCCCGAGAAATTATATATTAATCAAAATCAACAAGAATTAAAATATGATTCGAATATCTGCGTTAAACTGTCGTTTAAACTTCCTCCAAACAGAGTTACATGTAAGATATATGAACAAATACATTTTCCCTAGGCTTACACTTATAGCTAATCTTAGTCACTCTCTCACCTCAGTATCGTCAGAGCGTATATTTTCATCAGCAGGACTATTAGTTACCTAACAAATTTGAGAAATCGCTACTTCAAGACAAAATTGACAATACAATATTTTTGAATAAGAACAATTGTATTGTATCGACCCTCAGAATCGTCAAGAACATTTACTAGGACTAGATAATACTCCAAGGAATAAAAAATCATTTACGACATGTACTATACACTGCATGAAATGATACGTTTACAAAGTTTATTCATAAATTAAATTTCTAGTTTTGAATTTAAGGTCTGATTTATGAAGAATTATTTTAGTAGTTTATGAAAGTTTAATAATTTTTTTAAATTTCTTATTTTCTTAAGTTTAATTCTGATTTATGGGTTATTAAACTTGTCATTTATTTGAAAAATAATAGCAGTTTAAATTTGTTATTTAAAAGGTTTAAATCTAGTTTATCACCGTTAAATTTTTCGTTTAAATATACGTTTATTTTTTATCAAAACTACTAATATCAGACGATTTAACTGAAATTTAATTTAGATTAAATAACAAGTTTATACTGATCAATTTTTGTTCGGTAAATTTGAAATTTAATGCCAGTTTTGGTATACGTTTATTTTTTATCGAAACTACTAATATCAGACGATTTAACTGAAATTTAATTTAGATTAAATAACAAGTTTATACGGATCAATTTTTGTTCGGTAAATTTGAAATTTAATGCCAGTTTTTGTAACGTGTTTTACATTGTTTTATCGGGGCCATTTATAGCTGACTATGCGGTATGGGCTTTGCTCATTGTTGAAGGCCGAACGGTGACCTATAGTTGTTATTAAATGTCTGTGTGATTTTGGTCTTTTATGGATAGTTGTCTCATTGGCAATCATACCACATCTTCTTTTTTATATTATGTTTCTTGTTTAATTTCAATGATGAAGTAATTCTTCTTCTTAAGGGCCAACAAGGCTTCACTACTGTCATATGAATACATGTTGTACAAAATAAAATGGAGCGAAAACGTTATTAAGAAAACAAGACGACTTTACGATCGGGCTTATTATAATTGTTCAAAAGGAAGAAGAAGAAAAAAGAAACTTTCGTTGGAAAAATATTTACAACTTACGTAAATCAATATTTAAATCTTGAAAATCCCCAAACCTTTATAGATTTTCAAGTAAGTAAAGGTCTTCGTCAGATTTCCATGGACGTTTTGGTTATCTTTTATCCCAATAACAGAAAATACAAACACAACAAATAAGAAGAGCTTGAATAATGGCTAAATTTCATTGATTGATTTTTATCGTCTTTTATAAGGAATAATTCAGTTATGAATAGTTTAAACAACATGTATTTATCGAAGTACATATGTACATATCAACAACACAAATAGAATATATTTTTAGAAACAAGCAGTTTTGATTATCCCCCTTATTATAAACTAAATATATTTTGACATTTTGACATTTTTCTTTCATTTGACATTTATGATAATCATATAAACGAAATTTACTTCTATACAGTGCACTATGTCAGATATTATAAATATCGTATACCTTTTTTGGTAATATTTATGATGGGATGTAACTCTTTTTGTCAATAATCATATCTGTTTCAGAGGAAAATATTTATTTTAAAAATAAGTTATCTCCCATTATATTGGAAAAACATAAAGATTAAGATTATACATTTTAAAATTTGTCTTTCTTTTTAATATATTCAACACAGTTTTACAGATGGATGGATAATTCTTAAAAAAAAAATAACCAAATGTGCCGCATACTAGTATAAAAGGGCACACTAAAAAAAAAGTAAAAGCTGTTTTAGCGCAAATTTCACAATATTCACGAAGTAAACGGGATTTTTTCCCTAGTCGTCGTATTTTGCTAACGACTCTTTCGCAAATAATGATACCCGTTTGTACAACCGTAAGTGGAAGTTATGCGGACGCATTTCATTTGCGCGCATTTTGTGATTATTAAGTCTCCCAAACAAAGTTTGGAGACTTATTGTTTTTGCTCAGTTCTTATTATTTTTATTATTCTTCTTCTTCCTCTTCTTCCGCCACTTTAAAAAAGAACTTGTCCGCAGCGTTTCTCAAAAACTGCTTGTCAGATTAACTTAGGGTTTCATAGAATGTTAGACTAATATGTCTAGATGAGCCATTTATTGTTCGTTTGTGCATTGGGGTCTATTTAGGGGTATTTCTGGGGCAGAAAGAAGGGAGGGATTTATAATAGAATCCTATGGGATTTTATTTTCTAAAATTTTCAAAAGAATATAACTTGAAAACTATAAGTGATAGACACATGCAGTCTTCAGAAATGCTCAAAGGACAATAAAACAAATTGCATAAAACATAGGGCAAGTCCCATGGGGGTCATCCCCAGCCTCTTCAATTTGAGAATATGCTATTATCTTGTAAACGACCCAGATCCCCACCCCTAAACCATATATATTCTTGAATGGGACAATAAAACAAATCAAATACAACTAATAGGAAGTCCCGGGGGGGTCACCCCACCCCATTCAATTTGAGAATGTGCTATTATATGTTGTAAACGGTCCAGATCCCCACCACTAAACCATATATATTCTTGTAGAGGACAATAAAACAAATCAAATGTAAGAAAAGGGAAGTCCATGGGGGTCACTCTCCACCCCTTTCAATTTGAGAATATGCTATTATCTTGTAAACGGCCCAGATCCCCACCCCTAAACCATATATATATTCTTGAATGGGACAATAAAACAAATGAAATAAAACTAATGGGAATGTCATGGGTGGGTCACCCCCACCCCATTCAATTTGAGAATGTGCTATTAACTAGTAAACGGTCCAGATCCCCATCCCTTAACCATCTATATCATTGTAGGGGACAATAAAACAAATGCAATGAAATAAAAGAGAAGTCCCTAGGGGGTCACCCCACCCCCTCTTGTTTGAGAACTTGTAAACGGTCCAGATCCCCACCCCTAAACCATAAAACAAATCAAATGAAATTAAAGGGAAGTACCTGGGGTCATCCCCACCCTGTTCAATTTGAGAATGTGCTATTATCTTGTAACAGTCCAGATCCCCACCCCTTAACCATATATATTCTAGTAGGGGTCAATAAAACAAATGAAATGAAATAAAAGGGAAGTCCCTAGAGAGTCACCCCACCCCCTCTTAATAGAAAACTTGTAAACGGTCAAGATCCCCACCCCTAAACCATATATATTCTTGAATGGAAGAATAAAGCACATCAAATGAAGTATAGGGAGAGTCCATGGGGGTCACCCCACCCCACAACTTTTAAATGATTGAGATCCCCACCCCTAAACCATATATATTCTTGTATGGGACGATAAAACAAATCTAATGAAATGTAGGTAAAGTCCCTGGTGTTCACTACCACCCCCTCCTGTTTGAATACTTGTAAATGGATGGTACCATAGGAATGGCGAGTTATGGGAGCTTTGTTTGGGAGACTTCGTAACAGCATCCTGTTACAATTACTTCTTGTTTTTTTTTACGTTTGCGTAATTACATTGGCGCGCATTAGTTTTTCAGAAACACTATGACAATTAAATTAAGATAATTCATTTTTAAAATGACTGTAGTTATATTGAACTTGAACATGTTCAAAAGTTGAGTTTTATATTTTTCACAATTCTGTATTTTATTTGTTTCTGAAAGAAATCGAAATGATTTAAAAGCAGACCGCAATGAGGACCCCAAATTAGATGATAGGAAGATGTTTTTCTACAACGGAGATCTATGAACATGCACTGATACGCCTAGACTGGGAAAAGGATATCAAGGTTGGGGTAACCCACCTTTTTTTATTCTGTTTTATTAAGTAAACATTTTTTTTTTCTTTTTGTTTCTATCGTAAACACAATCTAACGTTTGGGGCAGGTTACACGTGCTTACCTTTTTCTCTTATGTCCTCTGAGTCATTAAAAAAAAAAGTGCAAAATGACGACCTGATTTAAAAAAAAAAAAAAATGAAACAATAAATGCAGGATCTTCTTTTGGAATCATACAGTGGATATAACTTATGATCTCTCGTTAGAATTGTCAGAATAATCTGTCATAGAGCTGTTGTAAACTCTCCTAGAACAGTTCTACCTAGAACAGTTCTACCCCAAAACTGTTCTTAGTAGAACTGTCAGAACCAGTTTTAGATAGAACTGTATTAAACTGTTATAGGTAGAACTGTTAGATCTGTAAATTTACTCTCGCATTTTTTGTTTGTTCTGCCCTATATATATATATAACAAGAACAAAAAAATTGCGAAAGCAAATTTACAGATCTAACATTATTGGGTTGATGTTTAGACGAGTTGTATATACAGAATGTACACAGTCATGTATCACCATCACTACTGGTGACCCGATAGATACATCTGTTGTAAAATTGTCACTGGTTCAGACGTACTTGTAAATATAATTATTTCTGTGACTGTATCTTACATTAATTTGTAGGATCCTTCACTATATATATAGATAATTTAGCTGATCTGTAAAAATAACATCTTTATGCCTTTTATAGCATGTACTGTAGTACGATGCTAGATTAAAACTGGCGAGGAAAGGTAACATCCGGTAACACCCGCGATTTGGTGCCACGATATCTCAGTAGCATGGATCGCCGGGATTCGAACCCATGCTACTGACATATCGTGGCCCAAATCGCCTGCACTGTAGCCGTCCCGCTAGACCACACGACCACCTGGGCTTCACAATAATAAAGCTTTCAGCGGCCGTGTGTTACCTTTCCTCGTCAGTTTTAATCTAGCGGCGTACTACAGTACATGGTATATGAGGCATATGTTATTGTTACAGATTAGCTCAATTATCTATAGTAAAGGATCCAAAATAATGTACACAGCCATGTATCACCATCATTGCTGGTGATCCAATGGATAAATCTGTTGTAGAGCTGTCACTGACTCAGACGTACTTATATATCTGTAACAATAACATCTCTATGCCTTATATCATGTACTGTAGTACGCCGCTAGATTAAAACTGACGAGGAAAGGTAACACACGGCCACTGAAAGCTTTATTATTGTGAAGCCCAGGTGGTCGTGTGGTCTAGCGGGACGGCTGCAGTGCAGGCGATTTGGTGTCACGATATCTCAGTAGCATGGGTTCGAATCCCGGCGAGGGAAGAACAAAAAATTTGCGAAAGCAAAGTTACAGATCTAACATTGTTAGGTTGATGTTTAGACGAGTTGTATATATGTATATATCTATATATACCACTCGACCACCTTGGCTTCCCAATATGTATATATTACATTTAAGATAAAGAGTTCTTAATACTGTTCTATATATTATATAGAACTGACTAAATCAAATCTAGCCAATTTAGAATCGATTCTATGTGAAAGTTTGATATCAGAAGTTGATATGGAAAAAGAAATATACTAAAATATTTATAATTATACTTTAATTTATTCTATGTCAACTGCAAAGGGATTATGTGGTATTGCAATTTTAATTGTTTTGCACAGTAGCAAATATTACACACTTTTGAAAGGAGAATGACATAGGTTCAGATATTGTCAAGCATTAATGGGCAGGCTGGAAAAGAAGAAATTGATAAACACATTGTACTGTTATAAGGGAGAAAGGGGGATAGTCATTTGGGGTGTAATTAATATTTTTCGTTTATCTTTTGATAAAATTGATTTTGACAAGGGCATGCGCGACGTTGAAATGACACCAAAAGCTACACCATGTGATTTATGGGCAGAATCAATTTGCGCCAATTGCAGTTTTGAAAAGGTATTAATTGCGCCACTCTCTTTTATTTTGATGGTATTAATTGCGCCAATAAATGAAATGAAATTGCGCCACATTTACCTGTTAATATGTTTTACCTATATCATACCTGTACATGTTTTACCTATATCAAGACAAGACTAATACTTTATTAAAGTCTCGCCACTTGTTACATATAAAATATACAGCTTTTTAAAACACAAGTTAACAACAAGAGCCACTCTATAAAGAGTTTTGAGAGACTATAAAACAATTTTTCTTAAAATTATAATGCAAATACAAGTCAACTATCACGAGTATAAAATACATTTTCGCATTATTAAAATTTCATAGCAGATTTTGGCAGTATAAAATACCATATTTTCATTTGTAAAAAGAAATATAATTTTTTCATTATCAGTGTCCAGAATTAGAACGTCAAATTTTGAGAACTGCGTGTAAAAGAAAAGCAACCAATGTGATGGATGTGAAGTTAGCAGCCGGTTCGTTATTCGATATTCGATATTCAATATCCAACCTGCTGCTAGCAGTCGGTTGGATATTCAAGATTTTGATGAAAATCATTAAAAAAAAAGAACTACTTGATAACATTAAAAGCATGACTTTCATGGTTAAGATGACTGATAAGATACGTAGGAACTTATCAAAATGACCTCTTCAAGCTGTTGTAAGTTCTCGTTGTCCTCGAATATAAACCCTTTTCTAAGTTGCAAATTTGTCTTTATATAATATAAATTGGTGTCAATAAAAAACTGCAAAGATTTACTTTTATACATGATAATTCTTAAAACAATAAGAAAAACCGCTTACTCTAGAAAACATTAAGAAATATAAATAGAAATATTTATGGAACGCCCAAAAAAGAAATATATAGTGAAAACCTACCTGAGACCGCTTAAATGAGGTTGAGACCCCCCTGGTCTTTCAATGACTATAAAAGTCAACCAAATCATTGACTCTGTATATATGAAGGTTGTATTAGATGGATTTTTGAGAATAACGTCATCTTCAATATCTACGGCGGGCTAAGATTGTCACTTTTCAGTCAAAAAATGTCAAATTTTTAGGACAAAGGGCACAGGGTTATGGTGAGAGCCCCCTGATCTCTCAATCTTTCTAATATTTTACGGACATTTAGTCAATAGGTAGATACAAACGTGACTAAAAGGAATTTGGGTACACTTCCTGTCTTCTATGTTTACGGTACGCCAAATGCAGTTGGATATTCAAATTTTATATCAAAAATCGACCCGAGACCGCTTAAATGAGTGAGACCCCCCTGGTCTTTCAATGACTATAAAAGTCAACCAAATCATTGACTCTGTATATATGAAGGTTGTATTAGATGGATTTTTGAGAATAACGTCATCTTCAATATCTACGGAGGGCTAAGATTGTCACTTTTCAGTCAAAAAAGTCAATTTTTAGGACAAAGGGCACAGGGTTATGGTGAGAGCCCCTGATCTCTCAATCTTTCTAATATTTTACGGACATTTAGTCAATAGTAGATACAAACGTGACTAAAGGAATTTGGGTACACTTCCTGTCTTCTATGTTTACGGTACGCCAAAGTGCCAGTTGGATATTCAAATTTTATATCAAAAATCGACCCGAGACCGCTAAATGAGGTTGAGACCCCCTGTCTTTCAATGACTATAAAAGTCAACCAAATCATTGACTCTGTATATTGAAGGTTGTATTAGATGGATTTTTGAGAATAACGTCATCTTCAATATCTACGGGGGCTAGATTGTCACTTTTCAGTCAAAAAATGTCAAATTTTTAGACAAAGGCACAGGGTTATGGTGAGAGCCCCTGATCTCTCATCTTTCTAATATTTACGGACATTTAGTCAATAGGTAGATACAAACGTGACTAAAAGAATTTGGGTACACTTCCTGTCTTCTATGTTTACGGTACGCCAAAGTGCCAGTTGGATATTCAAATTTTATATCAAAAATCGACCCGAGACCGCTTAAATGAGGTTGAGACCCCCCTGGTCTTTCAATGACTATAAAAGTCAACCAAATCATTGACTCTGTATATATGAAGGTTGTATTAGATGGATTTTTGAGAATAACGTCATCTTCAATATCTACGGAGGCTAAGATTGTCACTTTTCAGTCAAAAATGTCAAATTTTAGGACAAAGGGCACAGGTTATGGTGAGAGCCCCTGATCTCTCAATCTTTCTAATATTTTACGGACATTTAGTCAATAGGTAGATACAAACGTGACTAAAGGAATTTGGGTACACTTCCTGTCTTCTATGTTTACGGTACGCCCAAAGTGCCAGTTGGATATTCAAATTTTATATCAAAAATCGACCCGAGACCGCTTAAATGAGGTTGAGACCCCTGGTCTTTCAATGACTATAAAAGTCAACCAATCTTGACTCTGTATATATAAGGTTGTATTAGATGGATTTTTGAGAATAACGTCATCTTCAATATCTACGGGGGCTAAGATTGTCACTTTTCAGTCAAAAAATGTCAAATTTTTAGGACAAAGGGCACAGGGTTATGGTGAGAGCCCCCTGATCTCTCAATCTTTCTAATATTTTACGGACATTTAGTCAATAGGTAGATACAAACGTGACTAAAAGGAATTTGGGTACACTTCCTGTCTTCTATGTTTACGGTACGCCCAAAGTGCCAGTTGGATATTCAAATTTTATATCAAAAATCGACCCGAGACCGCTTAAATGAGGTTGAGACCCCCTGGTCTTTCAATGACTATAAAAGTCAACCAAATCATTGACTCTGTATATATGAAGGTTGTATTAGATGGATTTTTGAGAATAACGTCATCTTCAATATCTACGGAGGGCTAAGATTGTCACTTTTCAGTCAAAAAATGTCAAATTTTTAGGACAAAGGGCACAGGGTTATGGTGAGAGCCCCCTGATCTCTCAATCTTTCTAATATTTTACGGACATTTAGTCAATAGGTAGATACAAACGTGACTAAAAGGAATTTGGGTACACTTCCTGTCTTCTATGTTTACGGTACGCCCAAAGTGCCAGTTGGATATTCAAATTTTATATCAAAAATCGACCCGAGACCGCTTAAATGAGGTTGAGACCCCCCTGGTCTTTCAATGACTATAAAAGTCAACCAAATCATTGACTCTGTATATATGAAGGTTGTATTAGATGGATTTTTGAGAATAACGTCATCTTCAATATCTACGGCGGGCTAAGATTGTCACTTTTCAGTCAAAAAATGTCAAATTTTTAGGACAAAGGGCACAGGGTTATGGTGAGAGCCCCCTGATCTCTCAATCTTTCTAATATTTTTACGGACATTTAGTCAATAGGTAGATACAAACGTGACTAAAAGGAATTTGGGTACACTTCCTGTCTTCTATGTTTACGGTACGCCCAAAGTGCCAGTTGGATATTCAAATTTTATATCAAAAATCGACCCGAGACCGCTTAAATGAGGTTGAGACCCCCCTGGTCTTTCAATGACTATAAAAGTCAACCAAATCATTGACTCTGTATATATGAAGGTTGTATTAGATGGATTTTTGAGAATAACGTCATCTTCAATATCTACGGAGGGCTAAGATTGTCACTTTTCAGTCAAAAAATGTCAAATTTTTAGGACAAAGGGCACAGGGTTATGGTGAGAGCCCCCTGATCTCTCAATCTTTCTAATATTTTACGGACATTTAGTCAATAGGTAGATACAAACGTGACTAAAAGGAATTTGGGTACACTTCCTGTCTTCTATGTTTACGGTACGCCCAAAGTGCCAGTTGGATATTCAAATTTTATATCAAAAATCGACCCGAGACCGCTTAAATGAGGTTGAGACCCCCTGGTCTTTCAATGACTATAAAAGTCAACCAAATCATTGACTCTGTATATATGAAGGTTGTATTAGATGGATTTTTGAGAATAACGTCATCTTCAATATCTACGGCGGGCTAAGATTGTCACTTTTCAGTCAAAAAAATGTCAAATTTTTAGGACAAAGGGCACAGGGTTATGGTGAGAGCCCCCTGATCTCTCAATCTTTCTAATATTTTACGGACATTTAGTCAATAGGTAGATACAAACGTGACTAAAAGGAATTTGGGTACACTTCCTGTCTTCTATGTTTACGGTACGCCCAAAGTGCCAGTTGGATATTCAAATTTTATATCAAAAATCGACCCGAGACCGCTTAAATGAGGTTGAGACCCCCTGGTCTTTCAATGACTATAAAAGTCAACCAAATCATTGACTCTGTTATATGAAGGTTGTATTAGATGGATTTTTGAGAATAACGTCATCTTCAATATCTACGGGGGCTAAGATTGTCACTTTTCAGTCAAAAAATGTCAAATTTTTAGGACAAAGGGCACAGGGTTATGGTGAGAGCCCCTGATCTCTCAATCTTTCTAATATTTTACGGACATTTAGTCAATAGGTAGATACAAACGTGACTAAAAGGAATTTGGGTACACTTCCTGTCTTCTATGTTTACGGTACGCCCAAAGTGCCAGTTGGATATTCAAATTTTATATCAAAATCGACCCGAGACCGCTTAAATGAGGTTGAGACCCCCTGTCTTTCAATGACTATAAAAGTCAACCAAATCATTGACTCTGTATATATGAAGGTTGTATTAGATGGATTTTTGAGAATAACGTCATCTTCAATATCTACGGAGGGCTAAGATTGTCACTTTTCAGTCAAAAAATGTCAAATTTTTAGGACAAGGGCACAGGGTTATGGTGAGAGCCCCTGATTCTCAATCTTTCTAATATTTTACGGACATTTAGTCAATAGGTAGATACAAACGTGACTAAAGGAATTTGGGTACACTTCCTGTCTTCTATGTTTACGGTACGCCAAAGTGCCAGTTGGATATTCAAATTTTATATCAAAAATCGACCCGAGACCGCTTAAATGAGGTTGAGACCCCCTGGTCTTTCAATGACTATAAAAGTCAACCAAATCATTGACTCTGTATATATGAAGGTTGTATTAGATGGATTTTTGAGAATAACGTCATCTTCAATTCTACGCGGGCTAAGATTGTCACTTTTCAGTCAAAAAATGTCAAATTTTTAGGACAAAGGGCACAGGGTTATGGTGAGAGCCCCTGATCTCTCAATCTTTCTAATATTTTACGGACATTTAGTCAATAGTAGATACAAACGTGACTAAAAGGAATTTGGGACATTCTGTCTTCTATGTTACGTACGCCAAAGTGCCAGTTGGATATTCAAATTTTATATCAAAAATCGACCCGAGACCGCTTAAATGAGGTTGAGACCCCCCTGGTCTTTCAATGACTATAAAAGTCAACCAAATCATTGACTCTGTATATATGAAGGTTGTATTAGATGGATTTTTGAGATAACGTCATCTTCATATCTACGGAGGGCTAAGATTGTCACTTTTCAGTCAAAAATGTCAAATTTTTAGGACAAAGGGCACAGGGTTATGGTGAGAGCCCCCTGATCTCTAATCTTTCTAATATTTTACGGACATTTAGTCAATAGGTAGATACAAACGTGACTAAAAGGAATTTGGGTACACTTCCTGTCTTCTATGTTTACGTACGCCCAAAGTGCCAGTTGGATATTCAAATTTTATATCAAAAATCGACCCGAGACCGCTTAAATGAGGTTGAGACCCCCTGGTCTTTCAATGACTATAAAAGTCAACCAAATCATTGACTCTGTATATATGAAGGTTGTATTAGATGGATTTTTGAGAATAACGTCATCTTCAATATCTACGGCGGCTAAGATTGTCACTTTTCAGTCAAAAAATGTCAAATTTTTAGACAAAGGGCACAGGGTTATGGTGAGAGCCCCTGATCTCTCAATCTTTCTAATTTTACGGACATTTAGTCAATAGGTAGATACAAACGTGACTAAAAGGAATTTGGGTACACTCCTGTCTTCTATGTTTACGGTACGCCCAAGTGCCAGTTGGATATTCAAATTTTATATCAAAAATCGACCCGAGACCGCTTAAATGAGGTTGAGACCCCCTGGTCTTTCAATGACTATAAAAGTCAACCAAATCATTGACTCTGTATATGAAGGTTGTATTAGATGGATTTTGAGATAACGTCATCTTCAATATCTACGGGGGCTAAGATTGTCACTTTTCAGTCAAAAAATGTCAAATTTTAGGACAAAGGGCACAGGGTTATGGTGAGAGCCCCTGATCTCTCAATCTTTCTAATATTTTACGGACATTTAGTCAATAGGTAGATACAAACGTGACTAAAAGGAATTTGGGTACACTTCCTGTCTTCTATGTTTACGGTACGCCCAAAGTGCCAGTTGGATATTCAAATTTTATATCAAAATCGACCCGAGACCGCTTAAATGAGGTTGAGACCCCCCTGGTCTTTCAATGACTATAAAAGTCAACCAAATCATTGACTCTGTATTATGAAGGTTGTATTAGATGGATTTTTGAGAATAACGTCATCTTCAATATCTACGGGGCTAAGATTGTCACTTTTCAGTCAAAAATGTCAAATTTTTAGGACAAGGGCACAGGTTATGGTGAGAGCCCCTGATCTCTCAATCTTCTAATATTTTAGGACATTTAGTCAATAGGTAGATACAAACGTGACTAAAAGGAATTTGGGTACACTTCCTGTCTTCTATGTTTACGGTACGCCCAAAGTGCCAGTTGGATATTCAAATTTTATATCAAAAATCGACCCGAGACCGCTTAAATGAGGTTGAGACCCCCCTGGTCTTTCAATGACTATAAAAGTCAACCAAATCATTGACTCTGTATATATGAAGGTTGTATTAGATGGATTTTTGAGAATAACGTCATCTTCAATATCTACGGAGGGCTAAGATTGTCACTTTTCAGTCAAAAAATGTCAAATTTTTAGGACAAAGGGCACAGGGTTATGGTGAGAGCCCCCTGATCTCTCAATCTTTCTAATATTTTACGGACATTTAGTCAATAGGTAGATACAAACGTGACTAAAAGGAATTTGGGTACACTTCCTGTCTTCTATGTTTACGGTACGCCCAAAGTGCCAGTTGGATATTCAAATTTTATATCAAAAATCGACCCGAGACCGCTTAAATGAGGTTGAGACCCCCCTGGTCTTTCAATGACTATAAAAGTCAACCAAATCATTGACTCTGTATATATGAAGGTTGTATTAGATGGATTTTTGAGAATAACGTCATCTTCAATATCTACGGAGGGCTAAGATTGTCACTTTTCAGTCAAAAAATGTCAAATTTTTAGGACAAAGGGCACAGGGTTATGGTGAGAGCCCCCTGATCTCTCAATCTTTCTAATATTTTACGGACATTTAGTCAATAGGTAGATACAAACGTGACTAAAAGGAATTTGGGTACACTTCCTGTCTTCTATGTTTACGGTACGCCCAAAGTGCCAGTTGGATATTCAAATTTTATATCAAAAATCGACCCGAGACCGCTTAAATGAGGTTGAGACCCCCCTGGTCTTTCAATGACTATAAAAGTCAACCAAATCATTGACTCTGTATATATGAAGGTTGTATTAGATTGATTTTTGAGAATAACGTCATCTTCAATATCTACGGCGGGCTAAGATTGTCACTTTTCAGTCAAAAAATGTCAATTTTTTAGGACAAAGGGCACAGGGTTATGGTGAGAGCCCCCTGATCTCTCAATCTTTCTAATATTTTACGGACATTTAGTCAATAGGTAGATACAAACGTGACTAAAAGGAATTTGGGTACACTTCCTGTCTTCTATGTTTACGGTACGCCCAAAGTGCCAGTTGGATATTCAAATTTTATATCAAAAATCGACCCGAGACCGCTTAAATGAGGTTGAGACCCCCCTGGTCTTTCAATGACTATAAAAGTCAACCAAATCATTGACTCTGTATATATGAAGGTTGTATTAGATGGATTTTTGAGAATAACGTCATCTTCAATATCTACGGCGGGCTAAGATTGTCACTTTTCAGTCAAAAAATGTCAAATTTTTAGGACAAAGGGCACAGGGTTATGGTGAGAGCCCCCTGATCTCTCAATCTTTCTAATATTTTACGGACATTTAGTCAATAGGTAGATACAAACGTGACTAAAAGGAATTTGGGTACACTTCCTGTCTTCTATGTTTACGGTACGCCCAAAGTGCCAGTTGGATATTCAAATTTTATATCAAAAATCGACCCGAGACCGCTTAAATGAGGTTGAGACCCCCCTGGTCTTTCAATGACTATAAAAGTCAACCAAATCATTGACTCTGTATATATGAAGGTTGTATTAGATGGATTTTTGAGAATAACGTCATCTTCAATATCTACGGAGGGCTAAGATTGTCACTTTTCAGTCAAAAAATGTCAAATTTTTAGGACAAAGGGCACAGGGTTATGGTGAGAGCCCCCTGATCTCTCAATCTTTCTAATATTTTACGGACATTTAGTCAATAGGTAGTGTTGTGCCGGCCAGAAATTGGTTCCTTATTATGTCCTTTTTATGATCCATAAATAAGTTAAAATGGTCTCAAATGTTATATTGTTATTATTTATTGTTGTTAAGATATTTCGTTATTCACACCCCTGTTAAATTCCATCTGGTTCCATTGTAAGTTATCCGTTTGTTTACATCTGATGTTAAAGTACATTTCTGGAATGTCACCGGAAATTGATTGTTTACATGTCGTTTATGCATGTTGAAGGGACTCCAAAATTAGTAGTTTACGCTTGTTATGCAATAATTATGACTTGATGTTGTAGAAATCATAGAACTGTGTACTTCTATATTGTTTAATTACTTATTCATGTGATTATTAGCTCTCATATTGTAGTTTTTAGTCTACTTTCACTTTTAACTTGTCGTTCAGAATGTCCATTTTTGCCGGGACACGAACCACTTCCATTGGGAATTTCACTTACATTATATTATGTCACGACTTTTATCCTGCATTACTAACTTTGTAATACATTTATTTATCCATCTAGTTAGGTGTGAATCCTTTGTGAAGTCTGAATTATCTGTAATATTGTGCATAAGTGCCCGGAGGATACTTAGAACCACCATCTTTGCGCAAATGAGCACGTTTGCCCGGAGATCGCAAACCGAATTATTTGATTGGTTAATATTATTCTATATATAAATCGACGTCAGCGTACTCATGACGTCATTTCTTCTCAGTTCACTTTCTTGAGACACGTTCATTTTTAGTCGTTTAAAGTTTAACTTTTAAAGTATTTCTTATAATGTCGCAGCAGAATATTTCTTCAGATGTAGCGATGGTACGTTTGCGTAATAGTTTAATATAATTATGCCTTTTTAGGTATCTTTATTTGAGTGTTTCTATTAAAAGAAACCATTCTTTTACTTTGTTGGCACCGGGAGTCAAACTGTAAATTGCACCGGGTGCATTAGTATTTATTTAATAGTTCCGTTTATTGGTCCGTTAGAGAAAAGTTATGAATATAAATTACATTTTATATTTAGATGATTTTACCAATCAACTGATTCGTTTACTGCATTTAAACCGTTTATAGCGGTACTCAAATTTAGCGGTGCTTCCAAGTTTGGATTTGGCGCACCACATCTATTTTCGGTGTCTCTGCACCGTATACGGCAAAAATTATATACATTGCTAAGGCAATGCACCTGGATAAGAGATGACCATTTATTCTTAAATTGTAAACCTTGGTGCAACAGCACCTCGTTTTTATACTGTCACTTGAACCTCGGGTGCACAGGAACTTTGGGTGTAAATGAACCTTGGTGCAACCGCACCTCATTTATATACCTTAATTGAACCTTGGTGCAACCGCACCTCATTTATATACTGTAACCTAAACCTTAGGTGCAATTGAACCTCAGGTGTTTATGCACCTCACCGGAAATATAGCAAGTTAACTATGAGATTGATAAATCTCATACCTTTTTAAGTTTTATGTATCCTCTTGGGACTTCTTCTGTTTATATAATGTCATACTATTTTATAGTATAAATATTTACTATTGTTAACCTGCATAAATTCATGTTGTGCCTTACTACCAGAATAAACAGGGTGTGAACTTTTATTAGTTTTATGTCTCTGTAAAGCCTTAACAGTTAGAGTTATAGCAACAGATCGAACCCCTTTTAGAAGTATATATTTATATATATACACCTTGATATGTCGTCGTCCTATAAGTGCTCAATGCGCTGACTGGAGATACACGCCTGTGGTGGCGACGCAACATATTTGGCATCCTCGGTGGGATCTATAACTAACTGAGTTATCTCCCATTTAATGTATTTAAATTTTTGACCCACTGTTTTGATTGTGGTGATTAAATTTTTACCAACTGGTTACTATTGAAATTGATAGATTTTTGTGAATAATATTTACAATGGATGATTCAGAAATTACGTTTAATAACAGAATCTCAGACTCTTTGATTGAATTTGATCAAGATATGAGCTGTCCATCTAATTTAATGGACATGCATGTTGTTGATGAAGTCACTTGCAATACTCCTTCTGCAAGTGCTTCTACACCAAACTATAGTAATGTAGAGAGACTAATGCAAAACAAATTTGATGACTTTCTTCATCAAATTGATCAAATGTTTAAGAACACCAAAGAAGAAATGCAACATATGACCAACAAGGCCATGGATAAAGTTGACCGAGATATTGCAGCTTTACGTGATCAGGTCACCCAGCCTCATGTTCAAAGTTTGGGGTCAGGTGATCAAACTCATGTTACCAGGAATTCGTTGGTTGATTTTGACCAACGAATAACGGATTGCAATGGCAGTACATTTCACCCACACATGCAAGGTGGACGTACACCCCAATATTTAGAGCAGGCAACTAGCTCTAACAATATGTTTTCCACCCAAAATGTTTTATTTAACAATAATAACAATGACAATTTAGCAACTGCTAACAGATGGTCTGGTCCATCCACACTGGCTCCTGGAGGATCTAGTTTGGTAGCTGGTAGATCAAATTCAGGGGTACATACTCCACATCAGAACCAAACGTCCCATTCAAATATTAATGGTTCCATTAAAATGAAACCTCAATATTATGATGGTACCGAAGATCTGGACGATTATCTGTCTCAATTTGAGATTTTATCAGAGTTGAACGCATGGAATTATGTCACTAAATCCCTGTATTTAGCTGGTAGCCTCAAAGGTGATGCCAGAACCTTGTTGTCTGAACTTTCCCCAATGGAAAGGAAAGATTATCAAAGCTTGGTTCAGATCCTCAATTTAAGGTTTGGATCAATGAACCGAGCGGAGATTTTCAAAGCCAACTTACAGACACGTGTCAAACGTAAGGAAGAGTCTATATCTGAACTGGCACAATCCATTAAGAAGCTCACTCGTCAAGCGTATCCAAATGCGCCACCAGCGCTTATCTTTACTTTGGCAAAGGATCACTTTATAGATGCTTTGCCGGAGTCAGATATGAGGCTCAGAATAAGAGAGGCTCAGAGCAAAGACATTGCTGAAGCTGAAATTTTGGCACTACAGCTTGAGGCCTATAGAGTTGCAGATAAACAGAAGACCAATCGGTATCGTGGTCACCCAATTAATGTAGTAGCTACTAATGAGTCAGCTTGTCTTGATGATCCTGAGTCCTTTACAAAGACTTTCATGGATGGTTTCCGCCAGGAAATGAAGTCCTTGACTAACGACATCAAACAAGTTGTCAAATCAGCTCAGAGTTCTCAACCTGGAAAAACAAATGACAATTATAGCAATAATAAACAATGGTCAAATAATTACCAAAATAAGGGTAATTATCAGAACAGGAATAATAATAATGGCTCTGGAAATAATAATAGGAACAATAGTTATAATGGTCAAAATAATAACAATAGCAGGAACCAAAATGGTCGCAATGACCAAAACGGCAATACCGCTCATAATTATGGGCAGGGATACTCGGGAAACCGGGACTTGTCGAACACGGGGGCCGGTGTGAGACAAATGAGTCAGGGCCCAGGATAGTTGCACTTAATGTGTCTAAGTTCGGAGATGAGGGTTTATTTGTTTCAACAAAAATACAGGACTTTCCTGTAAATATGTTGGTTGACACTGGTGCAAGTGTCACGGTAATTAATAGAAAGATTTTTGAGAAGCTCCCCCTCTCATCTCAGAACTTAGTTACTCCAGTTACTTTAAATCTAGTTACTGCTACCGGAGAAACTTCCGCAGTTATTGGAAAATTTAATGTGGAAATAAAAATTGGTAACCATATCATAAATCATGAAGTTTTGATTGCTGATATACATTGATATACATAATGATGGAATTTTAGGGGTAGATTTTCTTACCCCAAATAACTGTGATGTTTTGTTAAAGTTGTTTGTCTATAAATGGTGACCGGATACCGTGTTACCATTTTACTGAAAATATGCAACCTACTTTATGTAGGATTGCTGTAGCTCATGATGTTGTTGTACCTCCTGAAGCTGAAGTTATTGTCCCTATCAAAGATTGTTGATTCTCTTGTAAAGATTGAAACTGGCATGGTTAGTGCAGTTTCAAAATTAGTTAACAAGACAGGTCTCTTAGTCTACCTGGAAATGGAGTTATTTCCCTTAGACCAATCCAAAAGTAGTTCATTATGATAAAGTAAAGATGTACACTGGCAGCAATGCCCCAACATGGCTTAAAATAAATGCTCAAAGAACTAAACTAAAGTAGAAATACAATATTTCTTTTTAACTAAAGAAATAATGATTGTGGAAACCTCTAATGTAGAGAATGCTCTCTTAGACGGTACAGTCATGGTTGTTCTAGCATTTGATGATTTTATGTTCTATGTATGATGCATTGTTGCACAGCATTAAATTTTGGCAACTGTATATCAAGTTTATTATATTAACTTTGGTTTTAACATAATTTTGAATGTAGATCATTCAACATATGATTGCTGTAAACATAGAAACCAGTGATTGGTAATTGCTTGTTATTACTAAACAGCAATTTGAGTTTATAGAAGCATCCACTGTAGAGAATGTGCTCGTGGAATGCATAAACTTAAAACTAATCATATATGGCTGTATGGTCTACATGTAGGCAACTTGTGTATGTTATTTAAAGAAACCATAAGTTCAATATTAATGTCTTAATATTCACATATTTTTCATTCTTCATGAGTGACCACATCAATTTCATCAGGATTATGTACAACAGGTGTACATGGCTTATAATTTCAAATTGCGGTACAAGAGAGTACCACTCTATGTGATCAACTTGTGATCTCACTAAAACCCTACTGGCCTAGACTAAGAAGACCCGGAATGAGAAGACAAGAGAAGACTTGAAAGAAAGGAACTTTTTGGACTGATAATGTGTTGTTGTTTTTCTATTCATGTATAAAAGTTAACTATAATGAGGAAATATTGTAAACATTTAATATATTGTAATGTTATGGTTTTTTTTATAGAATGAGATGGTATATATTATAAATTTTTATTGTATATAGTGGTCAGAGGACCATTAATAATGTATATTTTTCTTGTAAAATTTACTACACAGTCCTGTGGCATCCTTGGCCCTCTACTGTAAATCCTGAAGTTAACGGTTAGGAAGTTAAAAGTTAGGTAATTTAATGGTACTTGTATGTATATATTGTAAATAATAATTATTGCGCATGAGTATGTGTGATAGTGATAGACTATGTGTGTGCGACTGAGCATACAGCATGTACAGTTACAGTTACATTTTTATTTTTTGTGTATAAGTGAATACCTTTATCGGGTTTTCAAGTTTGAGAAAACATTATAAATGGCTATAGGCAAATGTATATATGTATAAAATAGAATTTAATATATTCTACTTGTTAGTCATAACAAGTACAGAGATCTGATAATTTGTGATTGTAGATATTCTTTAACTTATTGTATGGTTGAAAAATAATGTACATATTTATAAATTAATAGTAAGCGCTGAGGCTTGATATAGATGTTAATATATTTTTATCTTACCTTACCATCCAATTGGAGACCAATCCATACTAAGGAGGGGGCAGTGTTGTGCCGGCCAGAAATTGGTTCCTTATTATGTCCTTTTTATGATCCATAAATAAGTTAAAATGGTCTCAAATGTTATATTGTTATTATTTATTGTTGTTAAGATATTTCGTTATTCACACCCCTGTTAAATTCCATCTGGTTCCATTGTAAGTTATCCGTTTGTTTACATCTGATGTTAAAGTACATTTCTGGAATGTCACCGGAAATTGATTGTTTACATGTCGTTTATGCATGTTGAAGGGACTCCAAAATTAGTAGTTTACGCTTGTTATGCAATAATTATGACTTGATGTTGTAGAAATCATAGAACTGTGTACTTCTATATTGTTTAATTACTTATTCATGTGATTATTAGCTCTCATATTGTAGTTTTTAGTCTACTTTCACTTTTAACTTGTCGTTCAGAATGTCCATTTTTGCCGGGACACGAACCACTTCCATTGGGAATTTCACTTACATTATATTATGTCACGACTTTTATCCTGCATTACTAACTTTGTAATACATTTATTTATCCATCTAGTTAGGTGTGAATCCTTTGTGAAGTCTGAATTATCTGTAATATTGTGCATAAGTGCCCGGAGGATACTTAGAACCACCATCTTTGCGCAAATGAGCACGTTTGCCCGGAGATCGCAAACCGAATTATTTGATTGGTTAATATTATTCTATATATAAATCGACGTCAGCGTACTCATGACGTCATTTCTTCTCAGTTCACTTTCTTGAGACACGTTCATTTTTAGTCGTTTAAAGTTTAACTTTTAAAGTATTTCTTATAATGTCGCAGCAGAATATTTCTTCAGATGTAGCGATGGTACGTTTGCGTAATAGTTTAATATAATTATGCCTTTTTAGGTATCTTTATTTGAGTGTTTCTATTAAAAGAAACCATTCTTTTACTTTGTTGGCACCGGGAGTCAAACTGTAAATTGCACCGGGTGCATTAGTATTTATTTAATAGTTCCGTTTATTGGTCCGTTAGAGAAAAGTTATGAATATAAATTACATTTTATATTTAGATGATTTTACCAATCAACTGATTCGTTTACTGCATTTAAACCGTTTATAGCGGTACTCAAATTTAGCGGTGCTTCCAAGTTTGGATTTGGCGCACCACATCTATTTTCGGTGTCTCTGCACCGTATACGGCAAAAATTATATACATTGCTAAGGCAATGCACCTGGATAAGAGATGACCATTTATTCTTAAATTGTAAACCTTGGTGCAACAGCACCTCGTTTTTATACTGTCACTTGAACCTCGGGTGCACAGGAACTTTGGGTGTAAATGAACCTTGGTGCAACCGCACCTCATTTATATACCTTAATTGAACCTTGGTGCAACCGCACCTCATTTATATACTGTAACCTAAACCTTAGGTGCAATTGAACCTCAGGTGTTTATGCACCTCACCGGAAATATAGCAAGTTAACTATGAGATTGATAAATCTCATACCTTTTTAAGTTTTATGTATCCTCTTGGGACTTCTTCTGTTTATATAATGTCATACTATTTTATAGTATAAATATTTACTATTGTTAACCTGCATAAATTCATGTTGTGCCTTACTACCAGAATAAACAGGGTGTGAACTTTTATTAGTTTTATGTCTCTGTAAAGCCTAAACAGTTAGAGTTATAGCAACAGATCGAACCCCTTTTAGAAGTATATATTTATATATATACACCTTGATATGTCGTCGTCCTATAAGTGGTCAATGCGCTGACTGGAGATACACGCCTGTGGTGGCGACGCAACAGTAGATACAAACGTGACTAAAAGGAATTTGGGTACACTTCCTGTCTTCTATGTTTACGGTACGCCCAAAGTGCCAGTTGGATATTCAAATTTTATATCAAAAATCGACCCGAGACCGCTTAAATGAGGTTGAGACCCCCCTGGTCTTTCAATGACTATAAAAGTCAACCAAATCATTGACTCTGTATATATGAAGGTTGTATTAGATGGATTTTTGAGAATAACGTCATCTTCAATATCTACGGAGGGCTAAGATTGTCACTTTTCAGTCAAAAAATGTCAAATTTTTAGGACAAAGGGCACAGGGTTATGGTGAGAGCCCCCTGATCTCTCAATCTTTCTAATATTTTACGGACATTTAGTCAATAGGTAGATACAAACGTGACTAAAAGGAATTTGGGTACACTTCCTGTCTTCTATATTTACGGTACGCCCAAAGTGCCAGTTGGATATTCAAATTTTATATCAAAAATCGACCCGAGACCGCTTAAATGAGGTTGAGACCCCCCTGGTCTTTCAATGACTATAAAAGTCAACCAAATCATTGACTCTGTATATATGAAGGTTGTATTAGATGGATTTTTGAGAATAACGTCATCTTCAATATCTACGGCGGGCTAAGATTGTCACTTTTCAGTCAAAAAATGTCAAATTTTTAGGACAAAGGGCACAGGGTTATGGTGAGAGCCCCTGATCTCTCAATCTTTCTAATATTTTACGGACATTTAGTCAATAGGTAGATACAAACGTGACTAAAAGGAATTTGGGTACACTTCCTGTCTTCTATGTTTACGGTACGCCCAAAGTGCCAGTTGGATATTCAAATTTTTATATCAAAAATCGACCCGAGACCGCTTAAATGAGGTTGAGACCCCCCTGGTCTTTCAATGACTATAAAAGTCAACCAAATCATTGACTCTGTATATATGAAGGTTGTATTAGATGGATTTTTGAGAATAACGTCATCTTCAATATCTACGGAGGGCTAAGATTGTAACTTTTCAGTCAAAAAATGTCAAATTTTTAGGACAAAGGGCACAGGGTTATGGTGAAAGCCCCATGATCTCTCAATCTTTCTAATATTTTACGGACATTTAGTCAATAGGTAGATACAAACGTGACTAAAAGGAATTTGGGTACACTTCCTGTCTTCTATGTTTACGGTACGCCCAAAGTGCCAGTTGGATATTCAAATTTTATATCAAAAATCGACCCGAGACCGCTTAAATGAGGTTGAGACCCCCCTGGTCTTTCAATGACTATAAAAGTCAACCAATCATTGACTCTGTAATATATGAAGGTTGTATTAGATGGATTTTGAGAATAACGTCATCTTCAATATCACGGAGGGCTAAGATTGTCACTTTTCAGTCAAAAAATGTCAAATTTTTAGGACAAAGGGCACAGGGTTATGGTGAGAGCCCCTGATCTCTCAATCTTTCTAATATTTTACGGACATTTAGTCAATAGTAGATACAAACGTGACTAAAAGGAATTTGGGTACACTTCCTGTCTTCTATGTTTACGGTACGCCCAAAGTGCCAGTTGGATATTCAAATTTTATATCAAAAATCGACCGAGACCGCTTAAATGAGGTTGAGACCCCTGGTCTTTAATGACTAAAAGTCAACCAAATCATTGACTCTGTATATATGAAGGTTGTATTAGATGGATTTTTGAGAATAACGTCATCTTCAATATCTACGGAGGGCTAAATTGTCACTTTTCAGTCAAAAAATGTCAAATTTTTAGGACAAAGGGCACAGGTTATGGTGAAGCCCCTGATCTCTCAATCTTTCTAATATTTTACGGACATTTAGTCAATAGGTAGATACAAACGTGACTAAAAGGAATTTGGGTACACTTCCGTCTTCTATGTTTACGGTACGCCCAAAGTGCCAGTTGGATATTCAAATTTATATCAAAATCGACCCGAGACCGCTTAAATGAGGTTGAGACCCCCCTGTCTTTCAATGACTATAAAAGTCAACCAAATCATTGACTCTGTAATATGAAGGTTGTATTAGATGGATTTTTGGATAACGTCATCTTCAATATCTACGGAGGCTAGATTGTCACTTTTCAGTCAAAAAATGTCAAATTTTTAGGACAAAGGGCACAGGTTATGGTGAGAGCCCTGATCTCTCAATCTTTCATATATTTTAGGACATTTAGTCAATAGGTAGATCAAACTGACTAAAAGGAATTTGGTACACTTCCTGTTTCTAGTTTACGGTACGCCCAAAGTGCCAGTTGGATATTCAAATTTTATCAAAAATCGACCCGAGACCGTTAAATGAGGTTAGGACCCCCCTGGTCTTTCAATGACATAAAAGTCAACCAAATCATTGACTCTGTTATATGAAGGTTGTATTAGATGGATTTTTGAGAATAACGTCATCTTCAATTCTACGGGGCTAAGATTGTCACTTTTCAGTCAAAAATGTCAAATTTTTAGGACAAAGGGCACAGGGTTATGGTGAGAGCCCCCTGATCTCTCAATTTCTAATATTTTACGGACATTTAGTCAATAGGTAGATACAAACGTGACTAAAAGGAATTTGGGTACACTTCCTGTCTCTATGTTTACGGTACGCCCAAAGTGCAGTTGGATATTCAAATTTTATATCAAAAATCGACCCGAGACCGCTTAATGAGTTGAGACCCCCTGGTCTTTCAATGACTATAAAAGTCAACCAATCATTGACTCTGTATATATGAAGGTTGTATTAGATGGATTTTTGAGAATAACGTCATCTTCAATATCTACGGGGGCTAAGATTGTCACTTTTCAGTCAAAAAATGTCAAATTTTTAGGACAAAGGGCACAGGGTTATGGTGAGAGCCCCCTGATCTCTCAATTCTTTTATATTTTACGGACATTTAGTCAATAGGTGATACAAACGTGACTAAAAGGAATTTGGGTACCTTCCTGTCTTCTATGTTTACGGTACGCCCAAAGTGCCAGTTGGATATCAAATTTATATCAAAAATCGACCGAACCGCTAAAAGGGTTGAGACCCCTGGTTTTCAATGACTATAAAAGTCAACCAAATCATTGACTCTGTATATATGAAGGTGTATTAAGGAATTTTGAATAACGTCATCTTCAATATTAGGGGCTAAGATTGTCACTTTTCAGTCAAAAAATGTCAAATTTTTAGGACAAAGGGCAGGTTATGTGAGAGCCCCTGAGCTCTAATCTTTTCTAATATTTTACGGACATTTAGTCAATAGGTAGATACAAACGTGACTAAAAGGAATTTGGGTACACTTCCTGTCTTCTATGTTTACGGTACGCCCAAAGTGCCAGTTGGATATTCAAATTTTATATCAAAAATCGACCCGAGACCGCTTAAATGAGGTTGAGACCCCCCTGGTCTTTTCAATGACTATAAAAGTCAACCAAATCATTGACTCTGTATATATGAAGGTTGTATTAGATGGATTTTTGAGAATAACGTCATCTTCAATATCTACGGCGGGCTAAGATTGTCACTTTTCAGTCAAAAAATGTCAAATTTTTAGGACAAAGGGCACAGGGTTATGGTGAGAGCCCCCTGATCTCTCAATCTTTCTAATATTTTACGGACATTTAGTCAATAGGTAGATACAAACGTGACTAAAAGGAATTTGGGTACACTTCCTGTCTTCTATGTTTACGGTACGCCCAAAGTGCCAGTTGGATATTCAAATTTTATATCAAAAATCGACCCGAGACCGCTTAAATGAGGTTGAGACCCCCCTGGTCTTTCAATGACTATAAAAGTCAACCAAATCATTGACTCTGTATATATGAAGGTTGTATTAGATGGATTTTTGAGAATAACGTCATCTTCAATATCTACGGAGGGCTAAGATTGTCACTTTTCAGTCAAAAAATGTCAAATTTTTTAGGACAAAGGGCACAGGGTTATGGTGAGAGCCCCCTGATCTCTCAATCTTTCTAATATTTTACGGACATTTAGTCAATAGGTAGATACAAACGTGACTAAAAGGAATTTGGGTACACTTCCTGTCTTCTATGTTTACGGTACGCCCAAAGTGCCAGTTGGATATTCAAATTTTATATCAAAAATCGACCCGAGACCGCTTAAATGAGGTTGAGACCCCCCTGGTCTTTCAATGACTATAAAAGTCAACCAAATCATTGACTCTGTATATATGAAGGTTGTATTAGATGGATTTTTGAGAATAACGTCATCTTCAATATCTACGGCGGGCTAAGATTGTCACTTTTCAGTCAAAAAATGTCAAATTTTTAGGACAAAGGGCACAGGGTTATGGTGAGAGCCCCCTGATCTCTCAATCTTTCTAATATTTTACGGACATTTAGTCAATAGGTAGATACAAACGTGACTAAAAGGAATTTGGGTACACTTCCTGTCTTCTATGTTTACGGTACGCCCAAAGTGCCAGTTGGATATTCAAATTTTATATCAAAAATCGACCCGAGACCGCTTAAATGAGGTTGAGACCCCCCTGGTCTTTCAATGACTATAAAAGTCAACCAAATCATTGACTCTGTATATATGAAGGTTGTATTAGATGGATTTTTGAGAATAACGTCATCTTCAATATCTACGGAGGGCTAAGATTGTCACTTTTCAGTCAAAAAATGTCAAATTTTTAGGACAAAGGGCACAGGGTTATGGTGAGAGCCCCCTGATCTCTCAATCTTTCTAATATTTTACGGACATTTAGTCAATAGGTAGATACAAACGTGACTAAAAGGAATTTGGGTACACTTCCTGTCTTCTATGTTTACGGTACGCCCAAAGTGCCAGTTGGATATTCAAATTTTATATCAAAAATCGACCCGAGACCGCTTAAATGAGCGTGAGACCCACTGGTTGTTCAATGTCTATTAAATTTAATTAAATCATAGACGCTGTGTATATAAAGGTTGTACTAGAAAGAATTCCCAGAATATTGTGATATTCGATATTTATGGAGGCCTTTTATTGTCAATTTTCAGCTACATATTGTCAAACTTTTACATGTAGGACAAAGGACACTTGGCAATGGTAAGAATCCCCCAATCTCTCAATCTTTCTTATATTATGCAGAAATTTAGTTAATAGGTATACAGAGTCAATGATTTGGTTGAATTTTATGGACATTGAAAAACCAGCGGGTCTCAACCTCATTTAAGCAGTCTGGGTCGATTTTTGATATAAAATTTGAATATCCAACTGGCACTTTGGGCGTACCGTAAACATAGAAGACATGAAGTGTACCCAAATTCCTTTTAGTCACGTTTGTATCTACCTATTGACTAAATGTCTGTAAAATATTAGAAATATTGAGAGATCAGGGGTTCTAACCATTACCTTGTGCCCTTTGTCCTAAAATTTTGACATTTTTTGACTGAAAAGTGACAATCTTAGCCCTCCGTAGATATTGAAGATGACGTTATTCTCAAAAATCCATCTAATACAACCTTCATATATACAGAGTCAATGATTTGGTTGACTTTTATAGTCATTGAAAGACCAGGGGGGTCTCAACCTCATTTAAGCGGTCTCGGGTCGATTTTTTATATAAAATTTGAATATCCAACTGGCACTTTGGGCGTACCGTAAACATAGAAGACATGAAGTGTACCCAAATTCCTTTTAGTCACGTTTGCATCTACCTATTGACTAAATGTCTGTAAAATATTAGAAAGATTGAGAGATCAGGGGGCTCTCACAATTACCCTGTGCCCTTTGTCCTAAGATTTTGACATTTTTTGACTGAAAAGTGACAATCTAAGCACTCCGTTGATATTGAAGATGATGTTATTCTCAAAAATCCATCTTATACAACCTTTATATATACAGAGTCAATGATTTGATTGAATTTTATGGACATTGAAAGACCAGGGGGTCTCAACCTCATTTAAGCGGTCTTGGGTCGATTTTTGATATAAAATTTGAATATCCAACTGGCACTTTGGGCGTACCGTAAACATAGAAGACATGAAGTGTACCCAAATTCCTTTTAGTCACGTTTGTATCTACCTATTGACTACATGTCTGTAAAATATTAGAAAGATTGAGAGTTCAGGGGGCTCTCACCATTATCCTGTGCCCTTTGTCCTAAAATTTTGACAGCTTGTGACTGAAAAATTATTTTTTTGGCTCTCCATATATATTTCTATTTATAGTTATCAATATTTCTTGAGTTATGGGTTTTTTCTTTTTGTCTTTAGAAACATTATACACAGAAGTACATCTTTGAAGTCGTTTTATTGACAAAACTCTATATTACATAAAGACAAAATATATAACATGGAAAAGGGTTTACATGCGAGGACAACGAGAAATTACGACAGCTTAAAAAGGTCATTTAACGATTTTTCTACATATCTTATCAGTCCTTTTAACTATGAAAATCATGCTTTTTATGTTATCAAGTATTTAATTTTCGTATTATTTTTCACCAGATTTTGAATATCCAACCGGCTGCTAGCAGCTGGTTGGATATTGAATATCGAATAACGAATAACGAACCGGCTGCTAACTTCACATACATACCAATGTGTTGTCAGAGCGGCCTTCAAAAATAATAAATTCAGAGATCTTCAAAATTGAAGAAGAAAATTTAGAAAAGAAAGATTTAAAATGTGTGTGTCAGTCTATGTATAGGGAGAGAAGAAAACTGCGTCCGGCTTAATCTAAAAATCAAGCAGATAGAATTTCACAGAATATTGGATGATATTGGTGTTGTTACAACAAAGATGATGACTTTGTATTGTGTAACGATCCAGAAAGCGGTATAATTTTATTAGGATGCGAGGCTTTTGAAATTTCAGTGTACAATGTCAGGAATTTTTTGCACTTGGTACCTAGTCAATCATTAAGTTGTTATATATAAATAAAAATATATAAAATTGGCGCAATTAGATAATTATTTTATTGGCGCAAATGATACCTATAGTTTTATCAAATGACATATTTACCTCAGTATTTGTAGAAATGGAATTTGGCAATATGCCTTTATTGACTTACATAGGAAGACATATGTAAGATATCTTTAGAAATGCCAAAAAAAAAGGAATTAAGGAGTCCAATAAATGGTCAGCTGCGGAATGACACATTAATGTGTTGTTCAAACGGTTTATTCTTGAATGCCAAATCCTTTGATCTACCGACAATTTACCTGTAAAATTATGTTGGCGTTCAAGGAATAGGTGCAAGTAGTTATTACAACAAAAAGGAATGCTTATCAAAACAATCATACTTATTAAACAGATAGGTAAATACAGTTAGCTGAAACAAGTTCATGTTTTTCAAGTTTTTGAAAATCATGTGTTGCTGTTACTGCATTTGTACTTAAATAAATATGGATTTGTTATCTTAAAATGAAACAAAGTCAACATGTGCATATTGTCATAAAATCCAGTTTGCTCAAATTCTCTTTGGACTTCAAAGCTTACTTTTTAACATTTATATAGTTGTGTGTGCTGTAATATTCTCCCATATTACTTGATGGAATTTCTTGAAATTTTGTATCTCATGTTAGTTAATTTACTATGTTTTATTTTCTTTAGTTTTTTCAGATATTTTTCTTGTTTTTAATATTTCTCCCTTTTTGTCGAGCCTGCAACTTTTGTCGCAAAAGCGATACATAGCCATCCTACATTCCGTCGTAGTTGGCTGCGGCCTCCACAAATATTCATTTTGTGGTAAAAGGTTTAAAAATGATAATAACCTTCTCAAACTGTCATTGATTTCTGCCAAACTTGGATAGAACCTTGTTTATGATCAAAAGCTAGTATCTAGTTCCGTATAGAACCTTTTAGAATTTTCTATAGTAGGGTTTCATAGAATAACATTGTGAAGGTGATTCGTTATGGTCCACAAATCATCAGAATTCTTGTTACCCTATTTTATGGATTTTCGTTAAACCTTGTAACGTTTCCAGCTTGGAAATTATCAAATTTACTTATGGATTAATTAGTTCTGATAATTTTTAAAGTTAAACAAATTGTTCAATTGAAATCTTCGTATAGTTTATATTAACTTATAAAATATTCAAAATGAAATGGAATTGAATAAACCGTTCAAACACTTGCAAAAAATGTTACAGTAGATTGCCTTTCAAATACAGGTTTCTTGTCAGCAAGTCTTCATTTTGCACCTATTCCAGATTTTCTTGTTTAGGGTCAAGGGTGTCTATCAAAATTATAATCAGGAGAAATTGAATGCAACTTTGGACCTGAAACCTTTGCTAAAGACATCAAGGGAGAACTTTTTCCCCAAGAAAACAAAATGTTCAAGAAGATGAATCACAGTAAGCCAAAAAGAAATTGTCAAGCAGAAAAATCCCAAGGACTCCGCAGTTTAAGTAAAATAAATGGTAGCTAAAATCTCAAAACTACTTTACTCCAAAGTATGTTTAAGTTCAATCAATATCTGAAATTTAAAATAAATAAAAAATGAATCCATAGATCAAGGACAATATTTTTGTTTAGCCCTCCCCCTTTTTCCAAGATCTGTTAGTTTTTGTTTTCTATACAGCTGGGTATTACACTTGGAATTGATAGTGAAAGGGAATTGAAAGTTTGTTTGATCATTTAAACAAACTAGACAGGCAGGGCAATGCATACCTCGTGCCTACTTAAGAGTTAATTGTTACGCACGAAAATGATAAGAATTATATATATATATTATATATGTATAGGTCCTTTGTCGATGCTGGAATAATTGTTTATGGTACATCTTTGTTTTTTCCTGAATTCACTTCAACAATAGTTTTAAAAAATAGGAAGTCATTAAGTTAATGAGAAATTTATCTAAATTTTTTTTTTACCATACATTTTATATCGTCTGTTTTTATTTTAGATTAAGAAATACAAGGAATAGAAAATAAAGTCGAGGACTAAAATCCTTTCAGATAAATGCAGGGAAGGTTGTATATCGTAGTAAAATAAATATTCGTTTTTTCATTATCAATCTTGTATTTTTTTCTTATTATAAATTTTATCTGGACTATTATACTATTAGTATAAGACCCTGTTTACACTGGCAACGAAACTGAATCGATCTTTATTTGAATCGACCTTAAAAAGACAAGGGCCGCGTTCACCCCAGTTCGCATTTACATTGCACAAGCAAGATCGATCTTAATAGAGCTTTCTTACAAATTGACGAAAGGTACGTATGCTTGACGAATCATACGTAAGACTCGTTTAAGGGATCCTTTATTTTGACATATTTAAATAATAGTCGTGGAACTTCGGACAATTATCCTACATGCAACGACAGTTATTAAATTGGACTTTTCCGATATATTTATAGGATGTCGGGACGTACGATATGTTAAAATATGATACCACAAGGTCGGATGAGATAACACTACAAAATATCCTAAATATATCTAGTAGTCAGACAAAAAAAATGCCCCTAAAAAACTAAAAGCCGACCCCTCCCCTACGTATACTCTTCAATATTACAATGTTTTGAATCATCGCCCCCCCCCCCCCCTTAATGTGTATATATGATATACCGGGGCAATGGAACGAATATTTTAGCGTATAATTGCGTTTTGCCTATAGTCCTCAACATTCATCAAATATTAGCCACTGGACGATAAGTGATAACTTCGCGTCTATCTTCCAAACGGGATCAGTTCGTTGGTCCGAAAGGTCAATAGTCCGAAGGGTCAATAGTCCGAAGGGTCAATGGTCCGAAGGGTCAATAGTCCGAAGGGTCGTTGGTCCGAAGGGTACTAGTCGGTAATACTCCGTTAATAATCATCTCCCTCTCATACAGGGCCGGAACCCGGGAGATATGGGGCGGGAACCGGGAGACAAGGGACGGGGAACCAGGAGTGGATGAGACGGGAACCCGGGAGTGAGGGACAGGAATTAGGGTGAATGGGACGGCCGGAGGAGGGTGGACAGGGGGCGGGGGTAGAGGGGCGGGAAGCGGTGACCAAAGGGGCGGGAAGCGGGGGCAAAAAGGGGAGGAGCGGGGAGAAAACGGGCGAAAAAACGGGGTAAAATTAAAAATGGAAAAATTCGACCCCCCCTAGCCACCCCCTGATAGAACGGTTTCAGGATGGAGAGACATTTTTTTTACAATTGACAGTTTTTTTTTATTGAAACCAGTGGAAATCACGCTTAACTGTAGCCATTGAAAACATTAAATGGCGGGTTTGAATGAAAACAGAATATATACCAATATGTTAAAGTAAATGTCTTAACTCTTATGACATTTATCAGGGGGTGGACAAGGATATTTTATCCCCGAAGATCCAACCTCCTGCCTCCTCTACCCGGCCCCTTACAACCACGTCCTCTGTTCGTTCATAAAAAGGCTAGGGTAGGCATCAAAAACGAGGGAAGGTAGGCTGATACCAGAAACACGCATACTTTTTTATATGGTCTCAACACAGAGAATGAAGAAGATCCCAACATCCAAATAATTCAGGCAACCATTGGAATAAATAAGCAAAGCCATTTTGAAATATCGCTGGATCTAGGACTAACATGTGTATTATTAAATCGTCATTATAAAATCCACAATGTATATGGTGTAAAATCGTAGATTTATTTTCTTGATATACAAAATCTGTTTTTCTAGATTTATTCAACATTACTTTTTAAAAACATGTATCATCATTTTTGTTTAGCAAATCTCGATATTCCACTTTGACAATTTGCTGAAAGTGTACTATAAAAAATAAAATAAATGTGAATCTTGTCGTTAAATTTAGACTAACGTACTTCAATAATACCATTGAAAAGTTAATCGTGAAACTCGTGCTTAAAAATTTCCCGCGGAAATGTGTGTTCTCGTGGTTTACGTAAGTAACGTATCGGACGTAAGTGTATTTGACACTATTTTTCTCTGTTTGATTATATTAAAATCGTGTATTATTTGCGATATTATTCTTTTTTGAAAAATAAACTTGATTTAGAAAAGAATTCTGTTTTACTGGATAAAACACGTACAGACTCTTTTAACAGTTATTGTTGAAATGAAATACGTGCTCCCTTTACGTTCGTTCGTACCTTTCGTCAATTTGTAAGAAAGCTCTATTTAATCCAGTGCGTTTACACTACAACATAAAAAGAACCGGTCTGACTTTTATTTTCCTATCTTAATATAACAAACACCTGAAAAAAGATCGATCGCGATCGATCTAAGCGTTTACACAAAAAGAAAGATCGATTCAAATATGATCGATTTTTTTAAAACCACCCCTAGAGGTAGACTTTTTAAGTCCGATTGAAGATCGATCTTACTCGTTCACACTGGACCAAAGATCGATCTTATTTGTCAGTGTAAACGGGGTCTAATAGTCCCAGATTTTTTTTCAAAATCATCATATTTTTTACCAGAGAGAGCAGAAAATACAATGAAACGTGTGGAAGGACAGGGACATACCAATTATACAAAACAATTTCTGTTAAAAACAGTTTAACATTGAGGTTTACTTAGTCAACATACATCTGGTTACAATTAGTGAACCATAGAGAAAGTGTGACCACAAAGTTTATATATGTAACAGATTACTGATAACATGCTGAGATAAAACTGTAAATTATGTGTAAAATCAGGGCTTATGACTTAGAGTGAAATAAAAAGTTCAATGAAAATCTTTATTCTCCCTGCAACATTGTTTTCTCTCACCAATTTCAAACAAACCTACATCAATCTATCCTCTAAACTATCTAGTAAATAGTTTTCAAATAAGATATTATCTTTAATATTCTTTTTAAAATATAGCCAGTGTTAGTAGAAAACAAAGATTTTTAAACTGGTCTTTTATTCCTGACTTTTATTTTCTGTTTTACCATGCATGCAGTGTCGGATTTATAAATTTTCATAAGTGGGAGGATCACTGACTGCCGAAGAGGGGTCCGCTGCAATCATGCCTCGGCAATTCCCTGTTTGACCAACCATTTTTGTTTTACCAAAAATTGGGGGGAGGGGGGGGGGGGGCTGCCACCTTAAAAAAAAACTCTAAATCCGCTTCTGGGCCATGCATGTGTCTTTTTTCTTAAGCACGAAGTATAAAACAACGTGATTTTGTCACCTGTAAAATTAAAGTCTCTGTGTTCAGGGTAAAATCAAATTTTCAGGACCTGATTTTTTGCTTTCTGTCTTATCATGTTTTATCATAACATACCAAAGGCTGTTGGTGATCTTCGTTTGAATTGTCTAACAATTTATTACATTTTATGGCTTTTGCTCATTGTTGAAGGCCGTCTATCAACTTGTTTGTTTAATTTCCCGTCGTTTGGTCTTTGGCAGATATTTGTGGTATTTGAAAATAAACAATATATTTCTTATTTCTATATTTTAGCCATCCTTCAATTATGAAATATTATGGGTGCTCGATGAAATACGAAAAGTATCAAAAACACATGAACATTATAAAGATTCCAAAAAAGTTAGTATTCAATTTGGGCCTACCCATATATCATATATGAACCGCGCTGAAGTACGTCCATTATTCATAGTTCACTATTCACTATTCAATATTAAAAAATTAATGATGAATAATGAAATGGTTTATGTTTCATTATTCAAATCGAAGCGGTGAATAGTGAAATAAATATAAAAAAAATTGACTGACACTTTAGCTATATTTTGATTTACAATGACCATAAGAGGTTCTACGGAGGACCTAAATGCAACAACATACGTAAAAATGAGGAAATATAAAAAAGAAGATGTGGTATGATTGCCAATGAGAAAAATATCCACAAAAGACCAAAATGACACAGACATTAACAACTATAGGTCACCGTACGGCCTTCAACAATGAGCAAAGCCCATACCGCATAGTCAGCTATTTAAGGCCCCGAGTAAGACATTGTAAAACAATTCAAACGAGAAAACTAACGGCCTTTTTTATGTAAAATAATGAACGAAAAACAAATATGTAACACATAAACAAACGACAACCACTAAATTACAGGCTCCTGACTTGGGACAGACACATACAAGTACATAAATAATGTGACGGGGTTAAACATGTTAGCCCATTTTGAATAATGAAATGGATATTTTGAATAATGGAATGGACTGCTATGACCCTTCAGCCCCTAATTACAGATATATATTATACCTCAATCGAAAGCTTATTAAAAGAGGAACAAAAGGTATATAGTCAATATGATCTGCAACGGATATTACAGGAGTAACCAAGGACTTAAATATCGAATTACGCGTGAACATTGAAAAATAGCCAATTTTAAATAATGAAATGGATATTTTGAATAATGGAATGGACTGGCAGGACCCTTCAGCCCCTAATAACAGATATATATTATACCTCGATCGAAAGCTTATTAAGAGTGTTTCTCGTTTATCGTTTTTTTTTATATAGATCAGACCTGGACCGTTGGTTTTTCCCGTTTGAATGGTTTTACACCAGTAATTTTTATCGACCTTTATATCTTGTTGTTGGGTGTGAGCATAGGCCCCGTGTTGAAGACCGTACCTTGACCTATAATGGTTTACTTTTATAAATTGTGACTTGGATGCAGAGTTGTCTCATTGGCACTCATACCACATCTTCCTATCTATGTGGATATCTTTCATAGAGTCTTGTAGCGATCATTTGTACTCGTGCATGTGCATGGTTAAGTATAGGAATCAAAAGGCGATCGCGTTTGGTAGAGTCGAATAAAGGTCAGGTTTGGATTTATTAATAGTAATGGTGGCAGTAGTCAGCCAGTGATCAAGAAGTATTGTTCGAATAAATCTAGAAAACAGATAAAACGCAGATTAATGGCATGAGCTCCAAGCGTCGTATATATTTATTTATCAAGTCAAGCTTATTAAGTACTGACCATTAAAATATGTAGAACAGAAAGTCACTAGACAAAAAGTCACGGACAAAAAGTCACTTGTCAAAATAGTCACAATTTAGTTCTGAGATTAGTTTTCTTTGAAAAAGAAAACACTTATTAAAAAAATTAAATAGGGAATGTGTGCATGGGCCATATGCAGATAATCCCCCCGCTTGCATAAGACGTTATAAAGGCTCATAAATCAAGAACATTAAAAGTGTGTTCCTGATGTGAGTTTTGTGGCAGTGAGCATTTTTAAACTTCATAACATTTGGTTGAGGCAAATTTGAGTTAGAGAAAGGAGACGAAATATTCAGCAATTTTGCATATTTGCATAACTCTGGAACGGTGAAAATTATTGAGACCAAAATTCAAACTTGATATGTGTTATGTGGTGATAAGCATTGTGTGTGAGATTCTTACATTTGGTTAAGGCAAACTAAAGTTAAAGAACGGATACATTTTTTTGAACGTATGGACGTATTTTAAATATAAAAAAGAGGATGCGGTATGATTGCCTATGAGACAACTGTCCACAAGAGACCAAAATGACACAGACATTAACAACTTTAGGTCATCATGCGACCTTCAACAATGAGCAAAGCCCATACCGCCTAGTCAGCTATTAAAGGCCCCGATAAGATTAGTACATTTTTACGTATACGTACGAACGGACAAGGTTAAAAATTAATGCCTCCTCGGCAACGGCGTGACTGATTGTAAGTGTGACTGTTAGTTTGTCCTATCAAATTTATGACTTTCTGTCTTGTGACTTTTGTCCTGTGACTTTCTGTCCGTTTACCTCAAATATTTGTATGATGACCTTTCTTGATCTCTCTCTATATATATATATACTAACATTTCCCGACGAATATCTAGTGCATGGATTCTACTTCTTGATCCCTATTCGAATTTTATTGACTTTCAAAGATTATCGCATAGAAATTTGAATCAGTGTCAAGCAAGATAGACACCCGAAAATTTTCGTTGAACGAGTCAAATCAATCTTCTGGTGGCTTCATCGATCAGTGTTGATTGAGTCTGATCGACAATGTGAACCTACTTTGTTAACTCGATACTTAAACATTTATCTTCTCTTTTCTTACTCGATGCTTGACTTTAATATTGATAAGAACTCGATTATGGGCTTTCTTTAATATGAAACCTGCCTGGACTATAATATATACATTTTTAGATTTTTTTTGGCAGTCAAGTTGGTAATTTTTAAATAAATTTTAAGCCCAAATTAGCGGCCCAAAAAAAACCCAAATAAGTAGTTTAATTAGCTGATAATCTTTTTTGCAAACCATAATACCCAAACGGGTTAAAATGCAAACATAATTTACACAATTATGCATATAACCAAGACGATGTGGTATGCTACGGAACGATAACGAAGCCGTACAGAAACATACATGTATATAGATACATGTTCTGCATGCTGTCATTTGAAAGACAATTTCTCTTTATTTTCAAGGAATCCCTATTGCGAGTAAGATTTTATTGAAATATTATTGTATGATGTTTATAAATATCAAAATAAATAGGCATTTCAAAAAAGTTATTCCCAAAAGGCCGTTTAATCTTGAATTTAATTTGTTCATTTATTTGGAGGTAGATGTCAGCCATTAAGACTCCATATACCTGCAGTGGCGATCCAGAACTTTTCATTAGGGGATTTGGGCAATGACTGACCTACAAAGGGGGGGGGGGGGGGGCTCTAGTCATGCTTCAGTGATTTCCTATATAATCAATCCTTTTCTTCGGGAAATTGGGGGGGGGGGGGTGCGACGGGTCACCCAACCCCCAACCCCACCCACCCGGATCTGCTTATAACCTGTCCCTTTCCTAATATATATTTTGTTTAAACATGATATATATGTCCATGTATATTTCCAGATATTTATATACCAAAATGGAGACCTACACCTATATAATGATCTGATTTGCGCTACATTGCCATTTCCTCTTAAAACATTTTTAATACAAAGCTTGTCGACACTTGCGAATTCCTACAGTCTATTTTTGATGTCAAATGGGTGCAAATTTACAAATAATGCCGGAAACATCTGACACATTTACAAATGTGGTTTTAACCGCAACACGATAAATACTACTAGCATCAGACACTTAATTAGAAATAACCCTGACCGTTTTAAATTTCCCACCCTTTTCATATATTAATGAAGCTTGAAAGACCTATTCAAGCTATCCCTATATAGCCTTTCCCTGGGAATTAATGCATTAAGTTCCATGATAAGAAAAATATATAGTATGAGAATAGGGAATTTAACTAACGGATCCAGAAATGTTATAAGTGGGGGGCACACTGACGGCCTAAGAGGGGGGTGTCCGCTCTGGTCATGCTTCAGTGATTCCCTATATAATCAACCAAACTTCCCCCCAGAAACCCGGGGGCTCCCTGGTCCCCTCTTAATCCGCCTCTGAATTTGAAACATCCTCTTTTATAATTTTGACGACTCCTCTCCCAAAAACAACAGTTAAAGATGCTTTTCGAGCATCTGTACAGTATTGTAGCACGCTATTCTTCCGACTAAACTTTTGTCTTCCAAAGGTAATCATTCAGTTTTGGAATGTTGACCTTTCTATTGAAATTTTATAATTAAAAAACACAAGTTGTGCACATTGACAACGCTCCAGTCTGAACACTCTTAAATTATCCAGTAAAACTGACAAGGAAACTTATCAGTAACTGCATAGATGGGATTCCACTAGAAACTGTTAAAGAGAAGTTTCAAAGTGAATTGCACATATTTTTGAATTATTTGTTATATTATATGCCGATGATACTGTAATTTTATCTGAAACAGAAGAAGGTATGCAGAGATCATTAAATATTTTTCAATCATACTGTGAAAAATGGAAATTAGAAGTCAATTTAAATAAAACAAAGGTGATGATTTTTAGAAAGAGAAAAAGTAAGAAGAAATTTAAATTTTTATTACAAGACAAAGAACTTGAGATTGTCGAAAAATTTTCTTATTTAGGTGTTATCTTTAAATATAACGGTACTTTTTTAGATACCAAAAAGAAACTAATTGATCAAGCACATAAATCGATGCATTTTATACATAGAATTGTTAGAAACGAAAACATTCCTATAGATTTACAACTGAAATTATTTGATTCCATGATAGAACCCATTCTTTTATATGGTTCTGGAGTTTGGGGTTTTGAGAATTTGAAAATTATTGAACAGATGCATTTGAAATTTTGCAAAAGAATTTTAAAAGTTAGAAATACTACACCCAATTTTATGGTGTATGGAGAATTGGGAAGATTCCCTCTGCAAATTCGAGTTAAATGTAGAATGATTTCGTATTGGTGTAAAGTTGTAAACAATAGCAGTAAACTCAGTAGTTCTTTGTACAGGCTGATGTTATCACTGAAGAATCATGGCCATTATGTTTTCAAATGGATTGACTCTGTCGAATCAATATTTAACAACACTGGTCTAGGATATATTTTCATGAACCAAATTGGCTTTTGTGATAAAACTTATCTCGATCGTATATTGAGTGATCAGTTTATTACCTCATGGTTTGGCGATATAGAAAATTCATCCCGGGGACAATTTTATGGGTCATTTAAAAAGGACTTTGGATTAGAAAAATATCTGATCAGACTATCTGAACAGAATAGAGGGTGGATAACTAAATTAAGGACATCGAACTTACGTATTCCAATTGAGACAGGCCGTTGGCAAAATATACCTAGACCAGAGAGAATATGTACTTTATGTCATAAATTTATTGGTGATGAATTTCATGTTTTATTTGTATGTCAACATGATTCTATTGTTAATTATAGAAACAAATACTTACCTAAATATTATACTATTAATCCTCAATATATTAAAATGGAAGGATTATTGTCCATATGTAATATGGAGGTCTACAAACGATTGTCATATTTTATTAAGAAAATTGCTTGTTTATTCTAAAATATTTACCATTATTATTGTATTTCTATGTGTTTAGATAGTACTGCATGCTCATTTCGTCATTCAATTGTTTATGTATTATACTTTGACCTCATGTTACACATTTATGTGTCTGAGCGTTATCAATAAATCTTGAAATCTTGAATCATAACTTCAAATTAACATGTCATTTATATCAACTCCATGCAACTAGGTACACAGCTGCATTCAATGAAACATGATCACAGATAAAAATAGATGTAAATTCTGATTCAGATATTTTCTTTTCGATACAACATATAAAAAAAAAAAAAAAAAAGGGGGGGGGGGGGTGTTCAAAAGACGAATTATCTTTAATTTTAAATAAAACTGATGTATTGAAATTATTTAAAAGGTGAATGTGAAATATAAGCTTATAATATATTTTAGACGGTTCAATAGAAAAGGATATTGATGCATTTTTAAAAAGAGATCATATTACTCTAAGGGAGCTACCATTTGATTTTTAGGAGGAGGGAGGGGGGGGGGGGGGGGGGGGGGGGGCTAGGATGAAATTTGAAAAAAATAGGCAGGACAGGAGTTTTGAGTAAAAAAAAAGGCAGGATGAGACACTTGCAAAAAAAAAAAGTCAGGACTACAATTTAGGTAATAAAAAGTCAGGATAAACTAAAAAAAAAAGCAGGACCGAACACAGTGAAAAATAAAAAGGCAGGACAGAGATTACAGGTAAAAAAATGCAGGACAACATTTTTCATCCTGCCCCCCCCCCCCCCCCCCCCCCTAAAAATCAAATGGTAGCTCCCTAATATACCTTTAACTTAAGGGGGAAAAAATACATCACCAAAGATTAACCAAAATATTTTAACTGACAATACTACTGTGATAAAAAGTTACTAAACATCTTTACACATTAAAGACATGAATTTAGGAACACGAACATATATATATATATATATATATTTATATAACTTCAGTGAAAATTGAAAAACAGTTAGTGAAACATGTATATTGATTGGTAAATGCAAAATTATGTCCGTAACGCGTTCATCTCTATGTATACAACTAAACTGACATTTTCAGTTGGAATGATTTCGGGGAAGTAAAGGGTTTTTGTTTCTTTGATTAATAACTATCTAGGTTTTACAAAGTATTCAAAAAGTCTTGTTTTGGCCTCTATTATTATAACAATTTTAAGCAATATATCCTTAACCCCTAAATCGACCCAACCTTTCTTTTGTGGAATAAAACCTTGCATAATTTTTCATAAGGAGGGGCCCGTCGACTGACCTAAAAGGGGCGCTCCAGTCATGATTCAGTGATTCCCTATACAATCAATCATTGTGTTACCACAAAAAGGCGGAGGGGGCCTCTGGGTCTTATGAATCTTGTGCTTTAAATTATAGATATTACTAGTATACTGATATTCCGAAAATCATTAAAAATACCCATTTGTATTCTTCACCAACGCTAGCAGAGGGGCATTTTGTTTTCTGCTTTGTGCGTCCGTTCGTCGTCCGTCTGTCCCGCTTTAGGTTAAAGTTTTTGGTCAAGGTAGTTTTTTTATGAAGTTGAAGCCCAATCAACTCGAAACTAAGTACATATTTTCCCTATACTATGATATTTCTAATTTTAATGCTAAATTAGAGTTTTGGTCCCAATTTCACTATCTACTGAAAATAGATAATGATAGTGCGAGTTGGGCATCCGTGTATTGTGTTTACATTCTTGTTTGCACTTTACTCCTGAACGGTTTGAGCTATACCCAACAAAATAAAACCAAACCCTCCCTCCGTTGTGCAAATATTTGTAGTATAATTTTAGAGATATCAATACACTTTTACACAAGTTATTGTCCGGGAACCAGAAAAACGTTGTTTTGCTTATTATGGCCAGTTTTTGGTACCTAATTCTTTTAAACCATGATATGGGACCATAACATTCAAATTCTAATTTAACGCTATCATTGATTACTCATCATTTGCACAGGTCTGATCTGCATTTCTTTTGTGCTGATTTTTTTTTATTTCTTTTTTGCCGAATTTGTGTTTCATTTGCGTTGTTTGTGTACATGTTACTTACAGGGTCGTTTTGATCATTATAAATCTCTTCCGTTAGCCAGTACATAAGTTATAAATTGGCAATCATAACATGTATATATATAACTGTTGTAACATACTCAAGAGGAGGTGAAAGTAGGCTTCCAAGCAGGATTATAAAAAAGAATTTAGATGTGGTATGGTTGCCAATGAAACAACTCCCCAGAAAAGACAAAAATGACACAGCAATTAACAACTATGGGTAACCATTTGGCCTTCGACAATGAGCAAAGTCGATACCTCATAGTCCTATCTGACGATGCAAAAAAAAATCGAACGAGAAAACGTACGGCTTATTTTTTGTACAATAAATGAACGAAAAAAACAAATATGAAACACATAAACAAACGACAACCATTGAATAACAAGCTCCTGACTTGGGACAGGCACATTACATAATGTTTCGGGGTTAAACATGTTAGCGGGATCCCAACCATCGCCCTAACGTGGGACAATGCCAATGGTATAACTGTTTAAAAAAATACCAGTAAAATTAAGATAAAAGCACTCTGTTTACATCCATGAAAATCTGCACCGTTATTCTTACAGTTTTCAACGCGTGCAGCCGACCAGCAATGAGATGGCTAACTTGAAGTTCAGCATATACAAGTACAACATCTTAGAATGCATGGATGACGGCTTCGAGCGTCAGACATAATGTCAAACGTGAAGCAATCCTCGATTTCATGGGGGAAGGAATGGTCACCGCAAAACTGCGATAGCCATTTACCAATTTCACTTGAGTTTTCTCTCTACTAGCCCAACAGACTGGACTGTAATAATAATGATGATAATAGTAATAATAATCGGTGAAAAAGAGAGATCGAATATTTTAAAAAATGTTGAAATTCAATATACTGGTCCGAGCCATTTGTGACGATTCATCTCTGATATAAGTTTGATTCACAATTGACAAGAATTTTACATGAGAGGTGGCTGGACAGAAACACGGACACGTTCGGACGCCCATGAAAAAGTTTTATGTCTACCGCAACGCATGTCGCGTAGGGTGATACATTTAAGAATTCTAAAGAAGAACAGTGCTGACTGCCAGGTTGGCAAAATATATATTAGAGCGATATTTTTGACACGATTATTAATAAGAACTTTTTTTACATGTACATGCAATGTACTAATTTCCGAAGTTAACAAAAATGAATTCCGATCGTCATCCCGTTCACAAAAATTTATAAGTTATATCATACCGCCTATATATGATTATCACACAGTCATGTCCCATGGCGAACAAAGCGGGTGCAAATAGCAGAAAGAAGTGTGTTTTTTTTTTATTAATTAACTAGTATGTGTTTACGCCATGTATCTAAAATTACGGCGAATGAAAAAAATAATGTATTGGCGAAAATGAAAAGATGTTCATCGAATGTTTTAGAAAGACTACATAAAAAAGGAGATGTGGTATAATTACCAATGAGACAACTATCCACAAAAGACCAAAATGACACAAATATTAACAACTATAGGTCATCGTACGGCCTTCAACAATGAGCAAAGCCCATACCGCATAGTCGGCTATAAAAGGCCCCGATGAGACAATGTAAAACAATTCAAACGAGAAAACTATGCCGGGCAATTCAGATTTAAATGAATATAGTATGAACTACATATGCATGCAGAAGATCCCTCCCCCTCCCCCTTGTGACACCACTGCATAAAACAACATAGGTTTGCATACATTTCATTTAGCAAAAAGCAATACAGAAGTAAAACGTAAATTATGTGTGTCTATAAGACACGTTTAAATACCCCAGCCACAGTTGATTTAGTCCAATTATTAGTTATAATGTATATGAATGTATATTTGAAAAAAATATCCTATATATATATAAAAGAAGATGTGGTATGAATGCCAACGAGACAACTCTCCACAAGAGACCAAAATGACACAGAAATTAATAATTATAGGTTACCCTACGGGCTTCAACAATAAGATAGGCCAATACCGCATAGTCAGCTATACAAGGCCACGAAATGACAATGTAAAACCATTCAAAAGAGAAAACTAACGGCCCTATTTATATAAAAAATTGAACGAAAAAAAAAATACTAGTATGTAACACATAAACAAACGACAACCACTGAATTACAGGCTCCTGACTTGGGACAGGCACATTCTTATATTATGTGGCGGGGTTAAACCTGTTAGCGGGATCCCAACCCCACTTAACATGGGACAATAGTATAACAATACAACATAAGAACGAACTATTAAAATCGGTTGAAAATGGCTTAACTCATCAGATGACAAAACTACAAGTGGACGTGGCCGGGTACTTGTACATCCCCAACAAAAAGACACTATAGGAACATATCTCAAAGTACTCACAGTTAACTGACAGCTAGTTCAAAGCCACCAACAACTAATAAAACAAATCATGTATCTAAGACTAAATATGGACTTGCACATCACTATTATGCGTATAAACATCCCAGTTGCGGAACTAGAAATTTTCATAAGTGGGTCTCAGTACTGCCGAAAAGGGGGCCTGTGCCAGTCATGTTTCAGTGCTTCTCTTTATAATCAATAACAAAAAAAAAAGAAAAAAAAGGGGAGCCACCCGCTACCGCATTCCTTTGATACGCCTCTGCATCCTACAAGATATCAACGTCGTTGTTTAAAAAATTGTAGGAGTAGCTCTAGATGCTGGTTATATACATAATTGTTAAGGTTCAACTTCCTGGCATTTAAGAATATTTGACAAAAATCAAGATGCATATATAGGAATACATGCATGAACATCTCAATTGTATGTTCAGGAAACCTCTGAAATATTAATTAAAACTATAAATTTATAGTTAATAAAATGTCGGAAGAGGAAGCAGGACAAACCATGATCTCTCTCTGCATTTTATAATAAAATGTATCCAACTACCTTGAATTTTGAGGATATTTGACTTAAAATGTTTCAGTTGCAACTCAAAAACTGTACGAGGTGATAGCCAGACAAACCAATCTATAGCTTGACGAACAGACGTACGGGTAGACGAACGAACCTGTAGGCGATAAATTAATATACCCTTCGATGAAAGTGAGGTCATGAAATAAGCTTGAAATTGTAGTTAATAATTATAAAAAAATCAAAACCTTATAGTGCTCAGTTTGCTTAAACATTTCTCTTCAGCTTTATAGCCATGAATTCTTAGATTTCTAAGATCGTAATAAATTTGAGTTTCTGAATTGAAAGTTATTTTTCAGGGATGCGATGGTTGCTTTCTGTCAAATTGGGTTTTTTGTTTTGTTCTTGTTTTTACATACTCTAGGCTATTATTCACATTTTGTCACATCGGGACATTTTATAAATTGTTACGTATATACATTTCGCATGTGTTGGTTTATTGTCGAAGGTCGTACGTCGAGTTTTTCGATTGAATCGATGGGTGCATGGATAGTTACAATACATGTGTCGGATCGGCAATTATAGAACATTTTCTGTTGTATCCGTATTTTGTGTGGAATTCTCGCCGCGTTGAAGACCCAATTGCCTTCGTCTATCGTCTGCTTGTTTTCGAGTCGTTGTCTCTTTTACTTATTCTCAATAGCTGCAAATGTTAAATAACACCAAGATTAAAAGCGCCAACAGCTAGTGTATAGTTCGGTTGGTATAGGCGGATCCAGTGGGGGAGGGGCGTGTCCCCCTCTAGTGGGATTTTTTTTAGTGATTATATACTATATAGGGAATCACTGACTTGAAAGACCCCCACCCACCTTAGGTCAGTCAGCACCCTGTCATGTATTTGTTAAAAAAAACCAAATATATTGCCATTCACTCTAAAAACGAAGCTAAATACTTAAACCCTCTTTTAAGAAAAGTTATATGTTTCATTTTTACAATTTATTTTCAATAGCTGCAAATGTTAAATAACACCAAGATTAAAAGCGCCGACAGCAAGTGTTTAGCTCGGTTGGTATAGGCGGATCCAGTTGGGGGGGGGGGGGTCCCCCTTTCGTGGGATTTTTTTATTGATTATATACTATATAAGGATTCACTGACTTGAGAGACCCCCCACTTTAGGTCAGGCAGCACCATGTCCTGTATTTGTTAATATATATATATTGCCATTTACTCTAAAAACGAAGCTGAATACGTAAATCCTCTTTTAAGAAAAGTAATATTGTTTCATTTTTACAATTTATTCTCAATAGCTGCAAATGTTAAATAACACCAAGATTAAAATCGCCAACAGCTAGTGTATAGCTCGATTGGTATAGGCGGATCTAATTTTTTTATTTATTTTTTTTTTTTTGGGGGGGGGGGGTCCCCTGTTTGTGGGATTTTTTTTATTGATTATATACTATAAAGGGAATCACTGACTGGAGATACCCCTCACTTTAGTTCAGGCAGCACCCTGTCATGTATTTGTTTTAAAAAAACCAAATATATTGCCATTCACTCTAAAAAAAAGAAGCTGAATACGTAAATCCTCTTTTAAGAAAAGTAACATTGTTTCATTTTTACAATTTATTTTCAATACTGCAACCAAGATTAAAAGCGCCAACAGCTAGTGTATAGCTCGGTTGGTATATTTAATAGAAAGATATTTGTAAATATGGTAAATAAACTCATCATAAATACCAGGATTGAAATTTTACATTTACGACAGACGGGTATTTTGTCTACAAAAGATTCATCAGTGACGCTCGATTAAAAAAATGTTAATAAGGCCAAATGAAACTGACCATTTAACTTAAAAAATGGCGAAGTGCAAACATTTTTTTAGTTTTTCAACGCTATCCTCTTGACCACATAATGTGTTTTCATCAAAATTGGAAATGATAATATTTTATAAAGAAAAATCTTTACCTACGTCGCATTATATATACTAGTATACTAATATATTGTGTTGTAAAATGATGCCCTTTATGGGTTCTTGAATAGAGTAATAAAAATTTCTATACAATTAACAAATTCAAAATATACTGCTTTACAAAAAAGTTAAACAACAGATACATTCAAGTCAAATCTATCTTAATTTCTGTCAAGTTTTTCCATTTTCAAGTAAAGAAAATCACGCATTATGGTTCCATTTCTTTCCTGTAATAATTAGATCACTTGCATACTTATAACACACACACAGACAATATGTATTGTTTATTTGTTGAAATATATTAAAATATGCGCTGCTGAGCTTATATTACTCAGTATAGTATATAGACGTGTATACCAAAGACAAATTTATATTGTTTAATTTCCTGTAGTGTTTGATAATGACCCAGTGACCTACAACTTTTATAATAAATAAACCACATAGGCAACGCTTCTGAATCAGTATAAAAAGTATGAATTATTTGTTAAACTAGTGTAAAATGTGGTGTGAAATAATTGGGAAAGGCAACGATATCCGGCTAATTAAATTGACACGATGAGCTGACATGATGTTGAATTTATTTTGGAAATATTACACTTAATTTAACTTTACAATTTTTCATTATGTTTGTTTAGTCTATGTATTTGCCATAATCAAAATTGTTTTTGTTTGTTTTGCAAATAAAGAATTATTATGTTGAATATTTTAATGAGAGAACCTTAAATAATCCATTATTTTCATTTTGTTCTTAACTGAAAAAAAAATGGTAATACTAAATCCATTATAGCACAACCAAGTAAAAAAGTGTCCTTTAGTTTATACTTCAATCATAAATGAGATCATAGAACATTTCTAATCCGACAAAATGAAGATTGATAAAAAAAATCGTTTAGGAGGGATATGCGTTGTTAAATGCTGTGCAAATTCCCCTATTCAATCATTCTTCTGGCCAATTATTTGAAAAAGGGGGGGGGGGGGCTTTGATAACTGTTACCCTAGCTTGCCCTACAACATAATACCCCCCCCCCCAAAAAAAAAAGAAAAAAAAAAAGAAAAAGAATATAGATTTCGTATTCATATAAGTCTGAAAATCAAACCCAATAGAGTTAGAATTAGATTGTTAGGCTGACAAATATTTTTTGTCAATTTACATTTGCACAAGTCTGTCTACATGTTCACCAGTTTTTCAATCATCCACTATAGTCTGTTTTTACTTACACAAGTCTTTCTTATAGCCCCTAGTCTGTCCATATGATTTTCAACAGTCTGACTATGTCACTACGTTTTAACCGCGGTCTCTATGTGTCCGTCAGTCTGTCTCCGTGTTTACAAGTCGATATACATGTTTACCCGCCAGGTTACGTTTCTAACAGTTTGCCTTCATGTCCTACACGTCCACCAGTCTGCTTATATATATATACCAGTCTGGCTACAAGTCTACAAGAACATTATTTGCATCATTGACTAAGTCTGTCTAGATATGTCGTCTGGCGGATTTGCTTGTCTCTCACATTCTGAAGATGATGATATTCCTCGTAGTGAAATCGTTAAAACAATGTACCAGTACTTAAGTCTATCAGTTTCCATCTCCATGCAAGACTCGGGGTCTGATGAAGGTTCTAAAACAATTAAAGATTCGTCTATACAGTCCTTCTGAAAGTCTTCTAGCTCGGTCAGAAGCAAAAGAATGCCCGGTTAGCGCCTCTGGATTTGCACGGGGCATGTGGAGGACCAGTAGATATCGACACACCAAATTCAGTTATTCGACGATGAATTTCAACACCTATCTCATTTAACACCAACATTACACAATAATGTCAACATGGAGTCAGTAACTGAGGTAACATTAAGTTAATTTAGAAGTCAATATCTTGTATATTTCTGTATACAGTTTATAATGCATATATCACTGTCATGAATCAAGGATTTGTATAGTAATAAGGGTCTTACTATCATCGGAACTTTGTTTTTTTTTGGTAACACGCCATTATTCCGACAGCCCATTAGTCCGACAGCCCATTGGTCCGACAACCAATTAGTCTGACAACCCAATAGTCCGACAACCCATTGCTCCGACAGCCCAATACTCCGACAACCTATAATTCCGACACTTATCAAGTCAAGTATCAGGATATCAGGGTAAAATAAAATGTGTCTGTCTGTATTATTACGTTTATATTTGTAATAACATATTTTAAGAAATAACTCCGTATATATAATACAAGGCTAAGGTAGTTCGTATACTTTCAATGTTAATTCTCAATTCGAAATCTGTATATAGAATAAAACAGAAAATAATATTTTATTTTCCAAATTAAAGGATCTATGTAAATCAAGAACAACCATTGATGGCGCGAGCTACTGATGATACCCTGCCCAAAGATTTCGGTAGATAGAAAGTTTTTGAGTTGTGAATCTGAAAAAGCATTACACAGTATAACTGACTTATATAAACCTTGAAGCTAAATATCAGAAATCATGGTATTGTAGTACCTGAGAAAAATGTGTCAAAAGTTTTCAACTTGGCTGTCATGTAATGAGTAATGAGTTTGAAAAAGCATCACACGATATAACTGACTTCAATAAACCTTTCAGAAATCATTGTAATGTAGTTCATGAAAACGATGCAACGAAAATAGTTATGGGACGGGCGGCGAACTGACGGATGGACGGATGGACGGTTGGACGGACGGACAGACAGAGATAAAACAGTATACCCCCACTTTTTCGAAGCGGCGGTCTAATGATTGTGTCAACATTAAGACATTACAATACTAATATGATATAATAATATTTATAGCACTATAAGCCTCAGTCACAATCGGAGCTAAGACAAAATATAAAAAAAAATACGTATTAATATCAATTAACAGTCAGGATCAGTCAGTATCCAGACATGTACTACATTATTCAAAAGAACTAACGATATGATCCTCATTTTTTTCTCCATAATAGTAAAGTTTTCTTGTGTTCACTTCGAAATTAATCATATTTGTCTAACGTTTTAAAGTTCTAATATGTGCTAGAAATATGGCGAAAGAATTCCTCCCTCAAATTATAATGAAGTGAGCATTCGATTGAAAAATAACGCTCATCCTAAACTTTATCAGCTGTACAATACGATTTTTTGAGTATTTAGCATTTTCAATTCTTCATGTAATGGAAGAGCACCGATTCTGAATTAACATATAAATTACCTTTCTTAAAATCAATGATATCTAAATATGTTTCTTCTTGAAACCAATTTTTAAATGAAAAATAAGTTTCCCACAAAACACATATTACTAAGTTTTTACAATTAAACAATTTGACAAAGACACAAGGACAAGAATGTCACACATTGTCTTGTTCTACTTGTTTGTTATTGTCTTTTATACTGCACTTGTTCTACTTGAGCAGTCAAAATGCGTTGACTGTATATTTCTATGACATATACAGTCACTGACCCGATATCACCTTTCCTTATGCATATTTAGATAGAAATTGCCGAAATATTCATGTCCGTCATATTTGTTTTTCGTAATAAGTTTTGTTGTAAATCATCAGTCCTGCATCTCCACCAATCATTAAAAAAGAGGCATATCTTTCTAGAATTTAAAATAATCTTAGGATACAAAATCGGTCTCCCAACAAAATATTGAGTGTCATCTCTCGGATTATGTCTGAACGATCGCTATTAGAAGTGCTATGTACTGTCTCTGTATTTCGTGGATTCACATTCCCGAACATGATACCGTATTCATGATTGATCATGATTTGAATTGCTCATCTTTTCTGAGCACATATTTCGTCCTATTTGTCTTCTTATTTTTTAGGTTCTGGGTACGTATTTGTCTCTTTGTTTTTTTTCTTATTTTGACTGACACTACTTTATCCCATTATTTCTGCAACAAAATAAATTTAAATAAAACTCAGATGAGTGATACAAGGAGAGAAAGTGTTGCGACCAAAGAGGGCGGGTAGTGTTTTCCAACTCCGATATATTATTTATTTATGTAGTTCATAGTGGGGGAACCTCACTCCCCTGATACGCGAAAAGGGGGATTCGAAGATCTAGTGAAAAGAAGGTAGATCAGGACACACGTGCAAGAAATAGCGAGCTAGAACAGCACAGACTGATAGAAGACACACAAACAACGAAATATAAAGATAAATAAAGTAACTAGACACGCAAAACGAAAGAGGGGCGAGGTTAAGGACTGAGCAGTTGCTATAATCATGTGTATCAACTCCAATATACTGAGACAAAATTAATGTCCGCATGCAAAAAAATAATTGGAATCAAAACGGACAACCACAAATATCAGAGAGCGGAGATGGGTTTTTTAGAGAAAATTTATCCATACACTAAGAAAAACGCATATTGTCGGAATAATGGGCTGTCGGAGTAATGGGTTGTCGTAATAATGGGCTGTTGGAGTAATGGGCTGTCAGAATAGTGTGTTGTCGGAGTATTGGGCTGTCGGAATAATGGTTGTCAGACTAATGGGATGTCACCATTTTTTTTAACCCTCCCCTTTTTTCCAATATCCGTTATTTTTTCGTTTTCTATTTTAAAATTAACTCTCTTTAGTAATATATCCGTGACCGCTGTGGACAGTAAACTTGGAATTGATAGTAAATAGCAAAACCAAGTAATTTGTAGTGTATTTATGTTCTAATGACACGTACAGACAGACGCGAAAAAAATAAATAATAGAAAACGAAAATATATGCTAACAGATTTTGGAAAAAAGGGTAGGGTAAAAAAAAATGTCCAGTACCCAAGTACCTATGCTCACTATTAAAGCAATAATTTGACAAATATATATTAAGGGTTATACTAATATGTGAATATTATGAGTCCAGGTAACTCGATCAACTTGATTTGTACGTATGAAAAATTATATTTATTATCTGGTCATGTCCCGCGTTTTTTTGTTATGTTGTTATAATAACAGTGTAAGTTAAGACCAAAAAGTAGACCAGGAAAAAACTTTATTATCTTTACTAGTTAATTTCTGGAGATCAAGTGTCTGTCATTTATTCTGTTATTCACATCTTTTAAACAATTATATTATATACGCATCATATCAATCTATCAATTAGGATACATTATTTTATTTGGCTTAATAACATATTATTGGTATTTAGTGCGACCGTGCACCTTTCGGTTGTCTCGAGTGTTTTCTATTACAGCAATGTTTAAGTCGTCATGTTGCGGGATTTTCAAATCCCAAAAGAAGAACACACTTCAAATTCAACATGAATTTCGATTTGGTAACCGCATTACTTTAATATAATGATTTGAATTTATACCAATATCAAGGGTACAACTCGTAGTGTCACCTGGGTAAGTAGGGTACATGTACCTATAGAACAAGTCAATTATCCAATAATCTTAAAAACTATAGCACAGTTTGTAATTATTCCGTGACAATAAAGATCATTATATATTACATAACCTTACACAATCAATTTACTTTTTATGATTAATCTGATATGCATGCCCAATTAATTATTCCCAAAACCTTATAAAAAGGAGGGGACATGGTCAAGGTGTCGTGCAAACCCAATTATTGTTTATTGTCACGGAATAATTACAAACTGTGCTATAGTTTTTAAGATTATTGGATAATTGACTTGTTCTATAGGTACATGTACCCTACTTACCCAGGTGACACTACGAGTTGTACCCTTGATATTGGTATAAATTCAAATCACAGGCACTTGTTTCTATCCATTTGAAGACCCACTATTAACGTATATATTTACCAGAAATAATGGTTTTAAGCGGAGAGGTGAAAAAATTAGTTGGGTACCTTCTCGAAAATATACGTTGATAGTGGGTCTTCCAATGGATAGAAACAAGTGCCTGTGATTCAAATGCTTATTGATATATTAAAAGAAGATGTGGTATGTCTATGATTGCCAATGAGACAGCTGTCCACAAGAGACCAAAATGACACAGACATTAACAACTATAGGTCACTGTACAGCCTTCAACAATGAGCATAGCCCATACCGCAAAGGCCCCGATATGACAATGTAAAACAATTCAAACGAGAAAACTAAGATACACATTGTACATGTTGTATATGAAGATTAATTAGATAATAAGGTCAACAATGTGGTATGTTTCCAAAATAAATGCTATCCGCTAAAGACCAACTGATGTTGATCCAATTACTAGCCAAACAAATGATACATACATGTAGGTTACCATACTTCCTTCATTTATATTATGATTATTGAGTATTTTTTTGGAAACATTTCAAACCTTTACATGCTGTTTATATACATGTTACTACAGTTCAGCGACTCAAGTTTAAAAGGCATTTATATAAAAGAATTTAAACTTAATATAATTTTGTATGAACATCATGCTGAATATTTACATTCTCTCAAAAAGTTTTTATTTTACTTAGCTAATAAAGAAGATGATGGATTCCCAAACAGAAATCTTGATGACAGTGAAAAAATTGAAGAATTGCACCAACTGTTACAGAGAATCGATTTCAAGCAGAAACAGCTGCTCAAAGATAAGGGAATACAACAGCCATCCATGTTCCTTCACATATGAAGGTATATATTGTATATATATATATATTGTCTACATTTTCTGAATTTATGATTTTAAAAATCTTTCAAAAGATAAAATGTACATTGTAAGTCATGTAATTCAAATAGAGACGTGCCATTGTCTTTGATAAAAGATAGAGTTACATGTATGCCTTTTTAGTATTATCAGCTTATATACTTACTTATCCTTGTTAAAATCTATAAATATACCTTATGTATATATTACATGTATGTTGAAATGTCTGTCAGAATATATACATGTGATCATACTGTTTCAAATAGCCAAACATTGTAAAATATATATATATATATAACTCGTCTAAACATCAACCCAACAATGTTAGATCTGTAAATTTGCTTTCGCAAATTTTCGGTTCTTCCCTCACCGGGATTCGAACCCATGCTACTGTGATATCGTGACACCAAATCGCCTGCACTGCAGCCGTCCCGCTAGACATATATATATATATTGAGTATTGGGAATCCTGTACACTCTTTCGGAATAGACCAAGTTTAACAAATATAATATGAATGTTTAAATTCAACTAATTATCTCGTGGCAATACACATTTATTTTAGGAACTTTTTATGTTTTATTTTGCAGTAAGCAGCTGTTTGTGATGCTTATAGGCATAAACAATCTAGTCTGGACATGTAAAACAGCAGCTGGTTCTATTTTGAAGTAAGCTATTTGATGATTACATTAATTTGACATGACCAGACCAAGTCTTGGGATAAATTAATAGTACTCATTGTCATGATTGTACTAGCTTTTTATTGTTTTATATATTTTATGGAAAATACTGTTAGTTGAGGCCTGCAAAAATTAATTTATAAGGAGATGAAGTGTGGTTGCCAATGAGAGTAGAGACATCTAACAAATAGCATGAATAGAGTCATGGAGGATTGAATTCATACTAATTTTTATTAGAGTGTTACAAACAATTGCAGGAAAAAAAAAAAACAACAAAAATCAAAATAATTGTGTATTTAGTAGAATTAGCCAAATCAAACAATAACTGACTTAAATCTTGTTTGAAATTTTCACATTTCTATTGATTAAATATTATTTTATAGATCAAATAATAAATAGATAAAAGGGCAGTAATCCAGTCTCAGATTTTTGTTTTGGTTATATTGTATACAGCTGATTGTATTTTAATACTATTTACAAATACTTCTTATATGTCAAAAGAAAAAAAAAATGCTGTATCTGATATTGTGATTTATATGGAAATTGATAAAGACAACAAACTCAATAATGAGCTATTCCAATATCAATCTCCCTAGGAAAAAAAGGGGGTGCTACTTAATTTTAGACCTCCATAGTGCCCATAGACACATCAAACACTTGCCAAAATATAAGCCTGAACCCCTGAGGGGATCACACATCAAATTATAAAAGTTGTATATATTCTACACCGTGAATAAGACCAAACAATGATAGGAGGAGTTAGTTTTAAAATATAATTGAAAAACTAAACTGATACAAATCAATAATTTTTTTGATGCTGATAAATAAATCACAATGTGTAATAGTTGCAATAAATTGTTATGCCAGCCTACAATAGTAGAAGGGGTTTATGTTTAATGATCTATGCTTTTGTTTTTTAAATCCGTGAATTTTATTTTATTTTCGGATTGTCGGGATTTAAATTTATTTTGTTTCATTACACTGTTGGCATTGACATGGTGTGAGGATAATATGCATCTTACATCAGACTCGGATTTCTCTTGAACTGAATTTTAATGTGCTTATTGTTATGCGTTTACTTTACTACATTGGTTAGAGGTATAGGGGGAGGGTTGAGATCTCACAAACATGTTTAACCCCGCCGCATTTTTGCGCCTGTCCCAAGTCAGGAGCCTCTGGCCTTTGTTAGTCTTGTATTATTTTAATTTTAGTTTCTTGTGTACAATTTGGAAATTAGTATGGCGTTCATTATCACTGAACTAGTATATATTTGTTTAGGGGCCAGCTGAAGGACGCCTCCGGGTGCGGGAAGTTCTCGCTACATTGAAGACCTGTTGGTGACCTTCTGCTGTTGTTTTTTATTTGGTCGGGTTGTTGTCTCTTTGACACATTCCCCATTTCCATTCTCAATTTTATTTTGTTTGTTTATTCTTTCATCTGTTCTGCTTTAGGTTCAAGTTTTGGTAAAAGTTTTTGGTCAGGATAGTTGTTAATGATGTTAACGACCAATCAACTTAAAAATAAATACACATGTGCCTTTATATGTTATGATCTTTCTAAGGATAAATTAATGGTTTGACCCCAATTTCATGGTCCACTGAAAATAGAAAATTTATCACAACTTCTAGCTATTCTTTATATAGAGTTATTCCACGAGATATTTTTGGGTCACTCATTAGAATATCTTTTTTAAAAATATATGATTTTGATTACAACTGCATTAAGATAGAATAATTGCATGCAGAAAATTATTGCTTTGTCACATATATATATCACTTGTCAATTTAATAAAATTAAACATTTTTTTTATTACTTTATTACAGAAGCTACAAAATAGAGCTAAGGCCCTTTAAGCCAAGAAACTGCCAGTGTCAGAAAAGGACAAACTTAGAAAGGCCATGCAAATTGATTTAATGTCAAGTTGGGACAGTGATTCTGTAGATAAACTCGCCTGATCACAACTGGGATTTGACTGTCACAAGATTTTAAATCTTACATTGATAAACTAAAGTCATTTACTAGACTGTAAATACCAGAGACAGCTGAATGCACAAGGCAAAGAGCTGAGGTCCAAGTAAATCAGAGAGGCCTTGTCACAAGAAATGTACAGAACTTGCATGGGTTTTTACTTAAGGGCATATGACAAAAAATTGAGAGATATCAATAAAAATTTCTTTAAATTTTAATAAGGACCAATTCAAAGGTACACTTTTGGAATTTGCAAGAACAAAAATACCTTCATGTTTACTTTTGAATTATAGTTGACAGTTTTCAGTTTAAGGGGGGAACCCTTAAAATGAAGTGGTTTGGTTTATTGAATTTGATTATTTTTTAAAGTAAAAAAATGAATTACTGCTCTTTTATTTCAACATTTGCATTTTCTATTAAAATTATTTACAAGTGCAGCATATCGGTGACATCAGATTATGTTATTGTGTTTGGTTAAGCTACATATTTCTTTTTACTTAAACTTTCTGTTGCCTTTTCTAATTAATTAAATGCTGAATAATAATTTGAGTGTGGCTCATTTCAGTGTCTTGTATTTGCTGTCAAGATTTTCCTGTAAGATTTCACATTATTTATAATCGCTTGGTCAAAGGGAGATAACTTTTTGATTCTTCACATTAGATAGTCTGCGAAGAGGATTATGTAAAATGTAAATAGTTGAAAATTAATTTTATGGTTCAATAAAATCAAAATAAGTTATTGCCATTCATTATAAATAAATTTCTATCAAAAATAAGGCTCAAAGAATTTTTTATTTTATTTATATGAATAATAACAAAGTACACACATCATGCACATGTTGACTTCATCAAATTTGTAAACAAAATATATTTATAAACATATAAACTTATTATTTTCTTCAATTGTCCAAGTACATTCAATATTGATAATTTTTTGCTTGACATTACATAATTTTGTTGATAAAAGTTTATTTGTGTGCTATTTTATTCAATTGTACATATTTGAAGTATTACATTACACCTTATTATTTTTATTCTTGCATACAGCATTTGGAATGAAATTTTAATCAATGTTCGAGCAGCAGGATTTGTTTTTGTCGAGCCTGCAACTTTTGTTGCAGAAAGCTCAACATAGGGATAGTGATCGGGCGGCGGCGTTAGCTAACATTTTTTAAAAGCTTAATATTTTAGAAGGTGGAAGACCTGGATGCTTCATACTTTTTATATAGATGCCTCATGTTACAAAGTTTCCGTCAGTCACATGTCAAATGTCCTTGACCTCATTTTCATGGTTCAGTAACCACTTGAAAAAAAAGTTCAGATTTTTTGTAATGTTGAATTCTCTCTTATTATAAGTAATAGAATAATTATATTTGGTATGTGCGTACCTTGCAAGGTCCTCATGCCTGTCAGATGGTTTTCACTTGACCTTGACCTCATTTCATGGATCAGTGAACAAGGTTAAGTTTTGGTGGTCAAGTCCATATCTCAGATACTATAAGCAATAGGGCTAGTATATTTGGTGTATGGAAGGACTGTAAGGTGTACATGTCCAACTGGCAGGTGTCATCTGAGCTTGACCTCATTTTCATGGTTCAGTGGTTATAGTTAATATTTGTGTTTTGGTCTGTTTTTCTCATACTTTCTGCAAATAAATCTACTATATTTGTTGTATGGAATGATTGTAAGGTGTACATGTCTAGCGAGCAGATGTCATCTGACCTTGACCTCATTTTCATGGTTGAGTGGTCAAAGTTAAGTTTTTGAGTTTTGGTCTTTTTATCTAATACTATATGCCATAGGTCAACTATATTTGGTGTATGGAAATATTTTATGATCTATATGTCAGTCGCGCAGGTTTTATTTGACCTCGACCTCATTTTCACGGTTCATTGCTCAGTGTTAAGTTCTTGTGTTTTGGTCTATTTTTTTAAAACTATAAGTAATAGGTCAACTATATTTGTTGTATGGAAGCATTGTTAGCTGTACATGTCTGCCTGGCATGGTTCATCTGACCTTGACCTCATTTTCATGGTTCATTTCTCTTTGTTTAGTTATCTTGGTTAATGTTAAGTTTATGTGACAGTTTTTAATAAAGCTTTATACTTAGGACTATCAACATAATATCAATGATAAGTAAAGAAGGCGAGACATTTCAGTGTGTGCACTCTTGTGTATTTACGAATTATGTTAATCATGTAAATAATGTTATGTTTTTTGTTTTTTTGCTTTTTGAAGTTTTTAAAATTGACAAATAATGCTAGCAGGGGAGATTATTCATTAATATTTTTATGATGCCAAACTTAAAATTTAAAGGTGCCTATGTTCGCTATTTGTTATAACCCAATTGTTATGATTCTTAAATAATCTATACAAGTAAGCATGTTGATTTGTCAATAACCATTATTTTATTAATTAGTTTGAATTTGATGAGGTTCTTTGATGTAGAACTTGACTTTTTTTTAAACAAAAGTGTTTTTTTTATTTGTTTTTAATGTTTTTAAAATTGTATAGCAAACTTTTTGACATTTTATTTTAATTTATCACCAAAACAACTCTAATTTGTCAGTATCTGAATAAAATTAATTTGTTAGATACTTTGTTTCTTTTATTGAAGTATATACAAAGGGAGATAACTCAAAATTGTTTTTTTTTATTATTCTGACCTGATTAGAAGTGATGAAAATAACTATGCCCTGAAAATAACTATGCCCTAGACAGGATGACAATAAGAAAATGCTAGAAATTGTTGTGTATGGTTATGTTTTGTCCAAAAGTTTTTGTTATCTCCTGTATTGTATATTGCTGCCATTGTCAAAATCCAAATCACACATAGAGATAGCCTTGTCCTATAGTTTATATCTGGTGTTTGTGTTTTTTGTATGTCTTAGATTCTAACTCTTCAAGTTCTTATATAAATTCAGATGCATTGCCATTTTAAACATATAGGTAAAGGCATATTTACAAAATGGTATTGAGCTTTGCAAATGAGTAACATGTATTCGTTGGATTATTGTTTAAGTTTCATCTTAAAAATACAGTCTTCAATGTTACTGACAAATTATACATTTGCACATTGCCATTTGAAACCACAAATATTATTCTACTGTAAATACACAGAGCAGCAATCCATGCCTTTCAAGTCTAATACTTTGTAAACATGGATCAGAAAAGTTGGAGGATCAATGTTATATGTACAGTAGCTACAAAGTTACCACCATTGAAAATTCCTGTTTTTCCTAATTTTTGTTTTTTTATTTAATTAGATATTTCCAAACCAGATATTTGGATTAAAGTAAAAACAAATCCCCAACATCCCTTTTCCAAAAAAGATAAATTTTAAAAGCAGAGGGAAAAATTCTGCCTTTTCTTTATTATTCATTTGCACTATTGTTTTGTAAGTAGTTAAACAGGATTATATTGACTTTAAATTGCATTAAATTTGATGGAAGTTCTAATTTAAATAAGTCATAAACAAGAAATTTATTTGAATTTACATGAAATTAAATTACATAATTAATCAAATTTAATTTATATTTAAAATTCTTTAAATTTGAAATTTATTGAAATTTAATTTATATTAAAAGATCTTTAAATCTCAAATTTATTCAAATTTAAATTATATCAAAACTTCTTTAAATTTAAAATTTATTCAAATTTAATTTATATTAAATATTCTTTAAATCTCAAATTTATTCAAATTTAATTTACATAAACATTTCTTTAAATTAGAAATTTATTCAAATTTAGTCTATACTTAAATTCTTTAAATTTGAAATTTATTTAGATTTAAAAATACCTTTAAACTAGGTTGAAATTTGGGAATTTATTTGCAATATTAAATTTAGTTTAAATCTATATTAAATTAGAAATTTTCCAGCAAAGTAAATGCATAATATTTTTTGTAATTTGAAATTTAATATGCATAACATATGCATTTAATTTTATATCAAATGCATCATTTCATGCAGTGATAATTAAAATGGTAAAAATCTAATAAAGTAATTATTTAATATCTATAGACAAATTATTACTCAAACAACAGTATGAGGAACTTTAGAAATATTGAATGATCAACAAAGGGGTGATGATTAGAACTGATGCCATTAATCATTTTCTGAGGGTCGGTACGATCATGACAACGACCCATCATTCATAAAACGGGTATAATTTAGTGTTTCCATTTTGTAAATGCTTTACTGGGCGTGTACTCGATTATAACTCGGTAAATTCAACGAGTAATCGATTAGTAAATCTTCACCGAGTTGACATTCCTAATATTTACGCGCAAAATTGAGTAATGTTTTCATTTATTTCAAAGTATTTTAAGTTCATAATAAACAAAAATTATCAGAAATGTGTCTGTTTGATATTTTGCACTCGATATATGTGGAATGTGACATTATTAATGATCTAATCTCAAGAAATAACTTTTACGTGTAGACAAGCTATGAATAAAAATAATTAAAAACACATAGATGTACATGTACAAGCAATATCAAATTACAAAATGTACCAACATAAACTAACACAATATTGACGTCGGAAAAGGTTTTTTGTATGTCAGGCGCAATAACATCAACCAAAACCAGTAGTTTTAATCGAACTCCCATATTGGATACATAAAACATGTTCAAAGAGGTAGAACATGTTCATTTTTATATATGCGTACACTTAAAATTCTAACAGCATATTCTACATTGTAAACTAATTGTCAAAGAGACAACTATCCAACATGACATTGCATATTAATGTAAGTAATCATAGTTAATTGTTATAATGTTCTTTTATTTGTCCAATTTTTTTAAAAATCCTCTTGGAGTTGCTCGGTACTTATACATATACAATACTTATATTATTATGCTATCGTCATTTTTTTTATTCTTGTCTTTCATTTTTGCTTTATATGTGCCTTTCTGGTTTTGTTTGTTGATATTTTTGTTTGTTGATACCCCTTATGTTGACGTTTATACCTATAATGACTGTTTGTGTTGTTTTCACACATTGCTGTAAATATCATTGATTTTTTGCGACTGTCATACAAGTGAGAGTTTTAGCAAGCAATAAAACCAGGTTTAATACACCACTTTCTACATAAAATGCCTCTACCTATTCAGGAATATGAGTTATTTTCCATTTGTTTGATGTGTTTGATCTATTAATTTTGCCATTTGATAAGGGGCTTTCCGTTTTCAATTTTCTTTGGAGTAAGGGTTTTTTTGTTATTTTTCTTTTTTCTATATTCATATTTTTGGTTCCACTTTTCTGTATTCAACGTATTTCAACACATAATTGTTTAATCAGACAGAGACAAACAACAACGAGCAGCATTGGTTCAGTCAAAACAGCCTGACATAGTAAATACTCATATGAGATTGTAAAACGAATATAAAAAGCCATGAAAACCTAAACAAAGCAATTCTACTTGCACATATAAACACGCACACACATCATCTTTTAATGACATAACTTGTACCTGGTGACGAATATAATTATCCTGTAAGACAAACGTTTATACTTTCTTCCGACCAAATGAAATATAACCCCAGTTAATACAGGATGCAAGTTAAGTCCCTGAATACATCTACCATCTTTTTAATTGTACCGTGATGAAAAGCATATACAAGTGATTTAATTTGTAGAATACCAATTACATCTTTTAATGTTCGACCTCTACTTAGTTTTGTGTGATTCTGATATGTATATAGTTTGATAATTTTCTGAGAAAAATGATTCAAATTAATTTGTTCCGATTTAAACAGGTGAATTAAATGATCTTAGTATTTATACTCAAAACAATATCGGTCGATTAAGTCTCACAGAAACCATGAAGGGGGTTACAAGTAAAAATATGGGGATCTGCCCTTCATTTACGATAAACTACCTTGAACTAATGGGGGATTAATTGGATCCCCGTTCCCAATTATGGAAAAGCTGTTTCAGTTTCTACTTGACATACTATCATTGGCAGTACTAGTGCCCTATTTACCTAGAATCGCTACAATGTGTTTGTATTCATGAATATACACTTTATTATCATAGTGATGATACAATTATGTGATAACTAGAAGTGCGGGTAAATGCAGTTTGAAATGTATACTTGTTGTCATATTATAATTAGCAGTAATAGTGTAGGTGTGTTTTGTCTCCGGAGAATCATCATTTAACAGTAGATTATTACCGATCAATCTATTTATGGCAATTATACTTATTATTGTACTATGTAGTTAATACCATAGTCACACTAAGCCCCGATCGCACTACAATATGTGAACAAAATGCAAATTTTAACGATCGTAAAAATGGCAAAGGTTGCTGTACCATGTTACATTTACACGTAGTGAGAGCGTAGCGCAAGCTAGATTCTAGTCTGAGAGACTGCGCTACGATCTCACAGCGAGTTTAATATGATCTTTCTACGACCATCACGTTCTAACTGCGACCCAACAACGCTTCTACTATGAATATACCACGGTTTTACCACGCTATTCAAGACCATAGAACGATTCAAGCCAATGCCGTCCTCATCTTGTCTTTCGTACGATCTGACTACGTTCATACTACGACCATCATGCTCATTGCTGTTGTCAAATGAAATATATAAAAGCTTTCCAGATTTTGTTTGTCTGTGAGTAATTTGGACATATTGTCCTTTTTTCTCCAACGCTGTTACGGCTCGACCATGCTTGATGCATCTGTGTCATTCCTACTATCGTTCACTAAAATATCTTCTTATGATCCTGAATGACCAGCAATAAGTTGTGATTGAGGTTGGATTGGTCGATCTGATATCTCTTCTGAATCAGGATTCGTTACTATCAGAGCTCCCTCTGCCTCTGCCTCTACTACTACGGCCATGCCCACGAGTTCTGGTAGATGTTGATGGCATGATTGTTGTTTCCGAGAAATCTACGTATTAGTGAGAAACAGAAAAAAATGGAACAGTATTCATATGAAACACTATGTTGATGTTATTACTGAGAGAGTAGTAAAATCGAAATATGCAAGTTGCCTAATGGTGATAAGAGTGTGCTATAATCGCAATATAAGTGTGGTAAGATCTTGTTGCAATCGGATAAATTGTGGTATGGTCGAAGTGAGATGGTGATGAGCGTATTAAGATTATGATAATTGTTGTGAGGTCGTGAATCAACGAAAATTTACATCATCATGCCGGTTAACCGCCACCTCACCACTATCTGAATTTATTTAAGATCGCGGTGAACGTGCTGCGATCGTGGTCTAGTGTGACGGGGGCTTAAGAGTGATTCTTGAAAACAAAGTATATTTACAATTGCATATCTATCTATGTTTACTACAGCTACCTTTAGTTTTCACCCCTTGTTTAATTGATTTTGTATTTACATTGTATCATGGATCAAATTTAAGCGTTCAGTGTTTTTCACTTGTGTAAATATGTCTTTTGATTGAGTTGAATCATTTCAATGGATATCTTATTGTGTGTCTTTCTATGTTGTGATGTAACACTTTTGTTTCAGATAAGGGTGAAGGTTGGTACCCATCAAAACGTTTAAATCCGCTGCATTTGTTTGCACCCGTCAGAAGTAGGGAATCTGATGTTCAGTAGTTGTCGTTTGTTTGTCTGGTTCATATGTGTACCTTGTTTCCTCTTTTTAATATAGAATACACCGTTGGTTTTCCCGTTTGAATGGTTTTACAACAGTCATGTGTAGGGCCCTTTATATCTTGCTGTTCGGTGTGAGCCATGGCTCCGTGTCGTTGACCGAACTTTGACCTATGATGGTTTTCTTTTACAAATTGTGACTTGGATGACAAAGTTGTCTAATTGACACTCATACCACATCTTCTTATATCTTATGACATGGTGCGTACATATCTTACTAGATTTTGGAATAAAATACTATCATTATTACCAAATATAATTTTCTCCTGATTTTAAATAAAGCGAAAGTTGTTGCAAGAATGAGTTAAGTTTTCTCACTGAAATATTTTCGAATTTAGGATGCAGGTAATAAGAGTTCGATTTACAGTCTCATAATGCATTTCAGTTCACGCCGACACTGTGAAATAATATATTCTAAAGAGCTAATATGACCCTTTTGGATAAATGGTCTAAAAATGAGTTTGTTAATTTATACTTTGTCGTTTCTAATACTTTATACATTTCTTAAATACACTGACACATTGACGGATTGAACGTCCCCACTTCGTTATTGCGAATTTATCACCCAAACGGACATCTGTAACATAAATTTCAGACGAATGGGATAATTCGAGTCGACCATATTTCTGAACCCCCGTCGACTTTTTGAGTGAAAAGCGTAACTGTCCTTTAAAAATTATTTAAGTCGATTCAAAAAGCTATAGCATTATCTCTAAAAGATAATTTACATGACTGTGTATTTGTCTTTAACTCAACAGATTATTAATATTCACTTCAAATTAAGGATTGTCCCACTTTTATGTTTCATGTTTCATGATGCGTGTATTCGGTCTTGTGTCTTATTGTTCGACTGTCCAATAGATCTATGAGACTTATAGGACTGAGACAATTTGGAAAATGATTCATCCCATATTTTTAAGGGTTAATTTTTTCAGAGAACAAAATATTGAGAAACACGAATTCCACGACAATCCCAGACTCCCCAGAAAGGTTAGCAGGTTCTGCTCCACTAGTGGTATCCGTCAAGTCTTCATGGCTAGTAAACATTCGGACAAGGAAAAGATATAAACACAGAAACAGACAAAACAAGATGATCATTTCAATGTACACAAAAATGCTAGTCAGTTTTTTGCATTACAAACAAGTAATCGATTTTCACTTTTGTCGTAATATATTAATATATGGCTCTAGGAACTACAAGGCCATCACATGCCTATACTATTTATTTGTGCTGTTTTCCGTCGGCTGAAATCACGAGGATTGTATTATGTATTGAGCATGTAACATATGCATTTCCGTACTTGTCTGTAGTAATGCCAACAGGAAACATCATTTCAACAGTTTTAAAAGACCATATGTCTCCGCCGTTTTTATAGCAACAGTAAACGGCATGTTTCGTGTAGTCAGCATAGTACAGTTTTCCCCATGAACTGAAATATAAGCAACATCGCTTGTATTAACAGGAACTAATGATATACGCTCATTAGTGCCTGTCTAATCAACACAAAATATTGTTGTCTCTTCAACTGTGTACAATTGTTTACTGTCATATGTCAACCCATAACATTTTTCACTAAAAGTTATTTTCTTTTCAGTTTGTAGTGTCTGCATGTTAAAAATTCCAACATCTCTGTTTGTTTCATAGGAGAAGGCAATTATTTGCATGTCAACAATTGCCATATATCTAACTTTATCATCTACATGCCAACTTCTGATAAACTCTCCTTCCGAGGTGTACGTGATAAAATGTTCACTTGCTTTCAAATAAAATAATAACTGTTCATTCAATAAGATCAGCGCGTTCCATAGATCCTTCCCATTTGATTATACTGCAATCAGCTATTTTACTATACAAATAAAGCTATACGTATAAACTGACGTACAAGTGAGAGGTTTAGCGCTATAAAACCAGGTTCAATTCACCATTTTCTACATTTGAAAATGCCTGTACTTAGTCAGGAACATGACAGTTGTTGTCCATTCGTTTGATGTGTTTTATCATTTGATTTTGCCATTTGATTAGGGACTTTCCGTTTTGAATTTTCCTCGGAGTTCAGTATTTTTGTGATTTATTTTTTATAAACTACTAGTATTTTAAATTGGCACGGAGTAAGCTGTCAACCTTAGTCCAAAACAAATATATATTACATCATTTTTCAAAATAGGGTAGGTAGGTATAGGACTTTTTCAGAGGAAATTGGGTGGGGTGTTAGATAGTTTCGACTGTGACTTAGTGGGTTCTGTTTATCCCAGCTTCATAGTTGGTTCAGATGTGCATGTTTAAAATTTGTAAACCTTTCAGGGGCGGATCCAGTCATTTTTAAAAGGGGGTTCCCAACCTAGGATAAAAGGTGGGTTCCAATTATATGTCCCCATTCAAATGCATTGATCGTCCCAAAAAAGGGGAGTTCCAGCCCCCGGAACCCCCCCCTCCCCTGGATCCGCCACTGCCTGTGTATTCATTGATATCTGATATTGTGGTATCATGCATTAATATGTCAATTTGACATACACGTACGGTTTGTGTTGAGGTTTGATAGCATCATGAATCCCAACAAAACCCAAGGGTGATCTTAGATGCTCTAGAGGGGTTATAGAAATCTGAAAATCAAATGGGATGCATATGTCCCTCTCATTATATGTGTCTATATGCCCAAGAACCTATGTTTTTTAGCATTCATGTGTTCACATTGGTCATAGCAACATGTCATTAAACTACTAAATTGTCATTTATAGTTACACACCTAAATTTTTCAACTTGTTACTGTCAGGAACTACCAACAAAATATGTAGCACTTTCGAAATTTAAAGAAGAAAAAATAAAAAGGAAAATTAATTTTCATTTATGAATTAAATATCAAACAATTATGTTTATGATATTCCTAGTTTATCATGAAAAAATTTATAAATGAAACAAATTAAAGAAATTTAAAAGCGACTTAAATCAATGAATTGAACTGTATTTGCATTAAAATATATACTTGTAACTAAGGTGATTTAACCAAATGTTAATTTATGCGTCACTTTAGGATCATTATTCTGTGCCGTTCGTGAGTCTTGAGTTATTATCGTAAGAATACGGATTTCCTTCGTTGTTGATCTGCCTCCCACCGGACATTCGTATAAATTAGTCAATGACAGACGCCGAAAAGTTGCAAAATAACAATTATCATAAGCAATTTGGAAAGGAATATGACGTTTTAATTCAATAAAGGGTTCAAACTTCAGCTAAATGTCAATCACGTTCTAATGAAGAAACTATTTTTTCCGCGAAAATAAGGATCTTTTGATTTGCGCTCAAGTAAAGAGTGTCGGAAGTGAAAAATTCTTTGATTTGTTTGCACAGAGAGAGAGACCATATACGTCTCTGTTTTGCATAATCTACAAAGTCAATGGTTTCGACACATTTCTAAAAAAAACTGTCTGTGTATATATATGAATGTCTTAACAAATAAAACAAAAATGCTGTTTCATCATCTTGTAGTTTGATAAATATAAAAACCCAGACGTCGCCGGAACGGAAACGATTGTTTTTCCGGAGGTTTAAAATTTTCAGAAATCGTAAAAAAACAAATGTTAGGGTCGGCAAAAGGCCACAAAAAATAGGGTCGGTCGGGTAACTGGAAACACACATACATTTTTATTTGGCCTTATTGCTGTGTTTTACCTTTATTGAAATACGAATACATTATCAAACCAATTATCGGCCCACAAAGGGCATGTAACATATAATGATTACTAGTAGACATAAATAAAAAAAAAACAATCATGATAATGCTTATGATAATATGGATAAAACTATAGTCGTTGTGTTCTTATTGTAAAACATTTATGGTGACCTATAGTTGTTAATTTCTGTGTCATTTGATCTCTTGTGGAGAATTGTCTCAATGGCAATCATACCATATTTTCTCATTTTTATAACAAATGAAATCCACAATGTTGCATATTTCTTCATGTTCACATGAAAGATGCCAAATAAATCTGTTTTCTGTATTTAGATTTTTGACTAATTACATATATTTTTTGCTGAAGCTACCATAACTTGTCGTTCTTGTTCAAATGTTGTTTATATATTAGTTTTATATCCTTACATATTCCTGACATACATGTATGTCTATTTGTTCTCCGATATTTTCCTTTAATTTCTTTTGTTATTTGCTAATTTTTATTTTATTTTCTGTTGTTTTTACTGTGAATGTGCTGCTTGAGGTCTTTTCGGACAGATGAAAAATCGATATAGCAAATCAGTTTTCAAAGCAGGTGGACTTGAATAATACATGGTTACATCAATACTAACAACTACAATTTCAACACAAATTATACTAAAATCCTACAACAATAGGCCACAGTTTAACAAATATACACCCAATTTCCTTTCCACATTCCAAAAATAAAATTTATGAAAAAATTAAGATATCAGGATGAACACGTTAAATAAAACAGAAGACAAAGTCATCTGTTATAGAACTACATCATAATTCACTTCTCATATACCAATATAACTATGATATAACTTATTGTCCTTGGCTTTCAAATATTTGGCTTTGAGTGTTCCTGATGATAGTAAATCCAGAAAAGCGCTTCGGACGCATGTAATTTATAACGTGTTGTTTTCATGTTTTATTATATGTTTGTTCAGAAACAACCAGGAGAATCACACAAGCAGTTTGAAAAATTACGCGAAGTTCGCGAATTGTTTTGGATAAAAAGACTTCAAACAGCTTATCCTCTCGGTCTCAATGACAAAATATTAGGGCAAGGGAACATATCTAAAACTTCTATCGATGTCATTAATATTGTTGATAAATAATAGGTCTCATGGTAAACGCAAAAACCGTAATCAACGTATTAAACATCGTATAAATTATACACTTGCTGATCTGTTATCTATAATAAAGAATAATGGTAGACATCAAGTATTATGCAAACTGGGTCAGATACCTATAAGTTAATTATATGCTATTTTTCTGGAGTGTGAATTTCCTTTTATAGCCCGTTTTATGAATACACACGTATTATTACAGCCTTTTGTCATCACAGGCTATTTCCTAGTATTGATAAACCTGAAAATCATAAACGACATTTTCTAAAATTAAAATATATAAATAGAGGTATTGATTTTATTAATTTGTCTAGCATATTCAATGACTCTCCCGTATATAGCTTAATACCTCCATATTTTGATAATATAGAACAACCCATTATTTCGTATTCTTATAAAAAAACGAGCAGAAATTTGATTTTTAATTATACGTCAATTACATCAGACGTCAATATAGAAAATAATGTTCCTTCCACTTGAGACTGCGAAACATCTAGTTTAAGATACGTTCCCTATGGTCATGTTATTACAGGAGACCTCAACATCGTCGAAGACCGTGAGGTCATAGCTTTTCTAAAGAAAGGACCTAAACACCCTCCTCCATCTATAATAGATTGGAAACAGTGTCGTCAGGTCATTAAAGACGCTCTGTCTGCCTACTGTAAAACTTGGTGCAAACATGAAAAATCGGATAAAAAATCTTTAGACAGTTATTTGAATAAAATTATGAATACTGTTAATATTCGAATATCTCATTTAGAGAACAATTCTGAAATTAATAATAGGAGCCATGATGTTCTCATTTCTAGAATAAAAAATGAACTCAAGGTACTCGCAGAGCGGTTTGTGTTCGTACCGGCAGAAAAAGCAGCCAATAATGTAGTGGTGGTGTGACGCATATACTACAAGGAAGTTCTTCAAAATGAAATTATCAATTCCTCTACATTCAGGTCCGTACGCACACAGAGAGGTCAAATCGTTAACAAGCATACCACTGCCACTACCCAACTTAAAGCATCTTCCGAACATTTGAAAGTCCCGACCATGTACTGGTTACCGAAATTACACCAAAAAAACCCATTTAAATTCCGTTTCATCTCCGCATCGAGTAAGTGTTCTACTACTAATCTATCAGTGCTTCTAACTACCTCCCTTACTACTATCAAAGAACTGGTTATTAACTTTTGTAATAAAGCTTATGAAAATAATGGTATTAATTATTTTTGGAGTGTTAAAAATTCTTTAGAGGTTTTAGATAAAATACATGCTTTTGATGGTCCTTATAATTCTGTTGACAGTTATGATTTTTTCTACTCTGTACACTACACTTCCACACAATCTTATAAAGAAAAAGTTTTTGTATTTGATAAAATGGTCTTTCGAAAAATCTCATTGTAATTTTATTTGCTGTACTTCGTTTAAAGCTTTTTTCTGTAACGAAAAAAGAAAGTATGCTAGATTCACTTACTGGAAATGTGAGGATATGATTGAAGCTTTAAATGTTCTGCTAGATAACATTTATGTACGTTTCTGCGATAAAGTGTATCGTCAGGTAGTAGGTATTCCTATGGGCACTAACTGTGCCCCTTTAATAGCAGATTTATTTCTATATTGCTATGAATCTCAGTTTATGACCAAACTCAGTAAAGACCCATCATTGTTATATTTAGTTGATACATTCAACAATACCTACCGTTATCTGGAAGATATTTTTTCGTTAAATAATCCAGAGTTCTCTAAATATACTTCCGAAATATACACAAAAGAACTTACTTTAACTAAATCTAACATAAACAGCAGCAGTTGCCCTTTTCTAGATTTAGACATTTCAATTTCTAACGGGAAACTACATACTAAAATTTACGACAAAAGAGACGATTTTTCATTTCCTATTGTTAATTTTCCATTTTTAGACGGCGATGTGCCTTTGGCTCCATCATACGGTGTTTATATATCCCAATTCGTTCGGTATGCCCGTGTGTTCTGATGTCATAGATTTTAATGAACGTAATCAATGCATCACTGGGAAAATAAGGCCTTTGAACATAGTGGGATTAATTACTTTTTTATATGTCAAAAATTCGTTGGAAGTACTTGATAAATTGCATGCTTATAGTGGTGATTTCGAATCTGTTCAAACTTTTGATTTGTCTACCTTATATACCACCTTGCCTCATAATCTTATTAAGGAAAAAATCACACAGCTGATTAAATGGGCATTTAAAAAGTCGGAATGCGAATATATATGTTCAAACTCTTTTAGATCATTTTTTAGTAACAACAAACAAAACGAACTATGTCAATTGGACCTGCTTTGATACTATAACTGCCCTTGAATTTTTACTAGATAACATTTTTGTTCGCTATGGAGATTCCGTATATCGTCAGGTTATCGGAATTCCCATGGGAACTAACTGTGCACCACTTATTGCGGACCTGTTTCTGTATTGTTATGAGTTACAATTTATGACTAAAATCAGCAAAGACCCATCGCAACAACATCTGATTCAAAAATAACACTATTAGATATTTAGATGATATATTGGCTCTCAATAATGACGACTTCAGTATTTACACTAAAAAGATTTATAATGCCAAACTGACGTTAAATAAAGCTAATACTAACAATGAACACTACCCTTTCCTGGATCTTGATATCTATATCTTTAACGGAAAGCTTAGTACCAAAATTTATGTTAAAAGAGATGATTTTTCATTTCCTATTGATAATTATCTATTTTTAGATGGTGACGTTCCCTTGTCACCATCTTATGGTGTTAATATCTCAACTTGTTCGATTCGCTCGTGTATGTAACAACGTATTTGATTTCATCGAAACAAATCTCTGTATTACTGAAAAATTATTACACCAGAGTTTTTGATATCACAAACTAGTCAAAACATTTGCTAAATTTTATCATCGGTACAAGGACATCATTCGTAAATATAAATCAACATGCAGACATCTTATACGTCCAGGTATTTCACATCCAATATTTTATGGTTATATTCTTTACAAAGCACAAAAATGTCGGCATTCACCTCCAAACCTTTAAACAGACTTATTCGGAAAGGATATGGTTACGATACTCTTGTCAGGTCATTAAGGATTGCATATTTTGGTATTAATATTGATTCACTCATAGGGTCTTTGCATCGGAAATAAACACTATTATTCTACAAGAAGAGTGCACATGCTGAAATGTGTCGCCTTCTATACTAATCATTGATATTATGTTGAAAATAGTCATAGGTATAAAGCTTTATTACAACTGTCACATAAACTTAACATTAACCAAGATAATTAAACAAAGACCAATGAACCTTGAAAATGAGGTCAAGGTCAGATGAACCATGCCAGGCAGACATGTACAGCTAACAATGCTTCTATACAACATGTATAGCTGACCTATTACTTAAAGTTTAAGAAAAATAGACCAAAACACAAAAACTTAACACTGTGCAATGAACCGTGAAAATGAGGTCACGGTCAAATAAAACCTACGTGACTGACATAAAGATCATAAAATATTTCCATACACCAAATATAGTTGACCTATGGCATATAGTATTAGATAAAAAGATGAAAACTCAAAAACTTAACTTTGACCACTGAACCATGAAAATGAGGTCGAGGTCACATGACATCTGCCCGCTAGACATGTACACCTCACAACCATTCCATACAACAAATATAGTAGACCTATTGCATATAGTATGAGAAAAACAGACCAAAACACAAAAACTTAACTATAACCACTGAACCATGAAAATGAGGTCAAGGTCAGATGACACCTGCAAGTTAGACATGTACACCTTACAGTCCTTCCATACACCGAATATACTAGCCCTATTGCTTATAGTATCTGAGATATGGACTTGACCACCAAAACTTAACCTTGTTCACTGATCCATGAAATGAGGTCGAGGTCAAGTGAAAACTGTCTGAAAGACACGAGGACCTTGCAAAGTACGCACATATCAAATATAGTTATCCTATTACTTATAATTAGAGAGAATTCAACATTACAAAAAATCTGAACTTTTTTTTCAAGTGGTCACTGAACCATGAAAATGAGGTCAAGGACATTGGACATGTGACTGACGGAAACTTCGTAACATGAGGCATCTTTATACAAAGTATGAAGCATCCTGGTCTCCCACCTTCTAAAATATAAAGCTTTTAAAAAGTTAGCTAACGCCGCCGCCGCCGCCGCCGGATCACTATCCCTATGTCGAGCTTTCTGCAACAAAAGTTGCAGGCTCGACAAAAACCAGTTGTTGGCATGATACGGGTTATGTTCTTCTCATATATTTTATGATGGTATAATACTAAACCCCTAACGGGAGGGATTGTACTTGATTTTCATATGATGAAGCCATATCTTTCAGTCAGTTTAATTGAGGTCTGGCGCTGGCAAGTCAGTAACTGCTAGTAGTCCTTTGTTAATTTATGTATCATTGTCATTTTGCTTAGTTTCTTTTGTTACCTATTCTGACATCGGACTCGGACTTCTTTTAAACTGAGTTTTACTGTGCGTTTTGCTATGTGTTTCTTTATTCTACATTGGCTGGAGGTATAGGGGGAGGGTTGAGAGTTTAACCCCGCCGCATTTTTGCGCCTGTCCCAAGTCAGGAGCCTCTGGCCTTTGTTAGTCTTGTATGTTTTTTTAATTTTAGTTCATTTATATGTTTTTGAGTTTAGTGTGACGTCCATTTTCATTGAACTAGTACACAATTTTATTTAGGAGCCAGCTGAGGACCACCTCCGGGTGCGGAATTTTCTCGCTGAGTTGAGGACCCATTGGTGGCCTTCGGCTGTTGTCTGCTCTTATATAATTATTCAAATGCAAATTATATTTTTGATACCTATAATCATTTATATTTTAATTTTATGGTGCAGTTACACATGAATTAGGATTTGTAGCATGTTAGTATATGCAACGATTAGGACTTCAAAAGTGTTACACTCCTGACAAAGATTGATCTGTGTAGCTATTTTGTGTTTAACATAGGCAGTCTTCTATAATATTTTCCTTTTCTTTGATGCAAATACAACAAAAATAGATGAAACAAAATCAACATTTTATAGAATTCTGCTGTCTAGAAGATACTTTCTGGTTATAACTGAGTTGTCACACTCCTGACATTTTACGCCACACTCACTTTGGTCATTCTGATAAACTAAAAAAAAGAAATATATTGTTTTACGAAACATACCAGTATTTCCTCAGACAAAACATGAAATTTAAACAAAAACCCGGTTACTCTTTACTTATTGTAATTAAAAGTATTCATGTCAGGAGTGTGACATTGTACTGAAATTTGACAGGTTATAATAGCAGGGGATTTTTACTGTATTAGGCCATCCACTTCTAAAGTACTTTTGAATATCATTTCGTATGCATACATCTATGGGAAAAAATTTAAATGTAGGAAAAAAAAGTCATGAAAAAAAGTCACGAAAAAAAAGTCATGGAAAAAAAGTCACATTATATTTTGTATGAAAATTGTCATATGGTCTTCACATATATAATATATGAATAAAGTCACAATATATATTTTGTATAACAATGGTCATGAGGTCACATACATGTATATATTTAGGAAAGAAATTCCCAATATATTTTTTGTATGAAATGGGCATTTTTTTATTCAAGTTTTTTGCTCTTTAGCTTTGAAAATTTAGATAATCAAAGCATCGTCGGTGCTGTGATCCAGCCTTTAGCTTTATTTAGTCGGACATTTTTTTTCTTTTCAAGCTGTACAACATTTATATAAAGACCAACATTATATCTTTGTATAAGTGATTTTAGCCCAAAATTTTATAACTTGTGTTTAAACACTTTTAACAGAGAAGAAACCGAAGGACTGAAAAAAAACCCAGAAAACACAAGGATTGAAATGTAGAAGGTGTCATCGTTTTCAAAAATTACCTGTGTTATTTCTCCTTTTTATAATCACCACTTTCTGCTCATGAAATTTCAGAAAAAAATGTACTCCTTCTAAGATACTTCTGGCAATCATAGTAATCGAAATCACTGATGGAAATAATGGAAGAGTTGTATGCATGATTTCAAATCTTATTCTCAGGTATCGTGGTGAACCAAAATAAAATTGATGTCGCTATTGCATTGAATTCAGAAAGATAATTGAGTAATTTTCAGTTGATAAAACAAGCTTGTTCTAATTTTACTTGTAAATGGTTGCTTTTGGGATTATGTCTATGTTTATTCATTGTCAAGGATTTTTAAATGACATTGGTATGTAGTTTTTGGATCACTTGTTGATTTTTGATAAAAATTATATGACACTGAAGATGAACAGTTTTATTTGATTTTCATGATACTACTAAAATAATTGTATTTTCTCAATATTGGTACAAATTCTTTTGATATTTCAATCTTGAGAAGAGCTACTGATTTTTAATATCTTCTTTTTCCCAAGTTAATAAACAATTATGACATGATTAGAAATAAACATTTTAAAGAAGAAGGTGTAGCATATTTTAATTGAAGTTTGACTTAATAATTTCAAAAAGAGGCATTAAAAGTGCACTTTTTCAAAAACATTTTTTTTTAATTCAAATTGGGTTTTCATTCTTTATTGAGAACAAAAAAACAATCCTGCATCCAAATACATGTACAAATTTTTTACACTGTTAAATAGTAATATAATGATGAATAAAAAAATAAATATGTATATTGTTTCCAGCAAATTAATTAATATGAGGCAGGCATTACCTGTGAAAGGGGACGAAGTCTGTATGAATTATTATTTTAAATTCAAACATGTTACAAAAACCCACCGGAAAACCGATACGTTTCCGATTTTGGTTCTGTTGTTAGGGATTTTAGTTGTGAAGTTATTTAAGTTATGACGTCATATGCAATGTAAACAAAGAAAAGCTGTCTTCAGGTAACTTTTTTTCAAATCAAACAATTATTAAAAACGAATTGGTATTGAGTTCCTTCCTATAATCATTCATCTTACAGAATAATTTGATGTGGTGTAGATCAAAAGTAAGTACAGTATATACTATTGAGGTCAAGTGTATTAATTAAGTTAGCTGTGTAATAAAGTGTGTATTTAATTCTGTAAAACAAAAGATATTAACTAAACTCAATTAAGATTGGCATTACAGTGGAGTTGATTCCAAATAAAAATCCAATCTTTAAGTGAAATTGTTTGTAAATAATTGTCTATCATATTGTACTGTATCATTACTCTTACTAGCTGCAGAACCGTAGCTCTTAGGGCCTTATGCTATTTTTTTTACTATTTGCGGACCTTAGGATACTTGCCTTAGGATAGAATTGAAATGATAGCATTTAAAAAAAGTGTGGGAATTAACATTGATATCAATACACATCTTGTACCAAATTTTACTCAATAACTTATTTTATCGCTATTTTGTGCATTTTTCCTTTGATCTTTTTTTGTGATAATTTTCATATCATGCTTCTCGCTTGAGATGGAAAAATTATCGCTAGAAACTAAGGAGGCCACGTGGCGTTGCTAACGAAATTGACATGAAATTGACAACGTCGTCATAGGTAAAATAGCGATAAACAGATTATCATTGGTCATCTCAACTCGATTGCTTTTCTCACTTTCGCTGTACCAGCTCAAGCGAGAAAATCAATCTCGTTGAGATGATCAACGATAATCTATAAATAACAAACACACATAAGATATTGATAAAATACTTTCATAATTTTTATCAACTGATTAAATCTAATATATTACTATTTTCACATTAGTTCACAAATAGTAATTTATTACAAATTTTGATTTACAAATTAACAATATGCTATAGTATATCTAAAACAGTAGCTGTTCTTCCAATAATTTCTTATATAAAGGGCAAATGATATGTCAAAAGTTGGCAGTTGATGATTTAGATGGTATATAAAGTTTCTACATAATTAGTTTCACGATATGTCTTCAACTTAGAATATTACACTTTATTCGTTAATATGATTTATTTATTTGTTTCTTCATTGATAAACAAATTAGGAGAAATATCAATTTTTACTTTAACCTTCGACTATTTTTTTTTGTAATGTGTTTATTGGCAAAGAACTACATGTATATTAACAATAGTAAATAAGTTCATAGTACATCAGAAAAATCGAGACACGTACATAAAGTTGATATTTTGAATCCTTCTATAAACATATAATATTATTATAATAATTTGAAAAAAAATAGAAAATCTTTATCTGAGGTAGCATGGATTGGGTAGATATTTTTATTACGTGAAAGTTAACTTATAAAATCATTCTATTAGTTGGAGCCAGGGGTTCCAGCAGGTGTACGCTCTTTGCAGTGGTTTATTTTTATAAAATATTATTTTTTCAATAAACACATTTCTTTAAGATAAATTTCTAAGGCTATACTATTTACTTGTCCACATTGCATTTTTGTTTTGTATATATAGTATTTAGTTAATAGTATTATGAGATTTCTTATGTAGTTTTTTTTCTGTTTTTTTTTCTAATATCCCAAATAACCTTGGATTATTATACTAACAATATAGTATGTCCAAGCTTTTACTCATGAATCAAATCATAAAATCTGTTGATTACTTTACTTTAATTCCAAAAAAAAATTTAATGACATTTGTTGATGAAATTGAGCTATAATATTACCTTTTCCTAAATACATTTAAAAATCTACCACATAGAATAAATGATCAGATACATGTGTATTATGACTTCAAAAACTCTATTTTAATTCTTTGATTATTTCATACATGTACATAGTGACGTTTTCATGTGCATTCCAATATACTTTTTATAAATAATTTTACTCAATCATATATTGTGCCTTTTTTTCCTGTGCCTTTTTTTCTTGTGGTGTATTTTCCTTTGACTTTTTTTCTATGGACTGTAACCTTTTTTCAATGGACTGTGACTTTTTGCCGTTTACCAAAAAATGATATGGTGAAAAAAACACTTGTGTTTATTAATTCTAACAAAACTTTAATAACTAGTCAAGGTCGTTAAAAAACCAAAAGATTCATTTAGAATTATTGTTTATATCCAACAAAAGGTACACAAACTTTTCTTTAGCTTACAGGATTTCTACATTTTAACCTAAATAGCTTTCTTAAATAATTTTTCTGAAAATGTTGTTATTGCTTTTTAGACTTTTGTTTCATACACTAATGGGTATCTGTAATTTGTTAGATCACAATTTATTTTACTTCAGCAATGTTGAAATATTGACACGACCCATCTACCTAAGGTACTACATCAAAAGTTCAATGTAGGACAAAAAACTTAATTCACATAGTTTTTTAATGACCCGTTTTCACATTGACCTAAACTCGGTGCTGTGTTAGTGTAATTCACTCGTAAACTAAACGCAATTACGCTCCTATTGATTAAACTCGTTGTTTAAATGTAGCTAAAATCATGTTTTGTCTATTTGCAGTTGGAATACGCACTTTTAAATGTATTAATAAATGTGTAAGGTTCTCAAATACTGTCAAAATTATATAATTAATTAATTATATTGCTTTTTTTTGTATTTTTTTTTTAATTACAATATGGAAAGGTATGTGAAAACGACATTATATGATGTGCACTATTTTTGCATTACATGATACAATTAGGGCGTAGGTTGCTCGAGTTAAACTGTTTCGGTAGGGATGAATATAGGATTTTCGAAGGGGGTAATTAAAAAAAATAATTAAAAAACAGACTATATAAAACAAAATTGAACGATTTTATGCTATAAAATCATATAATTCGTATACAAACATTATATAATTATTTCTAGTAGGTCAAAGGTGGTGGAATTGTATATAAAGGATGTAAAATAGCATTCATACACTTATGTTTTCTGCTATAAATGGTCTGGTATCATGTAATTATGTTTTCTCTTCATAATACTTTTTTGAAAGGCATTTTTTTCTATGAGCCACTCTATACGAAAAAGTACAAAAGTATTCAAGACACGTTGTTAGCTCATGACTTTTAAAGTAATTAACATTTTTGCATTTTTTGCAATTATATGGGTGTCATCTTTCAATAAAATACAAGAAAAAGACATAGGTCAATGTGCTAACTTTCCTATAGCAGCCTATTTATGGACATATCGTTTCGGCCATGCTGGTTTTGCACAAAATACCTCTATTTTGCCCATCCCAGATTTTACCATCCTCAAACGTGGAAATAACTCTATGGTCTTCTTTTATTTAGATAAAATGCATTAAAACAATTCATTTAGTCATATACATATATACATTAAGTAAGAAAAAAAATGGGACGGGGAGGATAAATACCATACCCTACTTCCATTGTTTTTAATTTAAATTTTTTTTAAAAACTCCAAATTTTAAAGTTGATCCTTCATTTCAAATGTAACAATTAAAAAGGCTGCTTTTATTTATTTTGTTGACGAAAATTTACGACATTTGTAAGATTATTTTTGAAAAACTTTTTTATCCGTAAAAAGTGGTATTATTGTGAATATTCATATAAAATGATCAATTATGTCCCGAATTTGTCAGTAAAAACGGAAAGAGGCGAAGAAATATCTGAAAATGTGCTAAGCAAGCTTTTAAATCATTTCCTACAAGGTTCGATGCTATACTTTGCCGAATTAAACACATTTACAACACTATAAAGAGAAAAAGGTCAACAGTGCTCCTTATCTTTACCTATGCCTTAAATAAAGAACACAGCAGTTAAACGTACGTAAATTTGCAAGAATTATATCATTTTGTGTTTTTGAAACTTAAGTTACATGTAAGTAAAATTTTTCAAAATTATATAGAGCAACCATCCTTTGGCGGAATTCGAACAATTGTTCCCATCAAATTGAAATTCAATTTGATTTCTGCTTTGTGAGCGAGAGCCTTATCCTCACTACTACCCGACTGAAAAAAAAATCAAGTGGCAAGTTAAGATACTTAAACTATCATGGACTAATAAATAAAAACAGTAAATACTTGAGGGCAAAATCTAAGAAAAACAATAGGAGAGGGTTTGGGGAGGGAATGTGAATAGATACAGGAAAAGTGGCTGTGTTTTATAGATCACAGGTCTGCTACCAAAAATCATGCTCGCCTTTTAGAATTCACAAATATTTCTTTTTTTTACCTGTTTGATTGGAGCGGCTCATACACAAAAAGCTTTCATTTAAAAGTTTTAATTGTGTACGGAAACTGTTGTTATACTCTCAAAATATCTAATCAAACAAATAAATAAATAGTTTATTAGATTATCACCTCTTAAAAAATTTGATACAAAACACAATATAATATAACAATTAATAAAAGAGCCACTCTAAAAAGAGTTATGAAAGACTGTAAAAACACAGATAACAAGAATGTGTCCTCAGTACACGAATGCCCCACTCGCACTATCATTTTCCTTGTTCAGTGGACCGTGAAATTGGGGTAAAAACTCTAATTTGGCATTAGAATTAGAAAGATCATATCATAGGGAACATGTGTACTAAGTTTGAAGTCGATTGGACTTCAACTTCATCAAAAACTACCTTGACCAAAAACTTTAACCTGGAGCGGGACAGACGGACGAACGGACAGACAGACAGACAGACAGACGGACGGACGAACGGACGGACGGACGCACAGACCAGAAAACATAATGCCCCTCTACTATCGTAGGTGGGGCATAAAAATACATTTATATTACATCTCTAACATATATCAATATATCTTAGCATAAAACACCATACTATTAAAAACAATTATACAAAAGAAACCATTATTTACAATTATTACGAGTATAAAATACACTTTCTCTTAAAAAGAACTTCATGGCAGATTTTGGCTGTAAAACAACAAACTCTATCATCATAAACACAAATACAAACTTTTCTTCATTACTTAAATTACTAAAACTACTTTCTATATTACATACACTGTTAAAAAATATCGTTCGCACATCTGCATATACTGGGCATTCTAATAAAACATGTTTTTCATCTTCAATTATATTCAAATAAGTTTTTCTACAATTAAAACAAAACCTTTCACTTACATCTATACCTTCATATCTGCCAGTTTCAATTTTAATCGGAGCAACACCTGCTCTAAATTAAGCATATGCAAATCTATATTTACCGGGCATAGTAATACTTAAATACTTTCCTGAACAAAAATTTGATTTAAATAACCTGTAAGTACGCAATTTACTGCTTTCATTAGCTAGTAAATTTAAATGCCAATTATTTTGGTACATAATGAATAGTTTGTTTTCAATATCTTTAATAACAGACTTGCTCAAAATACATTCAATATTACAATATTGATTAAGATCAAGTTCTTTAAACTTTGTATTCACTCTACAGTTCCCATTTTTCACTTAATTAAAACTGATATTATTACTCAAAAGAAAATTTTTCTTATTAAGTCTAGGTCAATTTCTTAATGATGGACATTTTACAAGTTCTGTAACATTGGAGTTGATCGTCAAACCGTCACTGACATCAACATATGGAAATTTGTCGTTAAAATATACAACAAGAAAGAATATACATATAGTATATATCATATAACGTTTATACGCACTGAAAGATGGTTTGTTTATGATATTATAACCTCATTTAATATGAAACCGTATCATTTTGTGGTCATCTACCTTTCAAGTTATCACATGGACAACGCTTTTTGTATCACTTAACCTCTACTTAAAGGTTTTTAACTCATAACTGTTTGTCAGCTGCCCTCCGTCGTAATTGATGAGGAGGGAACAGTGGCTGTTGGGTTTCGCATTATTTTTATTGTTTTTGGATTGATGCAAACATATAATTTATAAATAGAAGATGTTATTGATACAAATATGAAAATTTCTTAGAAGAAGGAATCTATTTATATACACAGATTATAGATTATTTGATAAAATAATTGTAGGACATAAGTTAACCTTATATGTTCAATGTTGTTCCTTACATGAATCATGTACTTCTAAAAAAATGACAGTAATTGCGTGAAGATGATGATGGAATCCGAGGATGATGGGTTTCGCTTTTTTTTTAATTAATGATGTAGAGATTGTTATTGCTCAAACCATTTTTTATATGTGGTGAAAGTGACAGCCAGCCATAGAGACGTTAGAATTATTATTTTCCCTAAGATGTACGTACTAATAGACGTAATATTTCGAATTCTGTTACAATACGGTAAGTTTAATGTTTATTTTACACATAAATCACCTTTTTTGTAAGATAAGGTAAAGAGACAATCCTAAATCGCATGTAAGGGCGACTTTATCTTGCATTTGATACATGAAGTCCGGTTAATATGTGTTTTCAATTTGCAAACATCAACTATTCACTTATTTATAGCGATCTTCAGACGTTAACAGGAAAATACTTTTCAGTTGAATGAAAAATGGTTATTCTAGATATTACTGCAAAACCACATCGCTTTATTAAATTTCAAAAATAGATTGGCTATTTTGGGTCCTATTTGTTTTTCTAACTTCATACTTTTTATGGTCTTTTGACTGTTTTATTATAGCGTCACTAATGTTTCTTTTATGGAACATATGTAATTGTTTTGGGTTACAAATTATAAATAACTTCAAGTCTTAATTAATTCATAAGTTTCTATCTATTTGTATCTGTTAACCTTCAAGATTTTGAAGGAAAACGATATTTTAATGGTCCCAAGAGACCAACCTTTGACCAAGAAGCGTCGATATTAAAGATAAGTGTGTCAGAAAAGCAATTAGTGTTTCACAATGATTAGATTTTATATTTCATTGGAAAAAAAACCAGATGACTTTAAAAATTTGTTGAAACCAGTAAAAGGAGTAGGTCCGGTAAGCATGGTAAGGACCGATTTTGGCCTCAAAGGAGTAGGTTCAGTAAGACCCCTTTTTGGCCCCAAAATATAGCAGTTTTACAAAATTGTTAAAATGTAAACCTTTAGTTATTTATTGGACAGTAGAATGCTTCTGCTACATAAATATGGGCTGTTTTTTGACAATACAATGCACATCTATCCGGTACTAGCACCATTAAGTCATGCTAAATTACTGAAATCCTCATAATTCTAGCATTTTAGTTAAATTTTAGACGGTTTTCGTGTAAAACAAAAGTGGCCGCATTCGTGTTCATCCTTAATATTGAAATGTAAGTTGTATTTTATGATATAACATAACATATATAAAGGTTGAGGATGAACACGGATGCGGCCACTTTCATTTTTACCAAAAACCATCTGAAAAGTGACATTTTTCGGCATATTAGGTAGATTTTTCATATTTGAGCTTGAATCGGATCGTTTTTAATGACTAAATCTGTTATAATCTTTCACATAAACTAATTAATTCAAATAAAATAGACACTTAAGTGTTTAAAAAGTGGTCAAAATCTTTCGTCAGATGAACCTGAAATTTGAGGCCAAAATCGGTCCTTACCGGACCTACTCCTTTCAGTTTCATAAAGATTTTGACCATTTTTTTAAACACTTAAGTGTCTATTTCATTTGATTCAATTAATTTATGTGAGAGATTTTTACTAATTTAGTCATTAAAAACGCTCCAATTCAAGCTCAAATATGAAAAATCTACCAAATATGCCAAAAAATGTCACTTTTCAGGTGGTTTTTGTCAAAAATGAAAGTGGCTGCATACGTGGTCATCCTCAACCTTTATATATGTTATGTATTATCATCAAATACAACTTACATTTCAATATTTTGGATGAACACGAATGCGGCCACTTTCGTTTTACGCGGAAACCGTCTAAAATTTAACAAAAATGCTAGAATTGTGAAGATTTCAGTAATTTAGCATGACTTAACGGTGCTAGTACCCGATATATGTGCATTGTATTGTCAAAGACAGCCCATATTGATGTAGCAGAATCATTCTACTATCCAATAAATAACTAAAAAATAACATTTGAACAATTTTGTAAAACTGTTATATTTTGGGGCCAAAAAGGGGTCTTACTGGACCTACTCCTTTGTATAATTGGTCACCTATAAAAATAATATTTACAAAAGTTACTTATATAAGTAATTTTTAAAAAAGCCTATTTTTCAACATTACTTATATAGGTAATTTTAAAAGTTACTGGTTTAAGTAATGCCCCTGACTGCTCATGATGGTAGACTGCCGCTTCCTTATAGTATCATCAGCTCCGTGATTTAGTACATTTGAGATTTATAACATACAGTTACTTAAACTCGCCAGTGATAAATGTAAACATGGTTAAGAAACTGTCTAAAGTGTCTAACTTCCCCAGACAAAGTTGATGTAAGATGGATTTGGCTATTCTGTTCAAATCCCAAGTAAGACGGATTTTGGCTATGCTTTTCAAGTCTCACATAACTAAGATGGATTTGGCTATTATTTTAAAGTCCCAAAGATGGATTTTGGTTATTGTTTTCAAGTCCCACGTTAGATTGATTTGGCTATTTCTTTCAAGTCCCACGTGAGATGAATTTGGCTATTCTTTTCAAGTCCCACGTAAGATAGATTTGGCTATTACTTTCAAGTCCCACGTAAGATAGATTTGGCTATTCTTTTCAAGTCCCACGTAAGATAGATTTGGCTATTCTTTTCAAGTCCCACGTAAGATGGATTTGGATGGATTTGGCTATTCTTTTCAAGTCCCAAGTAAGATGGATTTAGCTATTCTTTTCTAGTCACATTTGATTCTGTTTTCAATTATTTATACATCCCAGATGGCTTTTATATATTTTTTTTTACTATTGAGTTTTTTACTTTACGTTGAAGGGTTATATCCAGAAAAGCGTTTTGGATTCAATGAATTTACATTTGTTTTCATTTATAATTATTTATCCATGGCTATCGACAATTAGTTAATTGGTTGCCAAAGAATGATTCCTACATTAATTATAAAATTGTCGAGTTTTAAATGTCATTAATATTTCTAGAAACTATAAATTGAGTTGATTTTTTTCTTTGACCTCTTCTTCAGGAAAATTTTAGAAAAAACTATATCGTCCACATTCTATTATAATTATTCTTTATTTTTTTTTTTTTTTTTCTGTATTTCTTCGAAGATACATTCATTTTCAATGATGTCTTTGTTTTCTATGAAAATATGAAATATATCATTTTCCCGCATGTGATTCTAGTTTTTTAAAATGCATTTTCTAAGCAAAAAAACAAACAAGAACATTTATTCCATGTTGATATAACTTTAGTAGGTTTTTTTATACATAAATTGGATTTTGAATATAACAGTAATTACTGCGGAAAACGTTGATTGCTTTTACGTATATAATTATGGTAAAATTTGTTTCATGTACAATTGTTTTTGGTTAATAATTGAAATTTCTCTCGGAAAATGAATAAATAAATTACTGTGTTTTTTTTTTTTTTTTTTTGTTTTTTTTTTTGGTTTAGGTAAAATTGTTGTTAATTCACGATTCTCCAGCCTTCGTAAAATCCAACTCACATTTAGTAATAATATAATATTTAAGGAATGACTGTAATAGTTTTTCTTGTCTTTGAAGAAATAACATAAAAAAATGTGGTGCATATATCATGTATATGATATTTTATACTGTGCACCACATGTTTTGTTAGTTCGAATAGATTTCACCTTCAAAATGGCGACAAAAGGGAAGTAACTCAAATTGTGTTAATCGAAACAGACATCGGACAAATATTTTCGATTTCATCGTTTTCATACATATTCAAATATGTTTTCCATCACTTTGATCAAATGTAAGTAAACGTTAATTATGTTAACATTTCGACTGATTAATTCTGTAGATTCTTCCGAAATTAAGGAAGCAACTCAACTTAAGATGAGATTTAGATTGGGTTATCCTTTTACACTACCTTTTCCTAAAATGTGTATAGTCAAACATCTGGCCTTTAGAAACTTTTATATTCAAACCTTCCAGTAAAATTATGTGCAACTTTATTTATACGTCTTAATGAATCTAATTATTGTTATGATATCAATACGAGAGTATTTCTGTAACGGCCTTGTAATTGGTTCGATGCTTGCTATATTGACCTGAGGCGAAGCCGAAGCAATTTCATTTGGTCAAGCACCAATAACAAGGCCAATAAGAAATACTTACGTAATGATATCTTTATTAATTAAGTATGGGGTTAACATATTTTTTTTATTTCATTTCACAAGAGATTAACTGTTTTACCTTGAAGTGGAACTATCCAAATCAGAGTTCCCTTTTATAAGCTGCAATATCAAATGAGCTGGCGCTGTTTCCAGGTGTCTTCTACATTTTCTGATGATTTTTTTTACCAGTCACTATAAAGTGCTACAATTCATATTTAGACGCAACACATATATAGTAATTGGAAAGTTACTGCCATTGCATGAGAAATTCAGAAACAAAAGGGTTATTAATAGTGTTGTTAACAGTTAATCGGTTAACCGTCGAAAGGACCGAATATCGAATACCAAAAACGCTAACCGGTTTACCGGACCTTTTTTTCTAGGTTAATAGATTTGATATAAATGCGTATTGAAATGATTAATTAATTATTAAAATGAAAGTCTTGCTAATTACTTTGACAGATCAATTGTCCAGTATATTGATTACTGTTGTTTTCCTTGAAAACACTCCAATTTTACAAAATTAATTAGCACAGAGACAACTTTTAAATCAGCTCGAGACACGATCTAATTTAAAAGTAAGTATTAAGTATTAGATAAAATACAAAGGTAACAAAGAAACAGGCCGGTAACAATTAACCGTTGCCGGATAGTTTTTCAGCACGAGTAGTCAGGTCAAGGTCCGAGGCGATAGCCGAGGACCTTGACCTGACTACAAGTGCAGAAAAACTATTCGGCTGGTTGTAACCGGCCAGTTTCTTTTGTTTTTTATCTGACTTGTACGACGTTTCAAGAAAGTAATAATACCTTTAGCAAGACTAAACATTTGAATAACTTAGATAGCCATAAAGCAGTAAACGTAGGTTATCATAGTATAAACACATTTTTTTCATTTCCCTTCAACCGTGATTTTTTTTCAAGAAAAAAAAAATCAGGAATCTTATAATTTGATAAAAAAAAAAGAACCATTTCAAGTAAAAGATGAATGTTGTACGCATTTAAGACTTTTTAAAATGCAACTTCGTAAAAAGGTAATGTATTAAAGAAATATTTAAGTGGTAAGTAAGACAACGTTTGATTTTTATCAATGAAAAGGAAAGCGGAGAGGGGGAGGTATAATTCATTTCAAAATAAAGAGGCTGTGATCTTTATATTTGATGAAAAAATGTAGGATGTGCCATTCCATCCCCCATCAAGAAGATTGTAAAAATCGCGCGTTTGTTGCAAAATACATGAATTTAATATTCAGTGGTGGAGTCGCAGGGCGATCAATGCATTTAAGTTTTGTCCTGAATTTGGACCTGGATCCGCCACTGATATAAATTCGATAACAATAAAAATGTATCAAAAGAATGAATTTCCTACTTCAATAGTGAATGAAATGTTTATGAAAAAAAATGGATTTTGTCTTAATATTATATATATTCAGGCATATATTTTGATTTTTTTTAAATTCATGCTCGTCTCTAGATTTGCAAGTGTTGATCGGGATTAAACACGTGTTAATATATGATCCAATCGCAGCTTACCGACCAAAATTGATGACATAAGTTGAATGAATTTCTTCTAGATTTGCTGCTTATTTGGACGTGTATTAAATGAACACTTTTCGTTTATAGGATCAATCGTGCATTGGTGAGTTGATAGGGACTTTATCTTTTGATATTAAATTTGATTTTTATTTAACTTATTTCCTGTCTTATTTTTATAGAAATATACACGTAAGTATCAGCATTTCTTTACTTTCAACATTGTCCAAAATACTTTTCATATCCATATATTGAAGAAAACATTTATTGACCGAATATTTTGCTTCATAAAGGGGGCGGTATGTTCTTTTTTGAGTATATTAACTATTTACTTTTCAACGCCATCACCCAAATGTTTTTGTTTAAATTAGCACTATTAACGGTATTCGGAAAATCAGGAATCATACAAAACATTAATTTGTCACCTGCTTGACCATAATATTTTTTTTCTCATAAAATTTGGGATCAAAATATCTATTTTAGGGGAAAAGCATACCCCCCCCCCCCCCCCCTTTTTGAAGTTAAATGTCTAATCCCTTAGTGTACTGATATGAATAGTATTTAACTGGAAATTTTTGAAAAAAGATATTGATGCTAACGTAAATATTTTGTTCAATAAAAAGACTGGAAATCAGTCAGTGAACCAAAAAGTTAAAATCTGATTGAAAGTTAAAGTGCCCATGAACTCACTTATCATGCACGAGTGATTCTATTCATAAAAAGTATCCGTGTAACAACTAAAAAGAGTCCGTATATCGTCTTAAAAGAGTCCGTGTAACACCCGTTAATGTACTGTTTTTATATAGCTCTGCGGGGGGCAAAGTCGTACAAATACAGAACAAAGGTAACAAAAAAAAAACAGGCTGGAAAACATAATTAGCGTACATTTATCATGAACAGTTGGTATAGCTGATTAAATTTTACGATTTACTTCATTATTTTACTTTGATTTAATATCGCGTGGATAATGAAAATATACCACCTCTATCTTATAATACTTTGTCATATTTTAAACGAAATGAGGACTCAAAAATGGTATTTTTAATATAAAACGCAAAGTATGTGAATGGATTCAATGTATAATACTGTGTGGTACGAGAAACAAGCTTAATGAACTCAAATTGAAACACTCCACAGCATAATTTTTCTGGGACACCAGAGAAAATGAAACTATTACCGGTTATAGTCATTGTTAATCCGATGATATTAAGACGATTTTCATCTTCTCAGTCTGAAGTTATTACAAATGCCATAGTAGATATGGTAGTATTGAATGTCAAAAATTAATCTTTATTAGGACAGCTCAAAGCCAAGAGTTGTAGTGTCAAACCATAAACTTCAATTTATCTTATTATAAAACCTTGCATTTGTTGAGTACTGAAGACCTTTAAAACATCAATTCAACGATCGATTAACCTGTTAATCGGTCGAAAGATTGTCCGAGTAACCGGTTAATCAAAACTGTTCAATTTGACACCACTTATTATTAAAAAAAAAACAATTTTAGTTCAATAAATATAATTGAAAATGATACAACTATCCATAACCCAACTGACCGAAGAACGAAGACTTGGACAATTACAGGTTCCCCTTCAACAATGCAAATGCCTGGTTCGGGTTGAAAAATAAATGACAGCTTACAAAACATGAGAAGCGAATATATATATGCACTTCCTGCCAAGAGTCTATGTTGTAAAGATGTCGTTAATGAAAGAACGGACACAATAATAATATTTTATTGACGTAAAATGGCGTTTTATAGTCCCATGTCGTTAAAATTGCAAGTAAAATGAAATACACGCACGAAATGCAGCTATTGTCAGCAAAATCCTGATATACAACATATCATACGGTTCATGAACTTAAATACCGGGGTCGTAAAAAAGTGCGCGAAATTCATTTGAGTTAGAGGAGAGAGATTGAATGCCTGGTTCGAGTAAATAAAAATGTGTTAAATAACCAAAAAAAAATCGAGAAGCGAAAGTCAACAGTAAACTGAAATGCACCAATAAATTAAACACAGACTAGTTGACCAAACCTGAAATCACTCAATTGTCTTTTTAAATGAATGTGGCCGTGTTCAGCCTGAAATATTTGCCACACTGAACGTTTAGTCATGTTTATGGTCAGTAAATAAAACAGCCTGATTTTAAGTAATCACTGAACAGTTTTAGAATTATTTTATTAATTTCTAAAATGAAATGATTTTAGGGATTATCGATAATAATATATTTTAAAAAATACAAATAAAACTACTGTATTTCATACCCTTTTGTGGTGTAAGTGGACAGTTTTCGTGCCCTGTCCATTAAACAAATATTAAGTGAACAGTTATATTCTATTATTTAAACCGTGTTGAACCACATTTACTCAGAACAAAAAGCATCTAAAATTCATGGAAATCAATAATACAATTAACATTCTCAGTGAGACTGATAACTGTATGTATATTCTATGAAATGTATTTGTGTTGTCAAACACAGTGTCAAATACAATTTCATGTTATAATATAAATGCACAGATCATGTCATTTGCTGTAAAACAAAGGCGATTAAAATCAATGAAAATATATGTTATGTTTTATATGTTCCAACAGACATAGCCAATCAGAAGACGCGTTACAGCCAAAATAAAATTATTTAAAATGATCAACGACATGCAACTAAACATACATACAAACAAACTGAAAGCATGCTTGACAAAAACTTTGGAGGAGGCCAACATTGGCTGAAACGCTTTGATATCATAATGACTGACTACGAAACACGAAAGTTTGCTCAGATCCTACACAACGAATTAATTTGAGGTGTCTGATTAACTTTTTTAGCATCTTCAGATGTTTCTAATTGAATACTTTGTTTCTCTTCAATGTGCAGTACAATCAGATTCACCATGTGAAGGTCACAATATTTTTAAATGTTTTTACAGTGTTTTTGTTCCCCAAAAAAAGACGAAAAAGCAGAGCACATGTTTAAAAGTATATGCCATCAAAATTTACAATGCAGTTTGTAAAAAGAAATGATTTGTGAATTGTATCAGAGTATTGAGCTTATTATTATGGTATTGACGTTTCTACAGATGTCTAAGATAATTGTATAGAATAAATTATTTATCTTTTATTCATAGTATCTTCATTCCAGTTATTATGTATAATCCCTGACAGTTTTTTCTAGTGATAATGCATAATACCTGAACATTTTAGTAATTATGTATAATTAAGTTACCAGTGGATTATACATGATCCCTCGTGATACAAATTTACTGTAACATTGAAAAGCAGACAAAACAGAAAAATTAAATGAGAGTATGATTAATAAAACCAAAATGTTCGACCCCTCACAAACCTTTAAGAGAGTTATTGCAAGAGTACTTTAACGAATAGAGAACTTCAGCTTTTATGAGACATTTGATTTAAAATAATCTAGAGCAAACGCCACTAGTCAGTTGAATAAGCAAATACTCTTTCAGCTAAATTTCAATTAAAAAAAAAATTGCTTTTTTCCTTCATCACAATATTTTGTCAACAGTAGTGTAATATTTCAAAGTAGTGAGATATTCTTATTATATATAATCGATAATAGCAAACGACTAGTCATGTCTGTTAAAAAAGACAAAGGTTTACGTGATGAATTAGTTTTTTCATTTTACTAATGGTATACAGAAGACTCATATAGTTTATTGTTGGTTAAATCAAACAAATAAGTTTTTAAGCAACATTGGTGTTATATTTACAATTATTTGTCTTTTTATGTTTAATCGTTTTTTCGAAAGCGGTTCGTCGGTCGAGCCGGGCAGGCGGACGGGCGGCTGTCAACAGTTTCCGTGCAGTAACTTTTGAATTTTTCAACCAATGCTTTTCAAATTTTAATATGTTGACACTAATGCTAAGTTGGAGGTCATGGAAGTGCTATATAGACGAGGTTTGGTCCTTTATATACCGGTACTGGAAAATGACACTTTATGTGGTTTCCGTTCAATAACGTACAAACCGTTTACCAATGATTTTCAAATTACGATATGTTCAGTGTTGTTACTAATGAAAATTGTAGGTCGAGTTTGATATTGACAATTTTCAATGACACTTTATATGTCGTTTCCGTGTAAGGCATGGTGAGTACCTTTATCTCATTATCGTCGTAAACGACAAACAACACACAACTAATCTGAAATAGATGATTGCCACTTTTCATCATGTACTGTGTTACAACCCTAGGAAAACCCGACGAGGAAAGGCATTACTCGAATAACGAAAGCTATATTTTTATATAGTATATGTTTAGTAAAAAAAATGATTTAATAATGTCCTTTAACCCAGATAAAACGGAAATAATGATTTGCTCAAATACTAAGATTCCAAATGATTTAAGTTTTTCTTTCAATGGAAGATCTAACGCATCAAGTCATAAACGCTAATGGGTAACTCTCTCCCAGGACGCGAAATGGAATGAGCACGTAGAAAATATTTAAAAAATATTACAAAGCAGTTAGTAGTCTTAAAAGCAAATTAAAATTTAAAATGAATAGACAGAACTTAGAAAAATGTATTTGGTATATATTCGTTCTATGCTTGTGTAGTGTAGGACAATTGTGGTATTTGCTATTCAAACCAATTAGAAAAAAACGTCAACTGCAAGCTGCGAGGATTGTAATAGGATTGCCAATCTGTACTAAAAACGAATATTGACATTTAGAGACTGGCTGGGAACCGATACACAGTAGGCGGTATAGAAGAAAACTCCAATTATTTTATAAGATATACAATGGTCTCACTCCACAATATTTATGTGATTTAATGTGGTACCCAACACCTTCACTAAAATTGATTTGGCTCATTTAATTTTCATAAAATTTTGACAGAGTATTTACTTTGACCCTTTGAGAAAAATATGAAAATTTTACAAAATTTGAACCAACCAATTTATCAGAAAAATTACACTGGTTATATATATAGCGAATGTGTGTTTAGAATTGGCGACAAAATAGTTAACTATACTTCACAGTACCGCTACCTAGGTCTTACAGTGTCAGAAACATTAGACTACAACATCAGTGTAAACGAGTTGATTATTGGTAGCAGTCGTGCTTTGGGTTCCCTTGTTTCGAAATATTACAGTACAGATGGATTTGATTATGATACGTATACTAAACTTTTTGAAAGTACAGTCGCCCCAATTATGACCTACTGTGCTGGAGTATGGGGGTTTAAAGCATATGAAGGACTAGACAAACTGCAAAATAGGGCTATACGATCTTTCTTAGGAGTCGGAAAGTTTACACCGATACCGGGAATGACAGGTGAAATGGCATGGATTCCAGTCTCTATCTGAAATCATTGTCAGATGATAAAGCTTTGGTGTCGTATTGTAAATATGCACTCGGAAAGATTACCATCGCGGATATATGCTTCGGACTGTAGTTTTCCACGAAATCACAAGGATACGTAGTACAGCAATAAAAAATCAATTATGAATGAAAGTGGACTTGATACTTTATTTAACTCGAAATGTACGGATGGACTTAGTACTAAGTGTATAAGTAATTTTGAAAAAGACATGCTAATGCAAAAGTACCAGATCACATGGGAAAAAGCCGTAGAAGCTATGCCAAAACTCCGCACGTATAGAGACTTGAACACCACATGCAGTGTTCAACCGTACCTAAAATCAGGTATTTCACGCCATGAAAGATCAGCAATTGCAAGACTGAGATGTGGTGTTTTCCCCTTGAAATCGAGAAAGGGCGTTACCGGGGAGTCCCAGATGATTGACGACTTTGTAAAATTTGCAGAACTGGAAGCGTAGAAGACGAAAAACACTTTTTATTACATTGTCCTACCTATTCGTTACAGAGAAATCGCATGTTTATGGACTGTCAACAAAGATATAACTGTAATTTTGATAACATGTCTAACATGGATAAATTTAAATTTTTACTCGGTGCCGGTGTTAAAATAGTGTCAAAATTTATCACTAACATTTCTGATATTAGAACACAAACATTAATGAGAAAAAATTAACTACTTATTTATTGTACATTTAAATTGATATTTGATAATTATAATAGATAACTATGGGAATTTTAAAAGTACAGTGCATCATAAGCCTATGAAGGCTGGCTGACATAAAATATGTTTCATATTTGTATTATAATGTTATATCAGGCTGCACTTTAATAAAACAATATATATATATATAGCAGTTTGACAAATTTTGATCATTGAGAAGCTTAATATTCCCTTAACAACACGACGTAATTAAAACATTTAGCTAATTTTACAGAGTTATCTCCCTGTAGTATTAGGTACCATCTTAATTCCTTCAACTAAATAAAGTACAAGTGTTTTCCCACTGCGTTATGGCAATGTCAGATTTAATAGCCTTTTTGTCGACTCTTTTAAACAGATCCTGCATTTATTCCCTCGTCTATCAGAGGATGGAACAAACTTGTTAATTCTATCCGTACTCTAGATAGCCTATCAAAGTTCAAACGCTCTTTGATCAATAATGCATACGAAACAGACAAGCTATTTAAAATTATCAACGACATGCAACTAAACATACAAACAAACTGTAAGCATGCTTGACAGATTGAAAATTGTTTTGGAGGAGGCCAACATTGGCTGAAACGCTTTGAAATCATAATGACTGACTACGAAACACGAAAGTTTGTTTAGATCCTTTTGAAGTGTCTGATTCACTTTTTTTTAGCATCTTCAGATGTTTCTAATTAAACATTTTATTTCTCTTCAATGTGCAGTAAAAATCAGATTCACTATGTGAAGGTCACAATTTTTTTTAATGTTTTAAAGTGTTTTTGTTGCAAAAAAAGAAGAAAAAGCAGAGCACATGTTTAAAAGTATATGCCATCAAAATTTACAATGCAGGATGTAAAAAGAAATGATTTGTGAATTGTATCAGAGTATTGAGCTTATTATTATGGTATTGACGTTTCTACAGATGTCTAAGATAATTGTATAGAATAAATTATTTATCTTTTATTCATAGTATCTTCTTTCCAGTTATTATGTATAATCCCTGACAGTTTTTTCTAGTGATATGCATAGTACCTGAACATTTTAGTAATCATGTATAATTAAGTTACCAGTGGATTATACTTGATCCCTCATGATACAAATTTACTGTAACATTGAAAAGCAGACAAAACAGAAAAATTAAATGAGAGTATGATTTATAAAACCAAAATGTTCGACCCCTCACAAACCTTTAAGAGATTTATTGCAAGAGTACTTTAACGAATAGAGAACTTCAGCTTTTATGAGACATTTGATTTAAAATAATCTAAAGCAAACGCCACTAGTCAGTTGAATAAGCAAATACTCTTTCAGCTAAATTTCAATTAAAAAAATAAATTGCTTTTTTCCTTAATCACAATATTTTGTTAACAGTAGTGTTATATTTCAAAGTAGTAAGATATGCTTATTATATATAATCGATAATAGCAAACGACTGATCATGTCTGTTATAAGAGACAAAGGTTTACGTGATGTATTAGTTTTCACATTTACAAATGGTATACAGAAGACTCATAAAACAGGTTGTTAAACACCGGTAGGTTTATTGTTGGTTAAATCAAACAAATAAGTTTTTAAGCAACATTGGTGTTATATTTACAATTATTTGTCTTTTTATGTTTAATCGTTTTTTTCGAAAGCGGTTCGTCGGTCGAGCCGGGCAGGCGGACGGGCGGCTGTCAACAGTTTCCGTGCAGTAACTTATGAACTTGTCAACCAATGCTTTTCAAATTTTAATATGTTGACACTAATGCTAAGTTGGAGGTCATGGAAGTGCTATATAGACGATTTTCATGTTTACCGGTCTGGAGGTTTGGTCCTTCATATACCGGTACTGGAACATGACACTTTATGTGGTTTCCGTTCAATAACGTACAAACCCTTTACCAATGATTTTCAAATTACGATATGTTCAGTGTTGTTACTAATGAAAAATGTAGGTCGAGTTTGATATTGACAATTTTCAATGGCACTTTATGTCGTTTCCGTGTAAGGCATGGTGAGTACCTTTATCTCATTATCGTCGTAAACGACAAACAACACACAACTAATCTGAAATAGATGATTGCCACTTTTCATCATGTACTGTGTTACAACCCTAGGACAAGCCGACGAGGAAAGGCATTACTCGAAGAACGAAAGCTATATTTTTAAATAGTCGATGTTTAGTAAAAAAAAATATTTAATAATGTCCTTTAACCCAGATAAAACGGAAATAATGATTTGCTCAAATACTAAGATTCCAAATGATTTAAGTTTTTCTTTCAATGGAAGATCTAACGCATCAAGTCATAAACGCTTATGTGTAACTCTCTCCCAGGACGCGAAATGGAATGAGCACGTAGAAAATATTTCAAAAATATTACAAAGCATTTAGTAGTCTTAAAAGCAAATTAAAATTTAAAATGAATAGACAGAACTTAGAAAAATGTATTTGGTATATATTCGTTCTATGCTTGTGTAGTGTGTGACACTTGTGGTATTTGCTATTCAAACAAATTAGAAAAAACTTCAACTGCAAGCTGCGAGGATTGTAACCGGATTGCCAATCTGTGCTAAAAACGAATATTTACATTTAGAGACTGGCTGGGAACCGATACACAGTAGGCGGTATAGAAGAAAACTCCAATTATTTTATAAGATATACAATGTTCTCACGCCACAATATTTATGTGATTTAAGGTGGTACCCAACACCTTCACTGTAATTGATTTGGCTCGTTTAATTTTCATAAAATTTTGACAGAGTATTTACTTTGACATTTTGAGAAAAATATGAAAATTTTACAAAATTTGAACCAACCAATTTATCAGAAAAATTACACTGGTTATGTAGCAGTTTGACAAATTTTGATCATTGAAAAGCTTAATATTCCCTTAACAACACAACGTAATTAAAACGTTAAGCTGATTTTACAGAGTTATCTCCCTGTAGTGTTAGGTACCAACTTAATTCCTTCAACTAAATAAAGTACAAGTGTTTTTCCACTGCGTTATGGCAATGATTTAATAGCCTTTTTGTCGACTCTTTTTAACAGATCCTGCATTTATTCCCTCGTCTTTCAGAGAATGGAACAAACTTGATAATTCTATCCGTACTCTAGATACCCTATCAAAGTTCAAACGCTCTTTGATCAATAATACATACGAAACAGACAAGCTATTTAAAATTATCAACGACATGCAACTAAACATACAAACAAACTGAAAGCATGCTTGACAGATTGAAATTGTTTTGGAGGAGTCCAGCATTGGCTGAAACGCTTTGAAATCATAATGACTGACTACGAAACACGAAAGTTTGTTTAGATCCTTTTGAGGTGTCTGATTCACTTTTTTTAGCATCTTTAGATGTTTCTAATTGAACATTTTATTTCTCTTCAATGTGCAGTACAAATCAGATTCACCATGTGAAGGTCACAATTTTTTTTAATGTTTTAAAGTGTTTTTGTTGCAAAAAAAAAAGAAGAAAAAGCAGAGCACATGTTTAAAAGTATATGCCATCAAAATTTATAAACTAGGCATTTAGACTCTGGTTTGTACTTGGCATCAAGATTCTGGTTTGTACATGGCATTAAGATTCTATTTGGTACTCGGTATTAAGATTCTGGTTTGGACTTGGTATTGAGATTCTGGTTTATACTTGACTTTAAGATTCTGGTTTCCTTTTGGCTTTAAGATTCTGGTTTGTACTCGGCATTTAGATTCTGCATTAAGATTGTGGTTTGCACTCGACGTTAAGATTATGTTAAACTTGTACTCGGCGATCAAAATCTGGTTTTTCTAGGCATTAAGATTCTGTTTGTACTTGGCAATAAGATTCTGGTTTGTACTCGGCATTAAGATTCTATTTTTTTCTTGGCATTACAATTTTTGATTACATTTTGCATTACGATTCTGGTTTGTACGTGGTATTACGATGCTGGTTTGTACGTGGCATTACGATTCTGGTATGCACTTGGCATTAATATTCTGGTTTGTACTTGACATTACGATGCTGGTTTGTACGTGGCATAACGATGCTGGTATGCACTTGGCATTAATATTCTGGTTTGTACTTGACATTACGATGCTGGTTTGTACGTGGCATTACGATGTTGGTATGTACTTGGCATTATGATTCTGGTTTGTACGTGCCATTATGATGCTAGTTTGTACTTGCCATTATGATTCTGGTTTGTACTTGGCATTAATATTCTGGTTTGTACTCGGCATTAAGATTTTGGTCTGTACTCGGCATTAAGATTCTGTTTGTACTTGGAATTCAGATTCTGGTTTATACTTGGTATTACGATTCTAGTTTGTAGTTGGCGTTACGATTCTGGTTTGTACTAGGTATTTAAATTCTGGTTTGTAATTGGTTTAACGATTCTGGTTTGTACTTGGAATTAAAATTCTGATGTGTACCTGGCATTGAAATTCTGGTTTGTACTAGGTATTAAAATTCTGGTTTGTACGTGGTATAACGATTCTAGTTTGTACTTGGAATTACTATTCTGGTTTGTACTTGGAATTACTATTCTGGTTATTACTAGACATAAATATTCTGGTTTGTACTTGGCATTACGATGCTGGTTTGTAAGTGGCATTACGATTCTGGTATTTCGTGGCATTACGATGCTGGTATGTACTTGGCATTAAGATTCTGGTTTATACGAGGCATTATGATGCTGGTTTGTACGTGGCATTACGATTCTGGTTTGTACGTGGCATTACAATTCTGGTTAGTACTTGGCATTAAGATTCTGGTTTGTACGAGGCATAATGAAGCTGGTTTGTACGTGGCATTATGAGGCTGGTTTGTACTTGGCATTACGATTCTAGTTTGTACTTGGCATTAATATTCTGGTTTGTACTTGGCATTAATATTCTGGTTTGTACTTGGCATTATGACTCTGGTTTGTACTGATTTGAATGTATCATTTTTACATGTTCTGTCAATATTCCTGCAATCCTAAATGAATTTCCCTACAATTTTTCAGAATCGTTTTTTAAATACCGCTGTACAAATCTTAGATAAGTTAACAATCAACGATGTGCCAATCTCCTGCGCGGATTATGAAGATGCAGTAAGCGCTGTATTTTTATCTGCGCGGATTATGAAGATGTAGTCATCGCTGTATTCTATCTGCGCGGATTATGAAGTTGCAGTAAGCGCTGCATTCTATCTGCGCGGATTATGAAGATGCAGTAAGCGCTGCATTCTTTCTGCGCGGATTATGAAGATACAGTAAGCGCTCCATTCTATCTTCGCGGTGCATGATTTTTTTTTATGGAATATCTGTTTCACAGATAACGAAGAATATATTTCGATTGTTGTAATGACAATCTGTCCTCTTTTTCCTCGAATGCGACCTACCTAAATAGACTTGTATTCGAGTTTTTACTTACATGAGCAACACAACGGATGTCACGTGTGGAGCAGGATATCATCAGCGCATGAGCAACACAACGGAGGATATTATCAGCGCAGTAGTCACATGTGGAGGATACCATCAGCGCAGTAGTCAGTACTTCGGTACTAACATGATTTATAACAAACCTTTATAAAATTGTCCGTTTTTATATTCAGAAATGATTCGGAAACTAAGGTTTTAACTCCTTCAGGCAACGTTGACCTTAAATCGATTTGGCTATTAATTTGATCTTTTTTATCATATAACTCGTTAACTGTTTCGGTTCTTATGTATCTTTGACTTTCAAATATTCGGCTTTGAGCATTCCTAATAAAGGTAGATTCAGAAAAGCGCCTCGGACGCATGACTTTTATATAACATGTTGTTTTAATTTTTTACGCCTCTCTCTCTTATGTTATATTGAAATACTTCGGGACTTTAACATTTTGTAATTAGTCATAATTTTGCTTGCTCACTATGAAGATCTGGTATAAGATAGATTAATTGTTGGTTGCTTAACGTCCAGTGGCAAATATGTCATGCATATTCAGGACGAGATCAACTTAACAATAAATTAAATAGGTAAGGTCTGGAATGACAACAGGATGATATTTACTGAAAATTAAAACATAGATGATAAAATCCTTAAAATTTTGTAATACAACTTATTTCTTATTTAATTCTTGTTTTGTAGATCTGGAATGTGACCATCGTGATATTCATTAATCAATAAATATGAACAAGACGGAAGTAAGCGCAACTACAGTGACTGCTACAGTTTTGTTCATGTCAGTCTCTACAGTAACACTAGCCTTAAATCTTCTAGCAATAATCATCTTAATTAAAACCAAAACATTACGGAAGCAAAAATTCACGTGTCTCACATTGTGCCTCAGTCTTGGTAACATCATAGCTAGTGCAACTGGCATTTTCACTGGAGTTATTATATTACTGCAATTCAGGAATATTCATATTCCCTATATTTGTCTTGTCGTTATACCGTTTTTGTCCGCAGCACATATATTTTCTCTAGTGCAAGTCTTGTTTATCTGTATTGAACGATTCCTAGCCACCCGTTCTACACGACAAACTAAAACATGGTCAAAGAGACACACCATCTCTTATATAGCCTCGTTTTCATTAATTACTGCATACAGCGGTTTAATTGGTGGTTTATATGGAAATCCGAATTCAACAACATGCCAACTTGATATCCTTTTCACCGATAACTTCTGGATACATCAACTCTCCTTGTTAACATGTAGACTCTGTCTATATGTATTAATTGTTGTTTTTTATGGCATGGTTTTCTTCCGATTGAAAAAGAGAATGACTGTGGTTTATCATGAAGATACTTCATCTAAAACGGCTCAATCTGGATCACATTCAGATCAGCGTCTACCAGGTTCTTCATACGGTCATGATGACAGTGAAGGAAAATCAAGCTGTCCTTGTGAGCAAAGTAAAAAGTCTTGGAAACAACGAAAAGCAACAACGCTAAACAGACACCCAGATTTAACAGATCACACGGATCAATTCAGGAGATCGATAAATACTCTAGGAATAATAATTATAGTAGTTACAGTCAGTGTATTACCATCTGTAATCCTTAACATTGTATCGGCTAGTAATGCTAATATCGATCTAACGAAACTTACACAGTTTTCTAACATTTTAGATTTGGTTAATCCACTTGCAGAACCTTTTTTATACGTCCTGCGTTTAAGAGAGTACCGAAAGGCAATCGTGTGCAAATGTTAAATACTAGTAAAATGTATTGGGAAAGACAATTCTGTACATTTCATCAATCTCAATATTAAAGTTAAATGTATGCACCTGTTGCTATCAAGCGAAGCTCGGGTAACATGGAACATAACAAGATTCGCCAGAAACTTTAAATCGGAAAAATGCAACAAAGATGAGGACATAAAAACGAAACCCTGTCTGTTCGCGAAAAAATGAAACATCTTTTTGGTGTTCAATTTCAAATACAAATTTAAAACTTGACAGCCCGAACTATCACTTTTCCTGAGTTTATATTCTAAAAAAAATTGCTTGATGATTGTACATGTTGTATAGTTAGACAAATAAATGTGGTATTTCATTGAATCTTGTAAAACTAACCGTGAAATGGATTATTTCTATTTGAGGTAGCACGTTATTTAAAAAAAAGTCATGCATGTCCTGTGTGTTTTTGCCTCGTTATGATATATATACATTAGCTCTGAACTTTTGCGTTGATGAGGTAGTTGAACTAGTTCAAGCATAGACATAGTACAGCCAGGTGTTTAATCGTAGAGAAAGGCAAGCTTTCATATATAAGCATTTTCTATATTTACAACTTTATAAGACTTGTGCGATTTATAGCTTCGTCTGTCGTTTCTGACACCTCTCCTAGTTGAACACCATGGGTTTCCCCTGGTTTTCTTTTTGTTTGCTTTGTCGGTTAGATGCTATCTAATTGAGAGGGGGCAAGGGGTCCTTATAACAGCAAAACAGCAAATTGATTTGGCTTATAACAGATAACAAGGAATTAAAATGGACAAAAACAGATCATAGTAAATGAAATATTAAAATAAGTGGGGTCCTTGACAAATCCAGTATGTCTTATTACGGCTATAATCCTTTGTAAAATGTTTTCAGCAGTTCTAATGAAACTTTGATGCATTGTTTATATACATGATATATATTGACTGATTTGTATAAATATCTGTTATGACATTGAGAAGTTATCGAATATTTCAAAAAGGTAACGGGCGTATCATGCGCTTATGGCGTAGCTATTTATTTGTTATAGAGTACTCTTTTCAGCATTTATTTTTGTACAGTTATAGAAACTCACACATGCTTGTAATTTAAATAGTGTGTAATAAAATTGAGAATGGAAATGAGGAATGTTTCAAAGAGACAAAAATGATATCTAGTAAAAGTTCAAGGGCAGTTATGGTATCAAAGCAGGTCTAATTGACATGGTTCTTATATTTGTTGTTACTAAAAAATGACCTAAAAGAGTTTAAACATATATATTTGCATTCTGACTTTTTTAAATGCCCATTTAATGAGGTGTGTGAATTTTTCTGAATAAGACTATGAGGCAAAGTTGTATATAGGGTAGAAAAATCAAAAGCACCAATTATAAGCATGCAATTTATCAAGTACCTCGAACCAATTTTGACACTCCAAAAGTAATTTATTCCACTATTTTCAAAGGCCTTATTTGAACAATTTTTTATCAGGTTTTTGATTGTACCAAGTCTACTAGTAAGTAGAATACATAGTTTAGTAGGGGAACAATGGCTTGAGGACGAAATAAATCTTTGTTTGTAATGAGTTATGTGCATTTTCGGAACCCAGTACACGGTGGGAATTTTCATAGTACAATGTTTTTGGTTCTGCTTTGAAAAAAGCTGAGTCTATGTACCATATAATATAAAAGGTTAACTGGTTGTAAGGACCTAGTCCTTAATTGAGATCTTTGTCAGATATTCCTGGCCATATGTTTTTCCTTTTTGTCATATTAAGAATTGTTCTAATTTAATATGTTCGTACGGGAAACAATTAAGGAACATAAGATAATTCTAAATAAATGAGATATACTGGAATTGTCCTGGACCTCACTTCTGTGATGGGTACATGTATATGTTAATGGAATCCTTCTCCGAATACGGGACCAACATATTAGTAGTGGTAGACACCAATGTCCAATGATCTTCCATTTCTACCGAATTTTGGCTGTCAAAAAAATGCTTACATTCCAATTTTCAATAGCAGTTAACAGCAAATACATTATCACAAAAACAGATAACAAAAAAACTAAAAGCCCAATAACAGCTAACAAAGAATAAGACAATAACAGCTAACAGCAAATATATTTTCAGAATAACAGATAACAAAGAATTAAAATGCCTCATAACAGCATAACAGCTAAAACCCTTGCCCCCTCTAATTGACGTATTTCCCATATCTTCCTTTTATTATTATATTATTATTTAAATCGAAATAAAATTCTAAATTTGATAAGACGTGTTAACACTAGTACGCAGATTTTTTTGTCATTTCTTAAAGGTCAAAAGCATGACCTTGTGCAATGCCAAAATATATTTAAACAGTATCGAATATAGAGTTCAGGATGTAGGATCACAATTTCTCATAACTGTACATGTATAACGATATATATTAAGTTATGTTAAATCTTTCAAAAACAAAATCAATGTTAATAACAATGAAAATAATAATTAAAAATTTTCTTTCTTTGTTGAATTTGTAACCTTTAAGAATAAGTGTATTCAAATGATCAATTAGATTACACGGATGGTTGTTTATTGTTTTTTGCTGATTCTCATATTTGTTTTTCGTTCATTGTTTTATATAGTTTGTTCTTGTGTTGTGCGTTTCATCACTGTCCAAGGTTAGGGTGAGGGTTTGGCGCCAACAAACTAGTTTAACCCCGCCACATTATATATATATACATATGTATGTGCCTTTCCCAAGTCAGGAGCCTGCAATTCAGTGGTTGTCGTTTGTTGGTGTATATCATAAATTTTTTTCGTTCTTTATTTTGTACATATATTAGGCCGTTATTTTTCTCGTTTGGATTCATTTACACAGTCGGAAAGCAACCCCTTAGAAACGACCGTTGTTGCTACTTTCTTAATTAAGACAACAATGGGACTGATATTAAAACCCGCCATTCTGAAAATGCGTTAATTTCACGGAAAAAATGATTTGGCGCCAATTTGGAAATATTTCTTTTTTCTGTTTCTTACTTGCCATTAGGGTCAGAAATAGATTTCTTTTGATTTTTAATCACTATGGTTCTTTATACCAGTGGCGGATCCAGAAATTTCTATAAGAGGGTCCCACTGACTGCCTAAGAGGGGCCCTCTCCGGTCATGCTTCAGTGATTCCCAATATAAGCAACCAAATATTTCCCCATCAATGGTTATTTATGCTTTCCATAATATATATTAGTATTCAGTATATTCTAGTCTATCTATACTATTAAACGATTAGACCTCCTTTTATGTGTCGCTTCTCTTCCTTCCACAATAAATCAACCATCATGCCTCTGTGTCCTATAGGTAACATGCATAGTCGCATTTGTCATCCATTCTTATGATTATTCAGATTGAGTTATTTTGGGAGAAAAACGACAAAAAAAATCCGGACATGATTCCGTCATAAGACTGACTTTTAATTACAGATAACACTTCCGGTTTGAAACATGCACAAATACAACCAATCGTATGATAGATAACAAAATTGAAAAATAAATAAGCCATTCAGAGCTTTCTCCATATCATGGCGTTTAGATCGCAAGAATCACAACTATCATACCTCCTTAGCGGAGAGGACAATTATTTTTGGCGTTTCATATCATGGTTTATCTACATGTAAACTACTATTTTTTTTTTTTTTTTTATTTTGTATTCTGTTAGGGACTTTCTATACTAACAGTCCTTGATTCTGTCTACTGTTTTCTTTGAAATGTTTACTATTTAAGGGGACATACCACTTGCATATATATTAAAATAAGTAAAACATGCTCAACTTCATCTAAAACTACCTCCACCAAAAACTTTAACCTGAAGCGGGACAGACGGACGGACGGACGACCGAACGAACGAACGAACGGATGCACAGACTAGAAAACATAATGCCCATAAATGGGTCATACAAATTTATTGTTGAAAGGGAAAATAGTGATTTGATAAAAATGAAAGTAAGGTAGAGATTAGACGGGGAGGCAGGACCTTTTCGGGGCGTCGGGATCGGGTGTTTTTAAGCTCGGGATTTCGGGATAGAAATTTCTTTAAATTCTCCATCTCGGGATTTCATGGTTTTAAGCCCGGGATTTTGGGATCAGGACCCCTCCGACCACTTCTCAAATTAGCCTTAGTCGGTCTTAGTCATTTATACATGATTCATATCCTACCATTGGCATGTTAATAAGGCTCTCAAAAGAAAAATCACTGATGGATTGTCCTAGAAGCATATTTTATTAGACTAATAATGGTCTATATGGAAGCAGTTACATTTATTTCATGTTTGAAACGGTGCAAATTTCTAATTTGATTTAACTTTTACCAAAAGAAGCATTGTAGCAAAGGAAAAGAATAATTGTGGTCTGCGACCAGAAACACGAAAATAATTGAATTTAACAGAAAGGAAACAAATATCGGAAAAATATTTGGAAAAAGGGAGAGAGCTTTTGATACCTTTTATGACATTCTCCATACATAATATCTTTTACTTAAAATTCATCCCACAACAGTTCACAAGCTATATATATGTGCCCGCGATTTCGCGGGTGTGTTCTAGTACTAATAATACGGTTTAGTATGCACTTTACAATCAACTGGCAATTGGAGAGTAAGACAATTTTTTTTTTATCTTTATTCTAATTCACTCGTGTCAATTAAAAGTAATAATAAATTAATGAACAAATGAAACTATATTCGAATTTTATTTATTTTTTTTGAGCTGGTTTCAAATATTTTTTGTTTTCGCAAAAAAATATTCAAACATTAAGATAAATACATTTAGATGACTACACAGATGTGAAAATATTAGATAAAGAGAATGAAGAGCACATTTTTTTGTTCGCACTTTGGAATAATATTTTTTTTTAAATAAAAAAATCTGTGGTATAAAACGGGGAGATAAGTACTTAAAACGTTGGCATATTGTTGGCACAATATTGGCTCATAATCAATATTGTCATGAAATATAACCTAAGAATCATTCAAATAAAGTTTGTTTAAAATTGGTTCAATAGGTTCAGTCAGAAGATCTTACACCGAAACAATGGACGACATAAGTCGAATATCATTGGGCCAACTACTTTAATAGCAGTTGGTAAGAAAATGTTGGTTCAACATTTGGCCAACCATACAAAAATGACAGTTGGTGCCAAGTTGTTGGGCCAACAAGGGGCCAACAGTGTCAAAATAACTGTCGGCTGAGTTTTGTTGGGCCAACGTTGGTCACTTGTTGTCCTGCCAACGCCAAATGTGACCAACTGTCAACCAATCACTAATGTTGGCCCAACAAAGTATTGTATATTTTCCGGGTTCGTTCGAACTAAATTCCAAAAAGAAAGACATTTTTGACATTGTAGTTTTTTTGTCTTACACATCGATGTTAAGGTGGCTCGGGGCCTATTTAAAGTTTCTATCAGAAGTGCCGTATTTTTTTATATTTAATTCTTTACAGAAATTAAATCAAATTGGTCAAAAAAAAAATAGGGGTCACGGACCATTTAAGCTCAAAATTTTACTTTTAAACAGGTATGTAAAAGGGACCTTTTTTCAATGAAATGATAGGGAAAATAGAGGTGTTGACATAATTTTATCGGATTATCAAAAAAACGTTCTATGACACTTGGTCCAAAACTGTAAAATAAAAAGCTGAAATATAGCTTCAAAGAATGAGCAAATAAAAAAATAGGTCACCGATAAGGAAAAAAATATATTTTGCCTTAAAACTCAAATTTTGGCGGGAAAATGGTAAAAATGGGTGAAATGTCATTTTGACCCTTTAACAAATACGGATTATAACGAAAATATTCGATTATTCACATAACTACAATGATTTAGCATTTCTAATCAATCAAAATATTTAAAAATATTATATCGAATTTACGACAAATACTTTTGTAATTCATGCGTGAAATTATGCGCAGTCGAATAGTCCCGAGCCACCTTAACTTGCATCCTGAACACAATGTACACACATTTAGTGTGTTTGTTTGGGGGGAAAAATGGCGAGTTCAGCTGTGAATATTTGACTGGATTAATTATTCTCTTTAGGTCAGTGAAATGTTTGACTTAACTAAAACAAGGTAAGGAAATCTCATACTATCTTTGCACAACCTTAACTGCTTTTAAAAAAATTACGAAACAAAACTCATCCATTGTTTATAATATATTATATTATAAATAAAAATTGTGATGAAGGAATCCTATAAAAGTAAATGAAAAAGTCTTGTCCTAAATTTGAACTTTTAATTAAACAATCTCTTTCAGACTAGAATTTTAATCACTCTTATTCAAAGCATGTTCATACTGACATGAAGTGTGATCTATTTAGAATGCATATTTGTTGACTAAGCACTCAGAAACTGTTCTGAAATAATTTAATATAAAAATTAAAAAAATTGCATTGTTATCATTATTTGTTTTTTAAATAGAAGAAGAAAAATATTAGAACTCGTCTTTTTTGTTTTTATTTATTTTTAAATCCATGATAAGAACCATTCATGTATTGGTTTGGTGTTTTTTTTATATATATAATTTGAGTCCATTCATTAGTAGAACTTGCATGGAATCAATGAGACATACTTTAATTATTGTTTTTTAGTTTGTTCATACAAGGATTGCTAACTAATTTCCCTTTATCTCAAATAATAAAGAATTTACATTCAGAAACTTATATTATGATCTATTGTGATGAAGGAATCCTATAAAAGTAAATGAAAAAGTCTTGTCCTAAATTTGAACTTGAAAATATTCATAATACTTTAATTATGATCTATTGCGATGAAGGAATCATATAAAAGTAAATAAAAAAAGTCTTGTCCTAAATTTGAACTTTTAATTAAACAATCTCTTTCAGACTAGCATTTTATTCACTCAACTTTGACACATCATAGTCCAAGTTATATTGCATAACATAATTTAAATTCAGCATAGCTTCACGAGAAGTTAAGAAAGAAAATTACGATTTTAATTTCCTGTGACCAATTTTTTAGGTCATCACCTGGACTTTGAAGACACATTTTGAGAGAAAAAATTATTTTAATCCATAAGTTGATCAATATGTTTCTTATATACTGAAGAATGTTCACTTAAAAGAAAATTAGTTATAATTCATGCAAAAAACTGCAAATTCAAAAAAATGGGCTAGACTTTTTTCTGGTTTAAAAATTCCCATATATATGGTAATCGCATGACGCCAATATATGGTAATCACATGCATGACGTCCATTGTTGCTTTAAGAAATGGGGTCAAACCGGGTCAGTTTTATGACTTTGGGGCCTTTTGTAGCTGACTATGGGGGATGGGTTTTACTCATTGTTGAAAGCCGTACGGTGACCTATAGTTATTATTTTTTTCTGGCATTCTAGCTGTCTCTTGTCGAGAGTTGTTTCATTGGCAATCATACCACATATTCTTATATCTATAATAACGCCTATAGATAAGAAGTCTAAGAGGTTTTATAAAAAATGGAATGTGGGTAGATCTCAATCCAATAAAAATTGAAAGACAAAACATTATATCAATTAATGTTTTTATTTCAAAGAATTTGCATTTTGTTCAACAAAACTGGCTAGTTACAGTAAAAATCTTGACCTTTTCTTTCTTTTTTTAAACAAGGTACGGTAAGCATCAGAGAACGGCCCCTTAATTTCGTTCAAATTAAAAGTGGCCTGCCATTAATTATAATACATTATTTTTAACGTTTAAAACCTATATTTTTGTAAACATCAATAGATTTTTCAACTTCCGCTGATATTATTCATGCTCTGTTGCTGTAAAGACCTCAAGATTCGCGAAAAGGTCAGAAAAATGGCAGTTTCTAAACCTTTTTCTGTATTTTAAACTATGAGCGTACCTACGACCCACGATCATATTTATACCAGACATTCCTTGAACATAAATGTTGATGCAGTTCAAATATTTTAGTGGGTCGTAAGTACGCTCATAGTTAAAAATTCAAAAAAGTGACAAAAATCGTCGGTAGTTTTCATTGAATCATCGAAATTTTTAACCGAATTGCGGACCGGAGATGATTTCCGGTATTTACTGGATCCGACGGAAATGTATTCATGGTACGCTATAATAATGGCTAGTTTCTTCAGGACGAAAAATAAACATATTTGAGACAGGAAAACAGGATATTCCTGTATAATTCATTATTCTTGAATTTAAAGTGACATTTTAGCAGACCGTCGAAATTTGACCCAAATTAGACGGAACTGTGACAAACTTCAGAGAAATTCTGGGAACGTAATTGTGAATGAATATAATAACTGGTTCATACTCAAACAGTGTATATACTTATTTTGTTTCATAATTGACGAAATCGTCGCCCTGGAATGTTTTAATCTCCGATGACACTTTTGTGAAAAGTGCTTTCTTTCACGTCCGCATTTCTACCAAGTATGGCATGCCAAGTTAACATTTTAGAGAATCAGTTAATATAAATTCACAGATGGCGATGGTGAAATAAACTACAGAACTGTGAATAATAACATACATTGTAATTCATATGACATAAGAAGACACCATGTGACAATTTTAATTAGTTAATTGTGTAAGTATAACAATAATCAAGATTAAACAAAACTATCCAACACTTTTATGATCTAAATTATGTATCTTGAGTTATGTTTTGGTCATGGTGTTGAATTTATTGGACTTATTATTTGTAATTGTCACCCGCCTTCCCGTTGTTCTATCTTGACGACAACGGGTGCTACTTCATATTTCTTGTTTGCAAATCATTCTCTACATATCTTTTCATTAAAATTTGCATGCATAAAGTATTTGTCACTGGACGGTCAGGAAACAACATTCAATCAATCATATGTCTTCTTAAATAACAGCACTACATGTAGAATGAATTTAAACATATTCAAAAGAATAAAAATAAGTATTGAATATGAAAGGAATAAAACGCATCATAATTAAAGACATCTTGATTGTAAGACGTGTGTTTCGCATACAAAAGACTCACCAGTGACGGTCGAATAAAAAAAATGTCAAAAGACCATAAAAGTCTCAATATTCCGGGTTTTTTTGCGATATACAGCTAATAAAGGTTATTTATTCCTGAATATATTATCCGTAGTTTTTGCAAACAATATAAAGTTTTGTAAACAGTTAATTCATATAATTGACTATTTTAATAATAATTCATGTTTGCACAAAGTGCTAACTTTTGGACATCGTGTTGCTGCATGGGTTGTTTGTTTCATTAATTTTTATTGTGCTATAGCTAAAAAGGTTACAGTCCACAGGAAGACATATTACCCTAACTTGACACTCCGATCCAACTAGTCTTTGTTCTTACCCCTTAATGCCAATTGATTAACGGAAATCAGCAAATACCAATTTTTGAGTCTTAGGTTTGACCAGGCCGGTGTCAGAACCCACGATATCAGGCGTTTTAATTCATTTATTATATTTATTTAATTGTACAATGAATTAATAAAAGGGTGCATACTGTAAGAATCCATCTTATATGAATCCACGCTTAAACATACACATCCACCCAAAAGAAATAACTTTTGCAACATATATAGAAATAAGAAGATGTGGTATGAGTGCCAATGATACTACTTTCCTTCCAGGACACAACATGTAAAAGTAAACAATTATAGGTCAAAGTACGACCTTTAACACAGAGCTTTGGCTTACACCGACCAGCAAGCTATCAAGGACACACAAGTGACTAATGTAGAAATTCAAACAGGAAAACCAACGGTTTAATCTTTATATAAAAAAAAAACTAGAAACGACACGTATGAACCACAACAACCACCGAACAGGTTCCTGACTTGTTGCAAACAAACACAGCATGTGAAAACGTTTAAACAGGCGACAACCTTCACCCTAACCCGAACTTATGTACTTTTATTAGTAACTTGCATGTCCAATTATAACTGTACTTCATTTTGATAAACAAATTACAAAAACACAAAAACAAAACGAAACAATACAAAATGCAACTTAATCACATACATGCATTTTACATGATATTTCACAAATCATTTGACACTGACAGGAAAGTGAAAACATTTTTCGTCATTGCCAGTATCCACATCATAATTACAGATAACAAAAATGTTCCATAGATATAGGAAGATGTGGTGTGAGTGCCAATGATACAACTCTCCATCCAAATAACAATTTATAAAAGTAAACCATAATAGGTCAATGTACGGCCTTTAACACGGGGCCTTGGCTCACACCGAACAACAAGCTATAAAGGGCCCAAAAATTACTACTGTAAAACCATTCAAACCATAGTCCATTTCATCGTGAAAGAAACATCAGTTTATTCTGTTCTCAGTTTTCCACTCGTCTTTGTCAATTTTCCCTGACTTCCAAGATGAAATGAATGGATACATTATGTTAAACATACAGTGGAGATCAGTTCTAACCTCTCATAAATTCTGTCAGAATCTGTCAGGAGAACTGTTCTAGAACAGTATGTAGAACTGTCAGCCTGACACCTTTTAGTCAGTTCTAGGTTAGAACTGTTCTAGCTAGAACTGATTTGGTCAGTTCTACCAAGAACTGATTTGGACAGTTCTAGCTAGAACTGATCCTGACAGTTCTACCCTAGAACAGTTTTAGACAGTTCTAGCTAGAACTGACCAAATCTTTGGTCAGTTCTACGGTTAGAATTGATTTCAAATTCTACGGCTAGAATTGATTTACAAATTCTACGGCCAGAATTAAATTATAAATTCTACGGCTAAAATTGATTTATAAATCCTACAGCTAAAATTGATTTATAAATTCTACGGCTAGAATTGATTTATAAATCCTACAGCTAAAATTGATTTATAAATTCTACGGCTAGAATTGATTTGGTTTAAATTTAAGAACTCTTTGTCTAAATATAAAGGCTTCGGCAAAATAGCGATTAATATTATAAGGCACTGGCTACGGTTACATGGAAATGTAACAATAATAAAAATATTATTGTTACATCGGAGACTAATTGCCGGAATGCAAAGTTGGGTAAGGAACCGATTAATTACGAATGTAACAATAATTATTGAGGCTACGGTTACATTGCGTTATTGTTACATGAAAATCAGCAATGTACTCTAGATTGATTAAACTTAAATATTCTATAGTTGTATTGCTTTATTCTTTCATATGTACCAAATAATACTTGTAATAATGATAAATTAAATATACTTCAGATTAGGAGTGCCAAAGGCGAACATATTGTTCAATGGTTTCACTTTTAAGTATTTCACTGCACACCTAATCTTATTACTGCCATCATACATTGAACAATGGATGAAGAGAATCCTTAGCATTACCAATTTTGTTTAGGGTGAAAAATTTAAAATGAAACTGAAACAATATCAAGACACACATTTCATACAGATATACAAACGCAGTTCTAAAAAAATGATACATCAAAGTTTGCTAACTTTGAACTAAAATACTGGGAACTTCTGTATACATGTATCCATGGAGGACGTAATTTCGTGCATGAAAAATGTGTCGGACTTAAACATGCTTTAAAAACCACTAACTGATTGTAAATATAATATTAAAGAAATTGTATGTATTGTAAATATAAAAAAAGATGTCTTCAACTTTTATTATTTACTACATATTACTAGTCCCATCGTACATTAATTGCTGTTTTTCATGTAACAATAACGCAATGTAACCGTAGCCTCAATAATTATTGTTACATTCGTAATTAATCAGGTCCTTACCCAACCATGCACTCCGGCATTTAGTCTCCAATGTAACAATAATATTTTTTTTATTGTTACATTTCCATGTAACCGTAGCCAGTGCCTATTATAAAGAGTTTTGCTATTTTGCCGGTTTTAACCCCGCCATATTTTGCATGTATGTGACTGTTCCAAGGCAGGAGCCTGTTATTCAGTGATTTTCTTTTGTTGATGTGTTACATAAATTATTTGTTTTTCTTTCATTTTTTTAACATAAATTAAGCCGTTAATATTGGGGGGGGGGGGGGGGGGGGGGGGGCATTATTATTTCATTTATTTTACATTTGTCATTCGGGGAGTCAGGATGACTCGTTTTACATAACAAAATTATCTGACCTTAATGTAATACGTTATTCCGGCCCAAACCACCAGGGATGGGTCCAGCAGTTTAAAAAAAGGGGGGGGGGTCCAACTAAAATTTATTGTCCTCATTCAAATGCATTGATTGTCCATAAAAAGGGTGCTGTACAGTAATTCAGTTATAACTTTAGGTCAAGAGGGACTGTAATATATACAAGTTATAGCAATATTGGAAAACAATGACCTCAAAATTTTGTACGCATGAATTTATAGTGCCAGCATGTCCTCTTTTTATTCAAAGTATTGAATCGTAAACAAATATCAGTAGTTTTCATACTTCAGAGTGAGTCGTGTAATAAAATCTTTTGACCGCATCAATCTAAACTGACCTTATTTGCTCTTTCGTTCTGCAAATCTATATAGCTGTACAGAAATTCAGTTATAATTTTAGGTCAAGAGGGACTGTAATATATACAAGTTATAGCAATATTGGAAAACAATGACCTCAAAATTTTGTACGCATGAATTTATAGTGCCAGCATGTCCTCTTTTTATTCAAAGTATTGAATCGTAAACAAATATCAGTAGTTTTCATATTTCAGACTTAGTCGTGTAATAAAATCTTTTGACCGCATCAATCTAAACTGACCTTATTTGCTCTTTCGTTCTGCAAATCTATATAGCTGTACAGAAATTCAGTTATAATTTTAGGTCAAGAGGGACTGTAATATATACAAGTTATAGCAATATTGGAAAACAATGACCTCAAAATTTTGTACGCATGAATTTATAGTGCCAGCATGTCCTCTTTTTATTCAAAGTATTGAATCGTAGACAAATATCAGTAGTTTTCATACTTCAGAGTGAGTCGTGTAATAAAATCTTTTGACCGCATCAATCTAAACTGACCTTATTTGCTCTTTCGTTCTGCAAATCTATATAGCTGTACAGAAATTCAGTTATAATTTTAGGTCAAGAGGGACTGTAATATATACAAGTTATAGCAATATTGGAAAACAATGACCTCAAAATTGTGTACGCATGAATTTATAGTGCCAGCATGTCCTCTTTTTATTCAAAGTATTGAATCGTAAACAAATATCAGTAGTTTTCATATTTCAGACTTAGTCGTGTAATAAAATCTTTTGACCGCATCAATCTAAACTGACCTTATTTGCTCTTTCGTTCTGCAAATCTATATAGCTGTACAGAAATTCAGATATAATTTTAGGTCAAGAGGGACTGTAATATACAAGTTACAGCAATATTGGAAAACAATGACCTCAAAATTTTGTTCGCATGAATTTATAGTGCCAGTATATCCTCTTTTTATTCAAAGTATTGAATCGTAAACAAATATCAGTAGTTTTCATACTTCAGACTGAGTTGTATAATAAAATCTTTTGACCGCATCAACCAAAACTGACCATATTTGCTTTTTTTATGTGAGTCTATATAGTTGCACAGTACTTCAGTTATATTTTTTTTTACTGTAGTATATATAAATAACTGAAATATTGGAAATTGAACAAACTTCAGTAGTTTTCATACCTCAGACTGACTCATGTAACAAAAATATGTGTCTGCATCAATCAAAACTGACCATATTTGACAGAATCAACCAAATCTGACCATATATGATGACTGTATCAGCCAAAACTGATCATTTTGCTTTTTTTTAATGTAAAAATGTGCGAAGCGGGTTTTTTAATAGTGTGCACCACATTTTTTACGTTATTTCGAATAGACAGAAAAAAATGATAAGTCATTTCTTATAATTTAATTCTAAATTCCATTTTAAACCTTGCCAAACCATGAAAAAACGTTGATGACATTACGGTCACATGACTAACTTATGTCTATGGGCGCTGATAACACAATAACGACAGAAGACCCGTTACATCCAAACTTAAATTATTAAATAATGAACCGTCACAAGTCAGTAGTTCATGATAGTTTTTTTTTAACAAAACTATTTAACGGCATCATCCAACACTCACATCACTGATTCATATACTTTATTTTAAAATGAAAAGTACATGTATGAGAAGTTCTCTTCTTGGAAAGGTATACTGACTTTACTGTTAATATAATTTGAAGAAGGAAAATGATTGATTGTGTTTGTAGCCTTACGTCCCGTGGCAAATATTTCATTCATGTTCAGATCGAGTATATTTTTCTGACGTTCCAGACTCCCAGATATTATTCATTATCGTTATGGATAAGTTTGGCAACGAGATAATGCAAATCTGAGACCTCAGTGCAAATGTACATAGTTTTCTTGCGTTTAACAACACGGTCGGTTCATTACTATGATATCCCATAATTCATCCACTGTACAATTTTCGTTTGAACATTTGTCAAAACAGAATCTTAAATCATGAATGTAAATCCAAGGCAAACAAGGTAAATTCAGATTAAATTTACTTGAATTAAATGCAGAGTTATATTTACGAAGAGACTGCTAAAAACGGGGAACGAAGAAACGTAAACAATGATGTTTCATTTGCAATCTTCTCCGATGAGTTGGATAACTTTCTATCCACTTCGATATTTGTACATGTAACTTTTGATCAGTAAAAAATATAGAAACATCTGCTATTATATATAGTAAAGAGTAAAGTAATTGGAACTGATTTTTTCTTCTAAATTCTAAATTGCCCTTTCTGCAGTGACGTCATTTAGAACTGTTCTACAGTCCTGACTGATTTAGTCAGTTCTGCTGACAGTTCTATACGGTTAGAACTGATTTGGTCAGTTCTACCTAGAACAGTTTTAGACAGTTCTACCCCAGAACTGATCCTGACAGTTCTACCTAGAACTGATTTAGTCAGTTCTACCTAGAACTGATCCTGACAGTTCTACCTAGAACAGTTCTAGGGTAGAACTGTTCTAGCTAGAACTGTTCTAGGACAGGTTAGAACAGTTCTATGACAGAATATTCTGACAGTTGTAATGAGAGGTTAGAAGTGATCTCCACTGTAACTATTCTTCTTCTTTTTTGGAATTTTATTCTCATACACACTTGTCCGGGTCTACACTTATTTAGTTTTTATACATTGACTTATGATATTTGGCATACAGTGTATAGCCATGACTCAGATATCATAACAGTCTGATATCATTATGACATTTACCGTTAATCTCAAGGTACAATTAATTGACCTTTAACTTTCATGGTTAAATGATTGTTCAACCCTTAAACCATATATATATATATTCTTACAGGCTATGCCATTTTTTTTACTGCACAATAAGATTAATTTCTTAGGTCAATTAATGCCTCGTTAATAACTTCAAAAATTATTTAACCCCCCCCCCTTTTTGCCTTGATAAGTCGTAAAAACCGTTGCTAGGCAACCTTCCTTTCACCGGAACACAATAAAATCATTATTTTTTCAAGTGTCTACACTAAGACCATCAATGATATCAATATAAACTTATTTGGAGAGGGGGCCAAAAATAGCCCTTATCATACCTTGTCCAAATTTAGGAGAATCTTTGTTAAACTTTCTATTACCTGTATTTAATACGATACAGGGTAAAATGATTGACCCATGACACCCTTTTCCTTTTTCATGTAAGACTTCAATAACTCATAAAAGGTCATTTACCAAAATTTTAGCAGATTCTAGATTTCTTTTCGTTCGATTTGAGACCCAAATAATACCAATGCAAATATCAGGTAAAAGTCCGAGTCAGTTTTTTGCCGACATTTTAAAAGAAATTAGATGTCTCGAAAAGGATCTCCATAACGCATCAATATTTTACCGCGCTGAAGTACGTCCATTATTCATAGCTCATTATTCAAAATGGACTATTTCTTGGTTTCCACGCGTATTTTGGCATTCAGGTCCTCCGTAACCCCTCTAATGGTCATTGCGGCACAATCGACTTGTTTTATCTATAATTTATTAAAGGATGAAGAATAGCAAAGGTCCAGTGAAAAATTAAAAAAGAAAGACAGCGTAGAGAATTTTATTTTTGAAAAAAATATGTTTTGGTATTCAGGTCGTCCATACATTGAAACAAGGAATTTCTGTTTAAAAAAATAGTTAGGAAAACCAACTAGTTTATCCGCCGAAACTAGGAACTAGATATATATATCAAATTAAAATTTAAAGAGTGTTTTTATTTTTTTCTGATATTAATTTGAATATTTGTTAGATAACACCAAAAAGGCGAATTTAGAAATACGGGATATAGCTATAGTGTCACAGTCAATTTTTTTAATTTTTATTTCACTATTCACCGCTTCAAGTTGAATAATGAAACATAAACTATTTCATTATTCATTATTCATTTTTTAAACATTGAAAAGTTAATAATGAACTATTTGAAATTTGAATAATGAACTATGAATAATGGAAGTACTTTAACGCGGTCATTTAAACACTGTAGACAACACTTAGCAGAAAAAGGCTACAAAGGCAATGTATGAGGTGATCAAAAAGGGGAGAAAACATGGGTTATTTATTAGTTGTCAATTAGATTTATTTGACAAATTAGTGAAACCGGTCTTATTGTACGGTTGTGAAATTTGGGGTTTTGGGAATAACGACATTCTGGAGTGAGTTCAATTAAAATTCTGTAAGCTTCATCTGCACCTAAATTCTTCTACCCCAAATTGTGTGATATATGGTGAACTTGGATGATATCCAATCAATTTAGATATTGAAGTCCGTATTGTATCATTTTGGTTGAAATTAGTATGTGGTAAACAGACTAAATTATCTGCGACCATGTATGAAACTACTGTTTAAGCTGTCAAATGAAAATGATGTAAGTTTATTGGTTAAACCATGTTGAATCCATTTTTAATGACACGGGATTATCGTTTGTGTGGTTATCTGAAACATGCATTAGTGACATTTGGTTAAAGAATACAAACAGAACATCACTTCGAGATCAGTTTCAACAAACATGGTTTTCAAATGTGCAATTTTATACACAACACTTTTTAAAGAAATATGTTTTTTATATAACATACATTATAGACATCATTATATAAATTAAATACAATGCATAACAGTAAATATTTCTATAAATTAAAATGTTACATAATCGGCTTTCTTGGAGCTACTCATTCATTGAAAAATTTAACCTATATTTTTTATATACATAACAATGAAGGGGAGATCCCTGCAGAAACTTAACTGTAAGAAATGTCACCTGGGGCGATCCCAGCAGGTGTGAGCTACTTGACTAGAGAAATTACCGACCTGGCAGGAATTAACCTATCTGATGTATTATTGAAATGGGGGAGTATAATTCCCCTTGAATTATAAAGGCCAAATGATTGAATTCATAATGATAAATGAGTAAAAGCCGCCAAGAAATAATGCCATATAAAAATATAAATTAGGTATAAGAAACTATGACAAAGACTTAAAGATACTTTTATCATGATCTTACAAAAAAAAATTCTCATCAGTCCTTATGTGTCTTAAACAAAAACACTTTTGAACTACGTCTTAAGAATGTTTATAACTGCTTATGTTATAACTAATTATAAGGCCTAATTATGATGTCATATAATTAATAACCGCCTTGAATCAAACCACTTTCAGGAATGGAGGAGAAGTTATATGGCTCCCATTTTAAAGTATTCATAGTCAGCACTGGTTCAAAATTGTTCTTTAAAGTTACATTTACTCCTGTTCTATAAAATTGTTACATTCACTCCTGTTCTGTAAAATTGTTACATTCACTCCTGTTCTATAAAATTGTTACATTCACTCCTGTTCTATATAATTGTTACATTCACTCCTGTTCTATAAAATTGTTATATTCACTCCTGTTCTATATAATTGTTACATTCACTCCTGTTCTATATAATTGTTACATTCACTCCTGTTCTATATAATTGTTACATTCACTCCTGTTCTATAAAATTGTTACATTCACTCCTGTTCTATACAATTGTTACATTCACTCCTGTTCTATATAATTGTTACATTCACTCCTGTTCTATAAAATTGTTACATTCACTCCTGTTCTATAAAATTGTTACATATAAAATTGTTAAATTCACTCCTGTTCTATGAAATTGTTACATTCACTCCTGTTCTATAAAATTGTTACATTCACTCCTGTTCTATATAATTGTTACATTCACTCCTGTTCTATAAAATTGTTACATTCACTCCTGTTCTATATAATTGTTACATTCACTCCTGTTCTATAAAATTGTTACATTCACTCCTGTTCTATAAAATTGTTACATTCACTCCTGTTCTATAAAATTGTTACATTCACTCCTGTTCTATTATCATGATAATTGTTACATTCACTCCTGTTACTGTAATAAGGCTAATGCAAATGTTGGTATGTTCATAGAATGTGCATAAAAGTTCTATATCTTGATCCATGCAATAAAAGGTAATCGCTCGGTCCCTGTCCATGCTGTTGTAGTGTAGTTATGACAACCAATAATGATATCAAATCCTAGTTATTTTTATAATTGCAACTCTGTCCGGTTTGTTCAGTGTGTTATAAAGTATATCAAATGGTTCTCTGTGATAGTAGAATTAGTTCATAAAATTCTAGATTCCCCTTATTCAGAATGATACAAACTTGGAACATTTGATTAAAAGTTTGTTGCGTTTCATGCTTAACAAAAGTTCATAAGTAGCGTACGTGATTGTCCTTCTAACAAAGTACTGTGATGGCAGGAATCAATTTACGCAGCTTCCCTTATACTCCCAAGCTTTAAAGTTCTGGAATCTGCATCCAAATACGACAAGTATTCAAATCTGTATTTGTACCTGTATTTTTTTCTGTAAATAGAAGAAAAGAAATACGACCTGGGAAATCCCATCAGGCCTACAATAATCCAGTGAGATCTCAGTTGAGTTAAATATAATACATTAATACATAACTATTAAGAATAATGAACCACCTGGGGTGAACCCGGTAGGCCTACCATACTCCCGGTTGGTACCGGCGGAGTAAATACTTTCATCTGGTGTGAACACTGCATGTGTAGTGCAATATGTATAAAGAAAATAAACGACCTTGGGTGATCCCGGCAATCTAGAATAGAGATATAAATACTGTGTGCAAACAATATAATACATATTTATCACTTATACTGTATAAAACGTTCACCTGGAGAGACCACAGCAGGTTGTAGCAATCTAGATAAATATAGATATTTATACTGTCTAGTTCTATGTGCTGAAATATAATACTCCGGGGTGAACCCGTCGGAGTAAATAAAAAACGTTCACCTTGGGTGAACCCGGCAGGCGTAGTGCAATATATTTAAAAAGAGAATGAACGACCTGGGAAGATCCCGGCAGGTGTGCAGCAATCTAGAATAAAGATTTGAATATTGTCTGCTGCTATGTGCTGAAATATAATACTCCAGGGTGAACCCAGCGGAGTAAACAAAAAAACTTTCACCTGGGGTGAACCTGGCAGGTGTAGTACAATATATTTTAAGAGAAAGAATGACCTTGGGTGGTCCCGGCAGGCGTGCAACAATCTAGAATAAATATATAAATACTGTGTGCTTCTATATGCTGAAATATAATAATACATCGGAGTAAACCTGCTGGAGTAAAAGAAAAACTTGAACCTGGGTTGAACCCGGCAGGTGTAGTGCAATATTTTAAAAGAATGATCGACCTGGGGTGATCCCGGCAGGCGTGCAACAATCTAAAATAAAGATATGAATACTGTGTGCTTCTATGTGCTGAAATATAATACTCCTAGGTTAATTAACCCAGCGGAGTAAACATTCACCTGGGGTGAACCCGGCAGGCGTAGTGCAATACATTTAAAGAGAATGAACGACCTGGAGAGATCCCGGCATGTTTGAAGCAATATAGAATAAAAAAAAAATACTGTGTGCTTCTATGTGACCTGAGGTGATCCTGGCATGTGCAATGCAATATTTATAAAGAGAAAGAACGACATGGGAAGATCCTGGCAATCTAGAATAAAGATATGAATATTGTGTGCTAGTGTATGTGCTGAAATATAATACATATAAATACATATTTAATATTTATACTGTATGAACTGTTCACCTGAAGATATCCCTGGTGTTGTGTATCAATCTTGAATAAAGATATACATAATGTGTGCTACTATGAGCTGAACTTCTTTGTGATGAAATATTATACATATCAATACATATTTATTACTTATTGAATAAATGCACATTTTTACCCATATGGGTTGAAGGCATACATAAATCAACATAATAACTTTACAATACATCATACAAAACAAAACAACAAAAGAACAAAACATTATTATATACATGGGTGATACCTGCAGGTGTGGAGCAAACTAGCATAGATTTATAATTACTATGTGCTACCTCGTGATGTTATTTTGACATCTGTTTAAATATACATCTTTCTTAGTTTTATTTGCATATGATTTTAATGTATTAATATATTCATCTGCTATCTATCTGTCTGTATGATTATGTTATAAAATTGAGAATGGAAATGGGGAATGTGCCAAAGAGACAACAACCCGACCATAGAAAAAAACAACAGCAGAAGTTGTATACATGTATCTGCTGTTAATACAAAGATATAAGAAGCTGTTCTGTTTATTAATAGCAGTCTTTTAAAGAGCTTTTAAGAGCTTACATTTCTTGTTATTATGTATATAAGCAATTCTTTTTCAAATAAAGATACTTTACTATACTGTACTAAGAGAACAAACGACCTTGGCTCAGATTCCAGAAAGTCAAAACAAAATATTACTTGATATACTTAACAAAGCCAAAGTTTCGACCAATACAAGCGATTCAGTTGTATATCTTTAAGAAGTGCTGAATCATATCTGTATATCCTATATCCTATACGTGTCCTCGAATCTCCATGCTGTTCTTCTCTTCCTGCAGCAGTAGTTTAGATTAACCCATTGTGTTCTGTACGATGTAAGATTGCCAAAGGTGCTGTTGGATTAGTGTTGATCGTGCTTGGAAGACTTGCGTAGTTCTATATAGTTGCAAAGACAAGATCTCGAACTGCTGAATTGACAACTGTCTACTGTTGATTACTGCGTGAAGACCTCTAGATGTAAAATATAGTCAATGGGGTTGCTGCTGTTATAATTTGTCTAAGTTGAGGCGAACAGTTTCCACCAACGGCAGTGGTCTTCAAAACAATTTCGTATGTATCCTCTTGCATTACGATCACTGACTTCCAGAGCCTGAGCTAAACTCTTGAGCTGCAGGGTTAAATCTTCTTTCTTTCCTTTTCTCTTCTTTCTTCAGGGCGAACGGACCCAGGACGAACAAGTTAACAGGGCGAACTCGCCAGATACCGTTAAAACTGGCGGGCTTGAAAATTGGGCGGACTTATAATGATTGTCATTTCTTTTTTAACATTGTTTGTCAAGACAGTTGCTCATTATTCAAAGCTGTAGATTAAAACATTACACTGCTAGTCTACTAAATTACCTTCTATCTCCGTACTTATTTTTGTTTACATTGTGCGGTGCATTGTGGGATCGCACATTCGTCTCTTGTGTTGTAACTTCTAAAAAGCTGTCATGGCCGCCGCTTATGTCCTCGACACTCCAAGGTTTCAAAAATATCGAACTAAAGTCAGTAAGCCATCCTCCTGGCGTTAATTGGAAAATGACTGTTCTATGATCTGAATGAATAAATAATTTTATTCTCATAAACTAGTACATACATACAGAGAAAATAACAGTTCATATATAATACATATTTTGTTTCGCATGTGTGAAAATAAATAACATAATAATATTATTACAGTTCCTCAAACCATTAGGACAGACTTTCAATGATATTTATCGTATAAATCTACAGTATATTCAAATGAGAATACATTTTTAAATTTAATATAATGTCAGCATTTTGTTTACAATAATGTGGTAAATATTTTTCTCTTTCAATGTTAAAAAAAATGCATGACAAAATGTAGTGAAATTCATCGCCAATATCTCTTGAGCTGCAGAGATGATAAGACCTTTCCGATCTCGGAATAGTTTGCCACCTTCCCGTCTCCACTGGCAAACGATAATTTCCGCATCTAAAATTTACACAAAGTATATAAAAAAATTAAAGGCAAAATCGATAAATACTTTTCAAATTTAAATTCAGTCTTGTAAATTCTATAACATAAACTAACTCTATTACATAAACTTTTTGAGGATTGATGTAAATCTGCACACCACTCTTGTCGAAATTGGTCTTTAAGCTTTTGCTCAATACGTTATCGATGGCACACACTTGAAAATGAGATAATTAATACTCAATCAAATGAACAATATCGAATCACTATTTCAAAGATCCATTTCAATAAATTGTTAACATTATGATATTAATTAGATTTCGAATATGGTTCGAAAACAGTGAATAAAGCTGATTAACATATTGTATATATATGATACACGTGCTCGAGTACACGTGTAGGTAAGTGTGTCAATCTGATAACGAGGTCATCAAAACACACACACCCTCTTGCAGTAAACAGTAAACAATCTAAAAATAGATTAACGGAGGTTTCTTAACTCTTAGATAGAAGATACATGTATTGTGTATAAACTATAATTTAATAAATCAAATTTCCTCATGTTCGAAGACATTAAATTATCGAATTTTTAAGGATCTTTTGGGTTTAAGAACTATTTTGATATTTTAGAACTTCGTGATATTGATACTTTATGCAAATTTAGAACCATCAACCATAAATTACCCATTGACATAGGAAGATGGACAAATATTCAGAGAGATAGACAAAATTGTAAATTATGTAACTGTAAAGATCTTGGAAATGAGTATCATTATATTATGATGTGCACAGAGATGACAGTAAAAAGAAACGAACGTATTGATAAAAAATATGTAAATCGTCCAAATATAATTATGTTTAAAAAAATATGAATTTAAATATAAAATCTAAATTGAGAAAGCTGTGTACTTTCATTAGATTTATAAAGTCCCATGTGTGCCCTCCTGGCTAAATACTATCAGTATAATTGTAAATAGTGAACATGTTTTGCTCTGTGTATTCATGTATTTATGTCTGTAGTATTGATGTCATGTAGTGTCTGTATGCCATTATAATTACAACGGTTTGACAGAATAAAGATAAATATATATATCACTATATAAATAACACATAGCTGAGAGGGTGATAGAGCAGATTGTTACACCGAGAAAACATTTTCAACCGCGGCGAAGCCAATATTGACAATGTTTTTTCGAGGGGTGCTCTATCATCCTCTCAGCTATATGTTATTTAAATTATTATACTGAATGGTATATCATTATTGTCTTCTACAGATTAATTTAATTTTAATTGTAATGTCTATGACGTCATTTACATGACAACGTTTTCAGTATAAGAACAGTGAGGCAAGATGTTTATTATTTTTATTTTGACTGTTAAAAAATAAAATCTAACCCAAAACGTAGAACTTAAGCATTGTATTTAATTACTTGAAGTAAATTCACGTCATTGCCCTTTAAATTATTGTTCTTTTATTGGTCGTGACGAGAGGGTGACATTCAAAGAAATTGTCACCTGCTCAGCCATGTGATAGATTAAATTAACACCCTTGTATTAGCCAATCAAAATATTGCATTTTAAGGTGAAGTATAATAAAATATTTCGTTAACAGGCGTATTGTTGATATTTCAAAGAAGTGAGATAATCTGATTATATATACTCAATCAAAGCATGAGAGATGCTTAATGGATTTATTTTATAATTGCAAACGACTGGGAATGTTCGTTAAAAGAAACAAAGGTTTACGTGATGTGGTTAGTTTTCACATTTACTAATGGTATACATGCAGAAGACTCATGTAGTAGGTTGTTAAACACGGGTAAGTTTATTGTTGGTTAAATCAATCAAATTAGTTTTTAAACAACATTAGTGTTATATTTACAATTATTTGTCTTTCTATATTAAATCGTTTTTTCGACAGCGGTTCGTCGGTCGAACTGGGCAGGCGGACGGCCAGCTGTTACTGTTTGCGTGCAGTAACTTGTGAACTGTTCAACCAACGCTTTTCAAATTTTAATATGTTGACACTAATGCCAAGTTGGAGGGAGTTGAAGTCCGATATAGACGATTTTCATGTTTACCGTTCTGGGGGTTTGGTCCTTGACATACCGGTACTGGAAAATGACACTTTGTGTCGTTTCCGTTCAATAATTTACGAACCCTTGGCCAATGGTTTTCAAATTATAATATGTTGTTACTAATAAAAATGTAGGTCGAGTTTGATATTGACGATTTTGAATGGCACTTTATGTCGTTTCCGTGCAACGCATGGTGAGTAACATTATCGTATTATCGTCGTTTACGGCAGGCAACACACAACTAATTTGAAATGTACATCATCTACTTGCCACTATTTATCATGTACTGTGCTACAACCCTAGGAAAAGCCGATGAGGAAATGCAATACTCGAATAACGAAAGATATATTTTTTATATGGTCGCTGTTTGGTCAAATAATGTCCTTTAACACAGATAAAATGGAAATAATGATTTGTTCCAATACTAAAATTCCAACTGATTTAACTTTTTCTTGAAATGGAAGAGCAATACCTAAGGCATCAAGTCATAAACACTAGGTGTAACTCTCTCCCAGGAAGCGAAATGGAATGAGCACGTAGAAAATATTTCAAAAATATTACAAAGCATTCAGGAGTCCAATGAAAATTAAGATTAAGAATGAACAGACAGAACTTTATTTTATAAGATATAATAATTTTGATGATGGCAATGATCAATGCTAGTTAAATTGGCGCTAAAATTATTCTTACTCCTCTTGCTTTACGTAATAAAATTTGTATGGAATTGAATTTGACTAAAGTTCAGAATAAAAAAAAAACGTTAATATGCAGATGCATGACAATATAACTCTGATAAAGTGTATATATATTTCTGTAAACGATGTTGCCTGTGTACTTTACTAAGGATTACATTTGAGCGCAAAGAGATCTCTATTTGTGAATCGGTTTATTAACCCCTTATATATAGTATAGTAACAATGGTCGCGCTCCACAATAAGTATGTGATTTAATTCTCCCAACTATACAAAGAACAAGTGTTTATCTATAGTACTGCGTAATGGCAATGACTTAATAGCCTTTTTGTAGACTTTTTCTTAACAAATGCTGCTTTTATTCCCTAGTCTATGGAGAATGGAACAAACATGAAACATTCTATCCGTACGTTTGATACCATATCAAAGTTCCAACGCTCTTTGATGAATAATACATACGAAGCAAAGTAAGTAACATCAAATAAGATATGAAGAAACAAAATCACCGTGTCCACAGAATGTTATTTATTATTTATTTATTTTTTTTCTCTCTCTTTTCTTTCCTTTCCTTTTCTCTATTCTTTTTCTTGTTTATATTCTTATGGTTTTTTTTTCAGACTGCAAATGCCGCATTTTAATATTACATTAAAGATAGATCTACTGAACTTTGAATGCTCTGTATACTTGTTAATGTCGTACTTGATTTTAGATAAGTAACTATTACATATTTAAAGCTATAAACAAGGACTATTTGTACAAATATAAACATCCTTGAATAGGTTTTTCTGATACATGAAATTAAAGAACCGAGCACTGTTGAATTACATGCCATACCGAGTTACGTTTATATCTGGCTTTACGATTATTGTGTGAACTCAGCATGAAAATTCTGGTTTGTACTTGGCACTAAGATTTTGTTCTGTACTTGACATTAGGATTCTGTTTTGTACTTGACATTAGTATTCTGGTTTGTATATGGCATTAAGATTCTGGTTTCTACTTGACATTATTAATAAAATTCTGGTCTGTACTTGACATTAGGATTCTGGTTTGTACTTGACATTAGGATTCTGGTTTGTACTTGACACTAAGATTATGGTTTGTACTTGACATTAAGATTCTGGTTTTTACTTGACATTAGGATTCTGTTTTGTACTTGACATTAGGATTCTGGTTTGTACTTGACATTAGGATTCTGGTTTGTACTTGACATTATGATTCTGTTTTGAATTTGGCATTATAATTCTGGTTTGTATATGGCATTAAGATTCTGATTTCTTCTTGACATTATTAATAAAATTCTGGTCTGTACTTGACATTAAGATTCTGGTCTTTACTTGGCATTAAGATTCTGGTTTGTACTTGACATTAAGATTCTGGTTTTTTACTTGACATTATGATTCTGTTTTGTATTTGGTATACAGATCCTGGTTTGTATTTGGCATTAAGATTCTGGTTTCTTTTTGACATTATTAATAAAATTCTGGTCTGTACTTGACATTAAGATTCTGGTTTTTACTTGGCATTAAGATTCTGGTTTGTACTTGACATTAAGATTCTGGTTTTTTACTTGATATTAGGATTCTGTTTTGTATTTGGCATTAGGATTCTGGTTTGTACTTGACATTAGGATTCTGTTTTGTATTTGGCATTAGGATTCTGGTTTGTACTTGACATTAAGATTCTGGGTTGTACTTGACATTAAGATTCTGGTTTGTACTTTACATTAAAATTCTGGTTTGTACTTGACATTAGGATTCTGTTTTGTATTTGGTATTAGGATTGTGGTTTGTACTTGACATTAGGATTCTGTTTTGTATTTGGAATTTAGATTATGGTTTGTACTTGACATTAAGATTCTGGTTTGTACTTGACATTAAGATTCTTGTTTGTACCTGACATTATGATTCTGTTTTGTACTTGACATTAAGATTCTGGTTTGTACTTGACATTAAGATTCTGGTTTGTACTTGGTATTTAGATTCTGGTTTGTACTTGACATTAGGATTGTGTTTTGAATTTGGCATAATGATTCTTGTTTGTACTTGGCACTAAGATTCTGGTCTGTTCTTGACATTAAGATTCTGGTTTGTACTTAGCATTAAGATTCTGGTTTGTACTTGACATTAAGATTCTGTTTTGTATTTGGCTTTAAGATTCTGGTTTGCACTTGGCATTCAGATTCTGGTTTGTACTTGTAAATATATTATGGCTTGTACTAGGCATTAAGATTCTGGGTTGTACTTGACATTAAAATTCTGGTTTGTACTTTACATTAAAATTCTGGTTTGTACTTGACATTAGGATTCTGTTTTATATTTGGTATTAGGATTCTGGTTTGACCTTGACATTAGGATTCTGTTTTGTATTTGGCATTTAGATTATGGTTTGTACTTGACATTAAGATTCTGGTTTGTTCTTGACATTTAGATTCTTGTTTGTACTTGACATTAGGATTCTGTTTTGTACTTGACATTAAGATTCTGGTTTGTACTTGACATTAATATTCTGGTTTGTACTTGACATTAAGATTCTGGTTTGTACTTGGTATTTAGATTCTGGTTTGTACTTGACATTAAGATTCTGTTTTGTATTTGGCTTGAAGATTCTGGTTTGCACTTGGCATTCAGATTCTGGTTTGTACTTGTAAATATATTATGGCTTGTACTAGGCATTAAGATTCTGGTTTGTATTTGGCATTAAGATTCTGGTTTGTACTTGGCACTAAGATTATGGTTTCTACTTCGCATTAAGATTCTGGTCTGTACTTGTAAATATATATTATGGCTTGTACTTGACATTAAGATTCTGGTTTGTATTTGGCCTTAATATTATGGCTTGTACAAGGCATTAATATTCTGGTTTGTATTTGGCACTAAGATTCTGGTTTGTACTTGACATTAAGATTCTGGTTTGTATTTGGCATAAAGTTTCTGGTCTGTTCTTGACATTAAGATTCTGGTTTGTACTTGGTTTTAAGGTTCTGGTTTGAACTTGTAATTAAGATTCTGGTTTGTACTTGGTTTTAAGGTTCTGGTTTGAACTTGTAATTAAGATTCTGGTTTGTACTTGTGAATAGAATATGGTTTGTACTAGGCACTAAGATTCTGGTTTCTACTAGGCATTAAGATTCTGGTTTGTACTTGGCAATAAGATTCTAGTTTGAACTTGGCATCAATATTCTAGTTTGTACTTGGCATTAAGATTCTGGTTGGTATTTGTCATTAAGATTCTGTTTTGTACTTGGCATTAAGATTCTGATTTGTGGTTTGTACTTGACATTATTAATAAGATTCTGGTTTGTACTTGACATTTAGATTCTGGTCTGTATTTGACATAAAGATTCTAGTTTGTATTTGGCCTTAAGATTCTAGTTTGTACTTGGCAGTACGATTCTGGTTTGTACTTGACATTAGGATTCTGTTTTGTATTTGGCATTAGGATTCTGGTATGTATTTGACATTAAGATTCTGGTTTGTATTTGGCATTAGGATTCTGGTTTGTACTTGGCACTAAGATTCTTGTCTGTACTTGACATTAAGATTCTGGTTTGTATTTGGCATTAAGATTCTGGTTTGTACTTGGCATTAGGATTCTTGTCTGTACTTGACATTAAGTTTCTGGTTTGTATTTGGCATTAAGATTCTGTTTTGTATTTGTTTTTAAGATTCTGGTTTGCACTTGGCCTTAATATTATGGTTTGTACTTGGCATACATATTCTGGTTTGTACTTGGCATCAAGATGCTGGCTTTTACTTGGCATTACAATTCTTGTTTGTACTTTGCATTACGATGCTGGTTTGTACTTTGTATTACGATGCTGGTTTGTACTTGGCATTACGATGCTGGCTTGTACTTGGCATTACAATTCTGGTTTGTATAAGGAAAAAAGATCCTGGTTTGCACTTGGCATTACGAATCTGGTTTGTACTTGGCACTAAGATTCTTGTCTATACTTGACATTAAGATTCTGGTTTGTATTTGGCATTAGGATTCTGGTTTGTACTTGGCATTAGGATTCTTGTCTGTACTTGACATTAAGTTTCTGGTTTGTATTTGGCATTAGGATTCTGGTTTGTACTTGGCACTAAGATTCTTGTCTGTACTTGACATAAAGTTTCTGGTTTGTACTTGGCATTAAGATTCTGTTTTGTATTTATTTTTAAGATTCTAATTTGCACTTGGCCTTAATATTATGGTTTGTAGTTGGCATACAAATTCTGGTTTGTACTTGGCATTAAGATGCTGGCTTTTACTTGACATTACAATTCTTGTTTGTACTTTGCATTACGATGCTGGTTTGTACTTTGCATTACGATGCTGGTTTGTACTTGGCATTACGATGCTGGCTTGTACTTGGCACTACAATTCTGGTTTGTATAAGGAAAAAAGATCCTGGTTTGCACTTGGCATTACGAATCTGGTTTGTACTTGACATTACGATGCTGGTTTGTACTAGGCATTACGATTATTGTTTTTATTTAAGAATTAAATGCTTCTTTTTGTAACTTCATTTGGGTTTAAAAGCGTTCTTCATTCTACAAATGTGCGAACGATCAACGCATTTACAACCCTATGAACTTACAAAAAGAAGCATTCAATACTTATAATTACATTTTTAGCTAGGATCATGAAAACACGATTTTTATCAAGTTTTTATTTAATTTACCTGTGCACTTTATTGTGGGACCTCATGTCATCATTAATGATAAATTTCATTGTGTAATCAATCTTATTAAGGAATAACGCGAGATTGCAGTGTAGCCAATCAGAATAACGTATTACAATGAAACATACAAAATGTACATCTAATGTAACTATTTGGCATTACGACTCTGGTTTGTACTTGACATTTAGATTCTGGTCTGTATTTGACATAAAGATTCTAGTTTGTATTTGGCCTTAAGATTCTAGTTTGTACTTGGCAGTACGATTCTGGTTTGTACTTGACATTAGGATTCTGTTTTGTATTTGGCATTAGGATTCTGGTATTATTTGACATTAAGATTCTGGTTTGTATTTGGCATTAGGATTCTGGTTTGTACTTGGCACTAAGATTCTTGTCTGTACTTGACATTAAGATTCTGGTTTGTATTTGGCATTAAGATTCTGGTTTGTACTTGGCATTAGGATTCTTGTCTGTACTTGACATTAAGTTTCTGGTTTGTATTTGGCATTAAGATTCTGTTTTGTATTTGTTTTTAAGATTCTGGTTTGCACTTGGCCTTAATATTATGGTTTGTACTTGGCATACATATTCTGGTTTGTACTTGGCATCAAGATGCTGGCTTTTACTTGGCATTACAATTCTTGTTTGTACTTTGCATTACGATGCTGGTTTGTACTTGGCATTACGATGCTGGCTTGTACTTGGCATTACAATTCTGGTTTGTATAAGGAAAAAAGATCCTGGTTTGCACTTGGCATTACGAATCTGGTTTGTACTTGGCACTAAGATTCTTGTCTATACTTGACATTAAGATTCTGGTTTGTATTTGGCATTAGGATTCTGGTTTGTACTTGGCATTAGGATTCTTGTCTGTACTTGACATTAAGTTTCTGGTTTGTATTTGGCATTAGGATTCTGGTTTGTACTTGGCACTAAGATTCTTGTCTGTACTTGACATTAAGTTTCTGGTTTGTACTTGGCATTAAGATTCTGTTTTGTATTTATTTTTAAGATTCTAATTTGCACTTGGCCTTAATATTATGGTTTGTAGTTGGCATACAAATTCTGGTTTGTACTTGGCATTAAGATGCTGGCTTTTACTTGACATTACAATTCTTGTTTGTACTTTGCATTACGATGCTGGTTTGTACTTTGCATTACGATGCTGGTTTGTACTTGGCATTACGATGCTGGCTTGTACTTGGCACTACAATTCTGGTTTGTATAAGGAAAAAAGATCCTTGTTTGCACTTGGCATTACGAATCTGGTTTGTACTTGACATTACGATGCTGGTTTGTACTAGGCATTACGATTATTGTTTTTATTTAAGAATTAAATGCTTCTTTTTGTAACTTCATTTGGGTTTAAAAGCGTTCTTCATTCTACCAATGTGCGAACGATCAACGCATTTACAACCCTATGAACTTACAAAAAGAAGCATTCAATACTTATAATTACATTTTTAGCTAGGATCATGAAAACACGATTTTTATCAAGTTTTTATTTAATTTACCTGTGCACTTTATTGTGGGACCTCATGTCATCATTAATGATAAATTTCATTGTGTAATCAATCTTATTAAGGAATAACGCGAGATTGCAGTGTAGCCAATCAGAATAACGTATTACAATGAAACATACAAAATGTACATCTAATGTAACTATTTGGCATTACGACTCTTGTTTGTACTTGGCATTAAAATTCTGGTTTGTACTGATTTGAATGTATCATTGTTACATGTTCTGTCAATGTTCCTGCAATCTTAAATGAATTTCACTACAATTTTTCAGAATATTTGTTTAAACACCTTTGTACAAATCTTATTTGAAGATTAGTTAACAATCAACGATGTGTAAATCTTCTGCGCAGAAGATGCAGTAAGCGTTGTATTCTATCTTCGCGGTGCATGATGTTTTGTGGAATATCTGTTTCACAAATAACGAAGAATATTTTTCAGATGTTGTAATAGCAGTCTGACCTCTTTTCCTCGAATTTGACCTACCGAAATAGACATGTACCCGTGTTTGGACTTACATGAGCAATACAACGGATGTCAGTACTTCGGTACTAACATAATTTATAACAAACCTTTCAAAAATTGTTCGTTTATAAATTTAGAAATCTATTTGGCTATTAATTTGAGGCCTCTTTTTTATTATATAACTCGATAACTGTTTCGGTTCTTAAACATCTTTGACCTTCAAATTTTCGGCTTTGAGCGTTCCTAATGAAGGTAAATTCAGAAAAGCGCTTCGGACGCATGAATTTTATATAAAATGTTGTTTTCATTTTTTACGCCTCTCTCTTATGTTATATTGAAATACTTTGGGACTTTGACATTTTGTAATTTTTCTAACTCACTATGAAGATCTGGTATAAGATAGATTAATTGCTGGCTGCTTAACATCCAATGGCAAATGTTTCATGCATTCTCAGGACGATAACAAATTAACAATAAATTCAATAGGTAAGGTCTGGAATGACAACAGGATGATATTTACTGAAAATTAAAACATAGATGATAAAATCCTTCAAATTTTCACTTCTATAACATTTTGTAATATATAATAACTTGTTTCTTATTTAATTCTTGTTTTGTAGATCTGGAATGTGACCATCGTGCTATTCATTAATCAATGAATCATGAATAAGACAGAACTAAGCGCAACTACAGTGACTGCTACAGTTTTGTTCATGTCAGTCTCTACAGTAACACTAGCCTTAAATCTTCTAGCAATAATCATCTTAATTAAAAACAAAACACTACGACAGCAAAAATTCACGTGTCTCACATTGTGCCTCAGTCTTGGTAACATCATAGCTAGTGCAACTGGCATTTTTACTGGAATTATTACATTACTGCAATTAAGGAATATTCATATTCCCTATATTTGTCTTGTCGTTATACCGTTTTTGTCCGCAGCACATTTATTTTCTCTAGTGCAAGTCTTGTTTATCTGTATTGAACGATTCATAGCCACCCGTTCCACACGACAAACTAAAACATGGTCAAAGAGACACACCATCTCTTATATAGCCTCGTTTTCATTAATTACTGCATACAGCGGTTTAATTGGTGGTTTATATGGAAATCCGAGTTCAACAACATGCCAACTTGATATCCTTTTTAACGATAACTTCTGGATACATCAACTCTCCTTTTCAACAAGTAGACTCTGTCTATATGTATTAATTGTTGTTTTTTATGGCATGGTTTTCTTCCAATTGAAAAAGAGAATGACTATGGTTTATCATGAAGATACTTCAGCTAAACCGGCTCAATCTGGATCACATTCAGATCAGCATCTACCAGGTTTTTCAAACGGTCATGATGACAGTGAAGGAAAATCAAGCTGTCCTTATGAGCAAAGTAAAAAGTCTTGGAAACAACGAAAAGCAACAACGCTAAACAGACACCCAGATTTAACAGATCACACGGATCAATTTAGGAGATCGATAAATACTCTAGGAATAATAATTATAGTAGTTACAGTCAGTGTATTACCATCTGTAATCCTTAACATTGTATCGGCTAGTAATGCTAATATCGATCTAACGAAATTTACACAGTTTTCTAACATGTTAGCTTTGGTTAATCCACTTGCAGAACCTTTTTTATACGTCCTACGTTTCAGAGAATACCGAAAGGCAATCGTGTGCAAATGTTAAATACTAGTAAAATGTATTGGGAAAGACAATACTTTACATTTCATCAATCTCAATATTAAAGTCAAATATATGCACATGTTGCTATCAAGCGAAGATCGGGTAACATGGAGCATTACAAGATTCGCCAGAAACTTTAAATCGGAAAAATGCAACAAAGATGAGGACATGAAAACGAAATCCTGTCTGTTCGCGAAAAATGAAACCTCGTTTTTTTGTTCAATTTCAAATACAAATTTAAAACTTGACAGCCCGAACTATCACTTTTCCTGTGTTTATATTCTAAAAAAAAATGCTTTATGTTTTTTTAGTTAGACAAAGACATGTGGTATTTCACTGCCTCTTGTAAAACTAACCGTGAAATGGGTTATTTCTAATTGATGAGGCACGTTATTTAAAAAAAAAAGTCATGCATGTCCTTTGTGTTTTTGCCTCGTTATGATATAGATATACATTAGCTCTGAACGTTTGTGTTAATGAGGTAGTTGAACTAGTTCAAGCATAGACATTGTACAGCCAGGTGTTTAATCGTAGAGAAAGGCAAGATTTCATATATACGCATTTTCTATATTTACAACAGTTGCTTTATAAGACTTGTGCGATTTATAGCTTCGTATGTCGTTTCGGACACTCTCTCCTAGTTGAACACCGTGGGTTTCCCCTGGTTTTCTTTTGGTTTGCTTTGTCGGTTAGATGCTATCTAATTGACGTATTTCCCATAACTACCTTTTATTATTATATTATTATTTAAATCGAAATAAAATTCTAAATTTGATAAGGCGTGTTAACACTGGTACGCAGATTTGTTTATCATTTCTTAAAGGTCAACTTAAGAAAAGCATGTCGACCTTGTGCGATGACCTTGTGCAATGACCTTGTGCAATGCTAAAATATAAGTAAACAGTATCGAATATAGAGTTCAGGATGTAGGATCACAATTTCTCATAACTGTACATGTATAACGATATATATTAAGTTATGTTAAATCTAATCCAGGGCTTATAGAGAAAAATAATGAGGGGTGTCACTGGATATGACTATAAACGTCTTAAAGAGGAGAAATAGCCGAACTAGAGCACAAAATTTGAAAAAAATGGTAAAAAATAGTGGTTGGCCTATTCCAGGGCTTCTAGAGAAAAATAATGAGGGGTGTCACGGGGTATGACTATATACGTCTTGTAGAGGAGAAACAGGTGCTTCTTTTGCGCAAGGTATTGAAGGGCGCTATGTTCAAAAATCTGATACTAGAGCTCAAAATTTGCAAAAAAAATGGTAAAAAAACAGGGGGTCGGCCTATTCCAGGGCTTCTAGAGAAAAATAATGAGGGGTGTCACGGGATATGACTATATACGTCTTGAAGAGGAGAAACAGGCGCATCTTTTGCATATGGTTCTTAAGGGCGCTATGTTCAAAAATCTGAAACTAGAGCATACAATTTGGAAAAATGGTAATAAAACAGGGGTGTCGGCCTATTCCAGGTCTTCTAGAGAACAATAATGAGGGGTAATCGTTCGACTGATTAACCGGTTAACCGATAGTTTAAGTTGTCGTTTGAAAGCCTTATTAATAGTACCTTACATGTACACATCGATATAAGATTGAATATTTTCTTGCAATAATTTGCTGCATTTTTGTGTAACCTATATATTTTGCACTGGGTTAGAGCAGCATTGAAGTAAATGACTGGGTAGCGTTTAACGTTGAATGTTACTTGGATATTTTGCAAACTCCAATGCTGAGATGTTGACACTCCTGTTCACAATTGTCAGAGCGTATCACGCTTATCTGGTTCGACAAGTAATTTATCTGCAAATTAGGAGATGGAGTAGGCAGTGCAGATAGTGGTACGACTACAAGGAGGTCTAAATTCTACTTGGTTGACTGAGAAAAAGTTGTTTCTCTTGTCCCTTTAAGACAGGTTTAAAGACTTGTTTGGATCACGACTCAACCTTGATTGTCAAGTAGTTATTGTAAATTACTAGATTTGATGGTATGCTTTTTATCCTGGGAATTAACGTGAAAGGCTTCATGCTGCCTGGGTTAGGCAATAACTAGTATAACAAACGTCATTTCATGTAAAGCGTTTGCAAAAAAAAAAAAAAAAAAAAAATCCCTTAACCATTTGAAAGCGTTTTAGAAAATATCCTCTAGTGTTTGATAGCGTTTGGGGGGAAAAATCTGTTGGATGGTGACACATCCGTAAGGCTCAGAAGGCTCGAAGGCTAGGTCCAAATATATGTCATGGCGAATGTCTAGAAATTCTTGTTGTATTGTTGACAGAGATCTTGACACAAATAAAGTTAGATCGTCTTGCGCGAGAGTTTCAATCAGTTTTGACAGAGATAGAATCAATCAGCGTTGTTGAGCCCTACTCGGACGTAGAAATCGTCCCACTATTTTTCTTCCTTAGCACCAAGTTATCAAAACCACCAACATCTAGCTGTTTGTGTCAATCCCCGATGGTCTGTTCGAAGACAAACTATGTCATCGATGAGTGATGTGGGACATTTACCCATAACAGATATCAGGTAGCTTATGTTATTTGTGAGAACCTCTTCCTCTGTGCTATTTGCAAGACATCGTTTGACACCTCACCTTCACCAAAGTACAAATCGGTCTTGGCGTCTAAATAGAAAAGTTCGTTGGACGGATAAATAGGTGGGGTTCGTGTTGTTTATTCTTTAGTTTTCTATGTTGTGTCATGTGTACTATTGCATGTATTGCTTGTCTGTTTGCCTTTTTCATTATTAGCCATGCATGGCGTCGTCAGTTTATTTTCGATTTATGAGTTTGGTTGTCCCTTTGGTATCTTTCGTCCCTCTTTTAGCTAGAGTTACTCAAAATATTTCGACGTAACTTCGAGAAACGATGCGTGATCGCTGTTCGTTTAGCTGAAGCTTGGAATACTGTTCTTTCTCATCAGAACAAATAATTCACGTTTATTCTTAACATCATCAATGTTTTCTTCAAATACGACTGCTAAGTGCTGCCCACGGTAATTTGATTTGATTCACCAACTAGAGAAACGGTATCTAAGTCAAGCATTTCTATATTACTATGAACTGAAAAGGTTACCAAATTCCACAACAAAGAGGTCAAAGTGCTATGTCGAAAACAGCACGTTTATGTCTACTCCACCGATCCCGCAAGAATCTAGGAAAGTTGAGTTTTGTCAACCACAGGTACCGCCCTATGAAGGAGAAGATGATCAAATACTTTAAAGCCAAATCTACGAGCACATGCGTGATTGGTACTAAAGATGATATCGTTCATCAACAACCCCCCCCCCCCCCCCAAAAAAAAACCAAAAAACAAAAAAAAAAACTGATATCGATGAAAATGACTCCAAACGATAAGGTATTGCGAAGTCGAAATCGAGTCGATGCAATTGATCTAAAGGAGAAATGGACAGGTAATTTCAGTCACTAATTTTTGGGATCAAACAAATGCACATTGAGTCACAACCTCTCTCTTAAAACACAAAGATTCTTGGTTCTATCCCCGTTCCTGGGAGAACATTTCAGGGACCAAATTTTCGACTCTCCCTTGACACAATTTGCGAGCATTGTCTTAAGGATCGATGATCGTCTTTCGGAAGGATACGATAAACGGGTGATCCGTTTTAAGAGAACCATATATCTTGCACGTAAAAAACACCCTTGTAGATTTCGACAAAGAGCAGGATCTTGCCTCTAAAAGGTAGCACTCGCACCAGTAATGTGGAGGGGATTCATATAAGTTGCAAAAACTTGTTTTCTCAATTTACTCAAAATAAATATGTTTGAAATAACCTGTCTGGAAGGTCTATATTTTTGATGATTCTCCAAGACCCAAGGTTATAAGAATGTGAAGGTTACTAGTAACCGGTGGTTTTAATGGTATTCTCTTGTATAGCAGGGTTAATAGTATAAAACTATATATATGCTGCATTTTATTGTACATGAGATGTCGACGTGTATCAATTGGCGTGCGTGGTCAACTGACAGAAGTCGCTTGCGGGTACACTATTGCCAAATCATGATAGGCATGGGTGTAAGAGGGAGTTACATAACTGGCTTAAAACAAGGTAGTAATGGCGTGTAAATTATGACTGGTTGATTATGAAGGATTGAATGAGTTTTCTAACTTGATGTTTTTTTCTTAAATCTAAATCCACCACGTCTTCATCCGAGCAAGCTTCACAATTGTATCACTAAGACCTTTCTGAATATTCTTTTTCTATGGTACGAAAACTTGTGACTTTCTCAAAAGTCTTGTAACTAATCAATTTCTGGAACGATGGCTTTCAGCTTTGTATCCGTAAACATCGTAATTTGAGGTAAACAACTATCAATAGTCAATAAAAACCCTTCAGTCAATAATATAACCATTGTAAATCTGGTATTGATGACTATTTACGCTGATAACTGTCTATTAAATGGTTTCAGAACAAAACGTTAGAATATGTAAAACTTCTTGTAAATTGAAGAACAGTAATAAAGCTTATATTATAGACTATCATCATAATAGATAATTGATGGTTTCATTATTCTTTTTATCATAATTAAAGATGTTATAGAGATCCAACTCAATATCAGTTGATAGATGTTTATAACAATGCCTGCAGTTATAGAGACAATAATTCTTTGTAATCTATATTATTCTAAATAAACAAATGAAATCTCTTCACAATAACTCACTTATTAAACCCAACATTATATTAGGAAAAGTAATCGATATCGTTTTAGAGTAAAAACATATAAAAGGTAACAAGTGCCACCAATAACTTTGAACAGAACAACAGGCTATATCAACTACCCAACTACTAATACAAATTTGGATACTGCCCCCCCCCCCCCCAAAAAAAACCAAAAATAACAAAACAAACAAAACCAAAAAAAAAAACAATCAAAACTTTATCAAGTTGGTACAGGAGGGGCAAAATATAGCTGGTTCTTGTTATTGTTTTCATGTCCAATAGTTTTACAAAGTGGACGACTTTTCCTTTCTTATTGTTAATTTTCCCTTTTCAATGAAGTGTACGGATATATTTAAGAGTTAATTTTTAAGAATGTTTTTCTCTAAATCCAGACTGCCGTTCTATTAATAATTTGTGTGTGGTTAAGAATAAATATAGTTGTTTAAAGACAGTCTTTTCAAATACCTTGGATACAGTGGGTAAAATTGAAATGGGTCGATAATTGTTTGGGTCTGGTTTATCCCCTCCTTTAAATATGGGAGCAACATTAGCAGATTGTAATATGTTAGGAAAATTTCCTGTACAAAAACTAAGGTTTATTATGTGAGCAAGGGGGCTTGCTACAATCGACCTTGATAGTTTTAAAATTCTTGGTCCAACTCCATCAGTTCCAGTTGATTTAGTTATGTCTAGATGTTTTAGACCTTGTAGAACTTCGTCATTTGTGACAGTATATAATGAGAATTTAGTATCATCAATTATGTTTTAATTGACATAGTTATTAATTTTCGGAGATTTAAAACTTTGGTGAGGATTTGATATAAGCTTCTCACCTACTGTGCTAAAATGATCACTTAAGCAGTTAGCAATATCATTTTTTTATAAGTACTTTTCCTTCGTGTGTTAAAATGTCATTTTCCTGCTTTGTTGCTGGATTCATATCCTTTAACTGCCTCCAAAGAAATTAACAGTTTTTGTCGTTATCTATTGCTTTCATAAAATATTTTGCTTTTGCAGAACGGATTATTTCACTAGTTTTGTTCCTATATTTTTTATAACTTTCAGTTTCTTTCTTTTTGTGAATATAATCTCTTTGGAATATTGATTTACCAATTTCATTAGTATACCATTCAGGTTAATATTTATTTTTTACAAGTATTTACAACAGGTGCATGTTTATCTAATACATTGACAAGTAAGGAAGTAAGTAATACCACATGTCCATTGCTTCGTTTGGATCATTGATTTCCTGTATTATATCGAATGGTTGATTTGACAAATCTTGTAAAACATTTCATCATTAAATGTTTTGAAGTTTCTGTATTTTCTCTCAAATTGTGAATCTGATTTGTCTTTAAGAAGCTTCGCAAATTTGTTTACAGTACATCTAACAGGATAATGATCACCTGGGGCGTATGGTGGTACTATTACATTGATAAGGCTTGTAGGATTTGTACTGTAAATATGATTAATTAAAGTGACACTAGAAGTAGTAACTCTAGTAGGTCAACCACCATTTGATGAAGTCTATATGTTGTAATAAAAGTTGACCATTTAGAAAGAAGATGCTTCAAAAAAATCAATATTGAATTCGCCCATTAGCAATATGTTATCATTTAAAGATAAGCCATTTACAACCTCATTTTCAAAATAAGTATACCGAGAGGTTTGGCTATTAGGTGGTCTAATAATGAATATAAAAATGATTCTTTGTGTTTTGGAAAAATCTTAAACCACACAGTTTCTATGTTTTTACTCTCTAATAATGTCATTCTTTCATATTTGATATCATTATCAAAGTAGACTATCTATCCCCCACTTTTTTTTATTTTCTATATCTTTTCTTTCATTGCTATACCCTGGGATAATAATCTCATTAGAATCCCGCTTACATTTTTTAGTATTTAAAAACGTTTCACACATGCCAATCATATCTGGTTTTGGGTTTTTTTTCCCGAGACTTTCAAAATTAGATCTGATTTCATCAATCTTAGTTAAAATATGTTGTATATGATAACATGTTAATTGTATCCCCTTTTCTGAATGACCATATATATTATAATTACGTGCAAGAATATTCTCTTGATCTGAATCATTTTGATCATCTTGATAATGGATACTTCACTTTGGTTTTTATTACCGTTTGTTCAAGATTTACGATTATTTGTAGAAGACTTCAAATTACAAATACAATCTAAATTATTATTTTGACAGAAATCACATAAAATAGAATAGAGTATATCGAAGTTATTTCGTACATTAATATCATTGGCTTGATCTTCTTTGCCAACATTTCACATAACAGTTTTATTCCAGCAGTTATATTATTTATGTCCTAGACCATTACACCAGAAACATTTGATCCTTTTATCAAATTTGCAGTTTGAAAGTGTGTCGTTTTTTTTCACCATAATTATAGCAGTAGGGTTCCCACGCATCTGCATCATTTGTTTGATAAGACCTACTTGACAGATTGACACTAGCGCTCCTAATTTTTATCCCTCTGTTGATGTTATCAATTAATTTATCTGTTCCAGCCTGTGTGAGATGAACACCATCAGTACTTATTAACCCTTGTACAATCAACAAAGTTATTCATATGGTGATAAATTGAATGTTTAATTCTTTACTTATTTCAATTAATGCATTGGTAATATGGTTCAAATTTGTTTTTGACCTTGGCAAGCAGCCTCCAATAATGATATTACTGATACCATTCATTCGCGCACTTTGAATAACATTTTTGTATTTGCTTTGGAATACTTCTTCTCTCAATTTTGCATCATCTCCACCAAACTGTAGTACAATTGTTGAAAAAAGTGACAAATCAATCTCTGCAATCTTTTTGTCGAAATCAGAAACGGTAACACCCCGATTTGTGTTGACGCATACATTTTCTTTCAAATGTGTTGTTTTAAATCCTTTAGTTATGGAACTTTCCAAAATTAGAATGTTATCAAATGATATGCTTATTTTTTGCTGCGTAATTTGATCTTTAGTTTTTGTCTAAGTGATGTCTTGGACTCGCTTATATGCTCTTTATCAACTGTGATGGACTTTTGCTCAATAATAGGAGTCGACGATGACATAACTCAACGGTTAAGGCTTGTGCGGTTTTTAGATTTTACTTTTTGTTTTGGAGTTTGCATTCTTAAAATGGATTTTTCATGGACGATGTCAGTGGTAGATTTTTTAGACAAAATTTCAATCTCATCGTGTAGACCTTTTATTGTTTGATTTGCAAGTTTGAGTTCACTGGATAGTCTTGAAATTTGAACTTGTAGTATTTGATCACTTCCTTTGGTTACTTCACATTCATGTCGTAGTTTATTGATTTCAGTTTCTTTGTCATGAAGAATTTGAATAAGCGTTGCATTTTGGGAAGTCAAAGTGGAAATATTTGAATTTAAAGATTGTAATAAATTCACAAGTTTGTCATGAAAACTGACTTAGATTGTCTGTTCAAAAAGTACGGCGGTACTATGAGAAGCGGTATTTGCGCTTTCAGGAAGTACGCCACTAATTCATGGTCTCATTGCTTTCTATGTTAAATTCCTCCATTTCAAGCAGGCACACCTCTTTCATTTTAAGTTCAAATAAAGTGGCAATCATTTCACGTCAAAGCAACACTTTATGGTGTCTTGTACTGAAAAAATCAACATACCTTTAATGGCATATAAGAAAGAACTGGTTCCCTGAACTTCGGATGTACCAAAACAGGTACTTCAGATCTGACAAACAGACTAAATGTACCCTCTTTTTAAAATTTGATGCAGTTCTTTTAATATTTAAGTCCAAACGTGGTCTACAATGATCACCAGTCCTTCAGCTTTCATTTGATGCCAAAAATACCTAAATATTCTACATATTGTGAAAGTTACACTCATGCGTAGGAACTATTTTGTGTTACATATGTACTACTTTCTGGTATGTGCTGTCTGGCCGTGCCCGAATTAGTGGTGTTACACCTTGATGAATGATTGTATTATCTTGTATTTATGATATATCTTTTGGAACTGTTTGACTATCAATCATTGAATCATCTTCCGGAAGTACATCTATTTGTTGTGTTTGGGCATCATTAATACATAAAGAATTGCTTACCTCATTTTCTTCGTAAATCGCTTTGTCATTAATTTTAGAAAAATATGTGTCTTCCGTGCAAATGTGCTTTCCTTGAACAATAGTTCCATTTGTATAGAATGTAGTACTTACAAATTTTGTACCTGTATGTTCTTTATATATACATTGAAGTTGAACGCCAATTTTGAAGTATTTTTCTGTACTATGAAATTTTCTGACATGATTTCCTTATCACATTCAATCAACAAGGATCTTCTGCTGACACTTAATCAAAACTTGACAACACATGGTACACGGATAGCATTTTCTTCATCCCCAAATGGTCAAATTAAAAATCTGTTGTAACTTCCTCATTTTGAGGTATTTTCTTACTTTTGCGTAACTGTTTCTTTTGGGTTGACACATTTGATAATACATCAGAGTCCGAAAAAGAAAACAAATCAAAAATGCTGGTATCATTTAGTTCATTATCAATATTTGGTGTTGGCATTTTGTCTTTTATGTTAAAATTCCAACTTTGTAAATAATAAAATTAATTAATCATTGTATAGCCTCTATCCTGTTTGAATACACTTATACATAATATGTGTTAATTAGCTAGAGCTCAAAAGCTCAACAAAACACGTCTGCACTGGTCGGGTTCTTATCTTATCTCGTCTTCATATGAAATTCCAGAATAGATCTCGCTCCGTTTAACAGTTAAAAGGTATATAATGCGAAACTGAAAATTTATCTATGAATATCAATGTTATATGTGATTATCAAAACATAAAATGTCTACAGCCAAGTTTTGATCACGCGAATTTGATGTACATTTTGAGTTCATCCTTAAAAACGATGTCACTGCGAGTTTCAAGTAAAAAGAGGTAAACAAAACAAATAACGTTTTATAAATCATTTGTTGGTCTAAAAGAGAATATGAATAAGACTTATGAAAGTGTGTAAATTCTATGACAGGAGAATACTTCTTTGTCATTTGCGTCAAACGCGCATTTCTTCTACAAAGGACTCATCCATGACGATTGAATAAGAAAAAAGTAAAAAAGGCCAAAATAAAGTACGAAGTTGATTAGCATAAGATCAAAATTCCTAGAAATTTTGTCTAATACAACCAAGGTCATCTTATACATGCATACTTATTATTTCCGATTGGGTGTTTTTAATTGAAACCGAGATTTTATACTAGTATAGTTAGTTAACAAGTGTAGATTTTAATGAGGCCTCTCAGCAGTTTGACCATCTCATATAGAAAAGCATGATAAAATGTTGTCTCATTTGTGCATTGTTAAAGTATCTATCATAAGTTGTTACGTTGAATCTCTATGGCATCTTTATTCTATAGTAGTATGAATGAAACCATCAGTCGTATATCTATTATAGAGTTTTTTTATAAATCATTATTTGTTTTATCGCCAATTGTCCTGAATCTATTTTATAAATACAAATAATCAGTGTAAATGGTAATTAATTCATGATTAACAAAATGTATAGCATGACTGAAAAGAACAATTGACTCCTAATAACTCCCTCAAATTACGTTGTTTCCAATATTGGTGGAAAATAAAATCCAAAAAAGTATACCTATCAAGATGCTTACTATAAATTTTCAGTCCATAAAGTCAGAACAAGGATTAGTCAAGAACTAAGTAGAAACCACTAAACCAGATATTTTCCTGGGAACTGAAATATTGATTGATTCCTCTGTAAAAGACAACCAGGTATTTTCACCAAATTATACCATCTAAAGAAATGATCGCATTATGAAATTAAGGAATCGGTGTGCTTATGTCCATAAATCTAAGCACACCTGTGTCTGAACTACGGACATTCAGAAAATGTTAGATAAAGACATAATTCAACCCAGTAATAGTCCTTGGTCCTCACCCATACTTTTGGTTGCTAAAACGATCCACCCTTCTGATCCCTCGGGAAAGGTTGCATGGCTATTTTGCCTAGACTAACGATCCATAAATTCAGTCACGAAAAAAATGCCTATCCTTTGCAAAGAATAGACATTTCCTCGGATACGTTAGGAGGTAATTATTGGTTCACAACCGTGGATTAAACGTCAGGTTATTGGCAATGCAAAGTCGCGCCAAAGAGTAGGGAGAAAACAGCTTTTTCGTCCCATAAAGGTCTTTTTGAATTTAAAGTCTTAAGTTTTGGCTTATGTAATGATCTAGTTACTTTCGAAAGGTTGATAGAATTGGTGTTAAGAGGATATCAATGGGAATACTGTCTTAGTTATTTGGATGATGTTATTTTTTACGGTGCTACTTTTGAAAAGGCTTTGCAGAATGTGAAATTAGTTTTGAAAGGTTTAGGCAGGCAAATCTCAAACTCAAACCTTCAAAGGGTTCCCTGTTTCAGCATCAAGTATTATTTTTTGGGCATCTAGTTTCTGGGGATGGTATTTCCTATGACCCTGCTAAAATACAGGCAGTTAAACATTGGCCAGAACCGACAAATATAAGAGAAGTACGAAGTTTCCTGGGCTAGCGGGATATTATAGAAAGTTGATTGAAAATTTTTCAGAAATAGATTCCCCTTTAACAGAATTGACAAAGAAAAACAAGAAATGTTTGTTTTTTAGATTAATGTAGTCATGCATTTGAAAAGTTTAAGCAGAAATTAATTTTTTCTCCAATTTTAGCTTATTCAAATATTGAGGGTAATTTTGTTCTTGACACAGATGTTTGTGACAACGGAATAGGGTCGGTTTTATCCCAAATTCAAAATGGAAAAAGTCATTGCCTATGCCAGTAAAACTTTAAATAATGCACAGAGAAAATACTGTACATCTTACAAAAAGCTTTTGGCAATTGTTTCTTTTGTTAAACATTTCCGCCATTTTTTGTGGGGAAGGCCTTTAAAAGTTCGAACTGACCATGCCCCTTTGATATGCTTGAAAATTTCAAAGATTCAGAAGGAATTTTGGCTAGATGGATAACTATTCTAGAAACTTTTGATTATGCCTTGGAGCACAGAAAAGGAAGCCTTCATAGTAATGCTGATGGGTTGTCACAGAAAATGTGCCAGAACCGATTGTCTTGATTGTACTAATGAAAGCTTATTGGTGTCCAATATATTAAGAGAAGATGCAAAATCCTCATTCTTTGTGACCCTACTGATGGCCACACAAGAAAATATGGAAGACCCACATGCTTCGGTACATGATTTAGATATTTCAGAGTAAACTGAAAAAAGTCAAAATGAAAATTTGTTTGGTAACTGGTTAGCTTTTTGGACATATAAGCAAATTGCTGAAATGCAAAATAGTGACCCAAATATTACGAAAATCTGATTTGAAATCTTTATTCGATAATAAACCCCAAAAAACATTATATTGAAGATGCATCATATGAATGTAGGGTTTTTTGGAGTCAATGGGAGTCTATAGAAATAAGAAATGGTCCCTTATTCTACCAGTTTCATTCAGAAATCGGGAAGAAAAGTTAGTTTTAGTTGCCCCCAAAGAAATGAGGGATAAGATGTTCAGTGAATTACATGAAAAACGAACCGCAGGACATAAGGGTCGAGATAAAACTTTAGACTCTATAAGACGTCGTTTGTATTGGCCTGCAGGAATGTCTTCTGACATAGCTTGTTGGGTTAAACAGTGCAATTTATGTGCAAGATGTAAACGGGGACCCGGTATAGGCAAGGCCTCTCTACAACAGACTTTAGTAGGTTCCCCTTTTGATAGAATTGGAATTGATATTGTTGGTCCTTGTCCTATTACTCAAGATGGCAACGAGTATATGATAGTAGTTCAGGAAAATTTCACAAAATGGACAGAGGTTTATCCTGTTGTAAGGCATAACGCATTAACCGTAGCAGATAAGTTAGCTACACAATTTATCTATCGTTTTGGTTTACCAAGTCAAATACATTCTGACCAAGGTCGTGAATTTGAATCTTATTTATTTGCAGATTTGTGTTCTCCTTTTGGAATAGAAAAGACCCGTACTTGCCAATTTAAACCTCAGTTTGATGGTCTCGTCGAATGTATGAATCAAATGGAAGTTTTTAACGACCTTGGCTGGCTATATAGCCGTATGAATAGAACTATAGAACTGTTATAGATGTTGTCTATATTCGCAAATTTAAACAGAAATGATTGGGACGATCATATTCCCTATCTTTTGATGACTACAATTCAGGACAGTATAGGAGTTTCTCCCCATAAAATGATGTTTGGTCGTGACATGCAATGTCCCGTTGATACAATTGCAGGAGTCCCTACATAAAATAAAAGTGAAACATGTCCTGTTCAATACATAGAGTGGTTAAAATATACCCTTGACCTTACCTATTCATTTGTTAATGAAAATTTAAAGAAAGCAGCTAACCGTCAGAAGAAACACTATGACCGCGGTGTAAAACCGCGTAGTTTTTCTGAAGGTGATTTTGCTTGGCGATGGTACCCACCTTGTGCTAATATAAAATTTGGGTTAGGCTGAATAGGACAATTATATCTAATTAAAAGAAAAATAACTTCAGTGACTTATCAAATTCAAAGGGATCATAAAAGTAAAGATACTGTTGTCCATGTAGATCATTTGAAACCCTATAATGGGAGGGAAATACCTGAAATCTGGCAAGCTCAAGATGAACAAGTTGAAAACGAGCCTGTTTGTGATGATACGCAGAAGTCGAGGAAATGAATGAAATTGGTATTCCCAATCTTGATAATTCTTTTAATGAAAGAGTTCACGGTCGAACCGATCACGCCGCCTAGAAGAACACGCTGCGGTTGTACAGTACATAAGCCACTTAAGTATTCTCCGTCATTATAGAGAACAGAAGAGATTATAAAAAAGAAGATGTGGTATGATTGTCAATGAGACAACCATCTCCCGGAGATGTACAATTTATTGCCTCCTAAAAAAACTGATTAATTAAATAGATATGTTTATTAAGACATGTTAAATGCATGTAACTCTTGATTTTTTTTATTATATTTAAGTGTTATACTTTTCAGTTTTTCAAAATGGCACAAGCCCAATTAACGGCAGTTAACTTCAATATTAAAAAAAGAGATTACTGGTCACCAGAGGGAATGAGATGTGAAGTAGAGGGGTGTGAAACCCCTATATATTCATCCCTTTCTATCTATATCAAGCAGTGGAAGGTAAAACCCATTCCAGTTGTTCCCATATACCAGTGTTCGATTTGCCAGTACAGATTCGGCAGAAGGTGTGAATTGACCCGTCATCTTAGATTCTTCCATCATCTGACTGTAGAAAACACCAATGCTATACTGTGGAAGATGCAACCGGAGCAGCTTCCCAAAATGCACTACCGGGATCCAGGTGATATTTTGCCACGACAGACAAAACCCCGTGTTAATGTTGAGGCACGAGAAGCGGCACGGTTCCAACGTGAAAAGGTATGCCGCTGAGCATAAGATCGATTTTCCGAATTTAGTAGGTGCCACTACTGCGCCCAGAGACAAAGTGGCTTACATTTTCGATGTACAAGGATTGGGACCGAGATTACAATTGAAGGCCAAGCCTGGATGGTGCCCAATTGCTATTTTCTTTATTTGAATATTTTGAGATTTCAATAATTGCCATTTTTGTTTTGAATGTTTTGAGATTGCCATTTTACATGTTTTATATTGTTTTGTTTTAATGTTAGATGTAAATTCAAACTTAAAGTAAAGTCAAAAGAATTTGTCTTATATAAAATTGAATCTGGTAACTTATTTTTGTGGATAAAATTATCTTTATTTTGTTGATAAAATTATCTTTAATTTTGTAACAGATAATTTGATCTAAGCGGTGAGGAGTGAAGCGGTATTGGATTATACAAGTTAATTGTTTGATAAAATTGCCTGTTAAAGATAACTTTTGCCGGTTTTTCGTATATAATTTAAATTTTATAGTTCGTGTTCACATAAGAGGCGTTGTCACTTACCATCAGTTTAACTTTGTCTTACATATTTTGGGGTCTTAATTGTGATTATATGTAGATAGTTCCGATATTTCATTTTCAAATGTTATCATATCATCCATTTTGGCACTGATTCCGAATGATGTCTGATACCGCGATTTTCATTGGCTAATTTTGGGTTAAGGAAAATTAATTTGATTGGTCAACGGTGGTATAAAAGCGGCCGTTTCCAAGTTTAGTTAGGGCGCAAGTTCCATATCAGGAAAGTCGCCTCACAAAACATCAATATAATAATTAAGTTTGTCTCATCATATACAGCCACGTCTCAGTCATTACAGCTGAATGGACGTACTGGGCCAGCTCTCCTTTATCCGCTATCTTTGATGAGGGTTTACAGTTAGATGATCAACGACTTACTCCTTTGCTGACTTGCAACAGTATTAAAACATTTGACTTTTCTACTCTTTACACAAGTATTCCACATGTCAAACTAAAAGACAAATTAAAAGAGTTGGTATTGCTTTGCTTCATAAAAACAAAAAACAAAAAATTCTCTGAAACTGTTATTATCAAGATGCTTGATTTCTTGATTGGCTACATATTTGTTACGTTCGGAGAATGTATTTTTCAACAGACTGTCGGCATTCCAATGGGAACAAACTGTGCACCTCTACTTGCCGACTTGTTTCTTTATTATGATGAGGCTGACTTCATGCAGGAACTTCTAAGGGAGAAAGATAAGAAGTTAGCAATATTCTTTAACTCTACTTTCCGCTATATAGATGACTATTTTCACTAAATAATTCAAAATTTCGCTTATGAATGGCGTAGGGAAAAATATGATCCATGGGAACCCTTTTGTACAACTCTTTGTGAGGCCTCTTAATCTTATGAGGAGCTTGTACATTATAGATGTAAGAAACAATACCACGATCTTTCAAATTTGGAAAATAATCTCTCAGATTGTGAATACACATGTATTTGCGACCATAAATTATTCATTCTAAGGATGTTTCATAACTTTAGAGTGATTTTATTTTGTTTCAATCAATCTATCCAAAACTCTACATCGAAGATATGGATTGAGAACTCATCTTCGTAATTTACGCAATATTGTTTTTTTTTACTGAAAGTGTTAACTGTGTATTTAAACATATAAAGCTGAATAGAATTCGTGGTTTTGAGGATTACTTCAAGCCAAAAGTGTAATGACCAGCTAAAAAAGACCTTTTACTTACATTTTGAAAAAAGTTGAATGTTAAAATGAAAAATGATCAATATTTCTATGTCAGCCAAATTGGATATCACCGGAAGTAAGGGTTTTAAAGACATATTTCTTATATATTGCATTCATGAGAAGCACCAAAGAAAGTTTCCTGCACAATATAATGATAGTAGCAATACTTTAAAACACATTTCAATTATCCGCTTATTTTAGTACAATGTCCACCATGTTAGATTTTACCAGAAGTATGGGTTTTATAAGACATCTAATCTATATATTATATCCAAAAGTAGTACCTAACAAAGGTTGGTACAAAATATTATGATAGTAGCATGTTTTTAACACTTTTTCACATACTAGCCTTCGATGTAGGGCTAATTTAAGTATGATGTCCGCCATTTTAGATTTTACCGGAAGTGAGATATTTTTTCAAATGCCTCCCTATCTGAAATAAAAAAGAAATAGTTGAGGAAGGTCTATGCCAAATTTTATGCTTGTAGCAGGATGTGCACATTTTTTTCACAAAGCCGCCGCACTATAAGAACAAAACAGAAGGACAGATTAACAATATAACTTGTGAAAACGCCACTCGGAACATTTATAAGAGAATTATAAAGGGAGAAGAATAGAAATGGTTCGTAAAGATGTACACACATTTAGATTATACGTAGTATATAAACTTAACATGTATACGAACTGAAAGAAATAAGTTTATGATATTATAACCGCATTTAATATGAAACCGTAAAATCTTGTGGTGTTTGCGCATTGACAAGGCTTTAAATATCACTTTACTCTACTAAAAGGTCATTATATCATAACTGTTTATCAGCTGCCCGTCCGTCGTAATCGCCCGCTTCAGAAGCTAAAGGACTATTGGTAATTTCATTGTTCGTAGCCCAAATTGAAAATAACGTTACGTCATTGGTAAAATTTCAATTGATTAGAACGTTTTCAACCAATCACAACGTTTTAGTGTACACTTTTGAATATATTACCCAGAATGCATTAGATTCTGGAACGGCGAATTGCGTGAAGATGATGAGGGAACCGTGGATGTGAGGTTTCGTTTTATTCTAATTGTTTTTGGATTGATGCAAACATATAATTTTAAAAAGTAGATATTATTGATACACATATGAACATTTTTTAGAAGAAGGAATCTTTCTGTTAATAAAAACAGATATATATAGATATATTGATATTTTGATAAAATAATTGTAGGACAAAAGATAAACTAATATGACATTTTTGACTGTTGTGTCTGTTTGTTTTGTTCAGGCATCGGTGACAATATAATGGAATGTGATACGACTGCCATACAAGTGAGAGGTTTAGCTAGCTATAAAACCAGGTTTAATCCACCATTTTCTACATTTGAAAATGTCTGTACCAAGTCAGGAATATGACAGTTCTTGTCCATTCGTTTTTTATGCGTTTTGTTATTTGATTTTGCCATGTGATTATGGACTTTCCGAATTGATTTTCCTCTGAGTTCAGTATTTTTGTGATTTTACTTTTTAAATATGGTTCCGTACATGAAGTTTGTATTTTCTAAAAGAATATGACAGTAATTGCTTGATGAAAGGGTAATCTGTGGTTGTTAGGTTTCGTTTCTTTTTTTCATTAAGATTAACGACGTAGAACTTTTTATGATCCAATTATTGCTCAAACCATTCCATTATAAGTGATGAAGGTGACAGACAACCATAGAGACGTTAGAATTTTCATTTTCCACTAAGATATACATACTAATAGACGTGATATTTTCGAATGCTGTTACAATATGGTAAGCTAAATGTTTATTCATACAGAAATCACTCTTTTTGTAAGTTAAGGTAATGTATGGGCGACTTCATCTTGCATTTGATATTTGGAGTCCGGTTCACATGTGTTTACAATTTGCAAACATCAAATATCGTTTTATTAAATTTTGCAAAATATAAATTGACTATTTTGAGTGCTCTTTGCTTTTCAGCTTCGTACTTAATTTGGTCTTTTAACTGTTTTATTCGAGCATCACTAATGTTTATTTTGTTGACGAAGCATGCATCTGCCGTACAAATTGTTAAGCCTGGACTCTATACTGATGTTGATTGATAAACGTTATTTTATTACCATTTACCATTTTCTAGTACTGGATCGATACACCTGCTGGTGAATTGCTAGTTCATCGGGACATCACTAGCTCAGTAGTCAGTGATTTATACATTTAAGGGTTATAACATACCGTTTCTTAAATTCGCCAGTGATAAATGTAAACACGGTTAAGGAACTAAGTGCCCAACTTCCCCAGATAAAGTTGTTGTAAGATAGATTTGACTATTCTTGTCAAGTCCCGCATAAGATGTGTTTGGCTATTCTGTTCAAGTCCCACATAACATGGTTTTGCTATTCTTTTCAAGTCCTATTTTATCCCATTTTCTATGATCTATACATCCCTTGCTTTCAATATTTGATACTTTTTAGTTTTTAATTTATGGTGAAGGTAATCAAGAAAAGTGTTTTGGGCTCAATCAATTTTTTTTATATACAGGTATTTATCCATGGGTATCTACAATTCGTTATTTTGAGTGGCCAATGAAAAGTTTAGAAAACAATATATCGTCAACATTAAAAGTTCTTAAAGAATTATTCTTTATGAACATTTTGTTTAACTCTATTTCTTCAAAGATTAATTTAGTATCAATGATGTCTTGGTTTTCTATAGATATATTAAATATATCAGTTTCCTGCATATAATTCTAGTGTTTTAAAATGATTTTTTTCTAGAATTTAAAAAAAGAATTATGTATTCCATATTGATAGAACTTTAAAAGATTGTACAATTTGATTTAGAATATATCAGCATTCAATGCAGTACACTACTCTTGCTTCCTATACCAAAGTTTCAAACAACAGATGGGTTTGGTGTTAATATAGCAATAAAGAAAGATATATTTTGGGTTTTTTTTTTGTTTGTTTTTTGCTTTTTAAAAAATATAAAATTTCTGTGATTTTTGTTTATTTGTTCTTTTATTTTTCTATTCTATTCAAATACGTATGTGGATCATTCTATATTGATAACGTGTTATTTCAGATCAAATAAACTAACAAGTACTAACTAAATTGATTATACATAATACTAACAGTTAACGAGGCTGTGATAAGGTACTGCTATTTGGTGTATCCACTAACAAATTTCAAAATAATCAATAATGTATGATTTACTATAGATTTTGTTTTTAAATAAACAGTCGAAAAATGCATATTTTCCCTATATTTCAACGTTTTACGTCGCGAAAATAAAATTTTACGTTAGCAACGTCAGTAACTCCCCTGTAACTCTATCATATTCCCTTAAGAAATATTTCCTTCATGTCATGCACTATGTTAATCTAACCATGGGTAGGCATATTATTTGTCTATATTTTACACTGAGCGTTAGCAGGCATGACATGGAAGGATTATTTCGATTCTGCGTGACAAATACAGTATTTGCATAGGTTTAAGTCTACAAATATACATTAAAGGGACACTAGCTGTCAAATTTATGGTCACCGATTTGACTTTAATTCTCATATTTGATTTATAACAATGTGAAACATTTATCCAAACTATCAAAGTCTAAAATAAACAGTTTACAGAGCATGGGGTAGATAATATATAGGTTCGTTTCGTGTGTATTTTAGTTCAGACGCCATCTAATTACCTATCAATTTGACCTCAGATGACCATATAAGCGATGCAAACATAAATAAAGATATGAATAGATTAAACCAACACGTGCAATTGGATTTTTATATGTCTGTTTGATTTTATTTTATAGATTAAAAATAGATGTTTCTCATTGTTTTTAACCGTATAAGAATGATTTGATGTGCATCGAATTAGTAATCAAATGATTTACCGTAGTTTCACGTTCATTGTTGACATTCTTTTTTCTTTAAAAAAACAGTACACTTACAATGCATGCGTTGTCTATCTCTAGCTAGGGGTTAAATTGAAGTTCACATGATTACGGATTTAAAGAGGTAGACTCATTCACTTGCAAGTGAATTACTAATTATCAATGTTTCTTAGCGTAATTTGACAAAATTGAACCTTTTTGGCTGCAAAAGGCGAATAGTTATTTCACTATTTCACTTTCATTATTGATTGAACAGAAAAAAATCAAACTTTAGATTTTTTATATATCTCGTAGCTAGTGCTCCTTTAACAAATATTTGGCTGTTTCTCCGTGGGGTATGTACAATACATTTTCATATCTAAAAAGTTTAAAACTTAAAGCCCGAAAATATATATATCTCTTATAATTGTGGCCTGTTAACTGTTTCTTGCATGACGTGTGATACGAAAAAAATATCTGCAATTTTCATTGGTTATTCGTAAGGTCTCTGATAATTTTCAAAGGGTAAGACGATATACATTTCGTTCAGTGCGACGGACATATGTGATTTCCTCAATGATGTACGAAACACTCACACATTTCACATGATAATCTTTTCTTGGTAAAAATTACATTCTGAAGAGTACAAAAAGTCTTATAATGTTTTATATCAAGTTTGATACCGGAAAAGGGCACACGACATCAAAATTGAATGTGCATAAGACTAGATCACCATTTTGCGGAATTTTTAATTGAGAGTGTTGACCATACGAGGAATAGGTTTAACAACTTGTGAAAATCGGATATAGCTTGATATTAAAAGAGGGACGAAAGATACCAAAGGGACAGTCAAACTCATAAATCTAAAACAAATTGACAACGCCATGGCTAAAAATGAAACGGACAAACAAACAACAGCACACACGACACAACATAGAAAACTAAAGAATAAACAACACGAACCCACCAAAAACAACATTTAACTTTCGTTATCTTATTACTATAGCAATTATAAACGAGACTGCTATATAGAAATGAAATAACTCGAGTTGATATCAAGCAATATCCTATTTTCACTCGTTATGAAACCTATAATTATCTCATCATCACTCTTTATGACAATTATAAATATTATTTGATAAACAATATATAATAAAAGTTTATGTCCGCTGCTAAAAAGTATATATTTATTAGGATAACAATAAGCATAACACGGGGTAAAAAGCGTAATATCAGAATAGACATTTGGATAATCAAATACTCTTTTTAGTAGATTTCCATAAACAAATATGTTTTTTCCCCTTTATCACAATAGTTTGTGAATAACAAGAGTAGTGTTATATTTCGAAGTAGTGAAGATACTTATTATATGTAATCGATGATAGCAAACGACCGGTAATTAGATATAGGAATATGTGGTGTGAGTGCCAATTAGACAACTCTCGATCCAAATAACAATTTAAAAAAAGTAAACCATTATAGGTCAATGTACGGCCTTCAACATGTCTGTTAAAAGAGACAAAGTTCTACGTTATGTATTACTTTCCACATTTTCTAATGGTATACAGGAGATTCACATAGCGGATTCGTTATCATCGGTAAGTTTATTGTCGTTAAATCGAACAAATAAGTTTTTAAAAAGCAATAGCCACGAGAGTATAAAAAACAAATGGTTTTTTTTTGTTTAATTTGTTCAATCATTTAAAAAAGTGAAATAGAGAAAAGATAATTCGATTTAAGCAGCCATTATGATTCAATTTTGTCAAAATAAGCTAAGAAACATCGATGATGAATTATTCTTTTGCCAGCGAATAATTCGACTTCATTGAATACGTATGCATGTGACCTTCAATTTAAGCCCTTAGATATAAATGGATTAAGCATGAACGAAAAGGAAAAAAATGTCAGAATTGAAAGTGAAATAAAGGTAAATTATTTGATTGAGTGATTCGATCCACAAAAATTCATTCTTATACCGGTAAAAAAAAGTTATTAAATTATTTGTTTAACCTATAACATAAAATGAAACCGACATGATAGAAAATCAAAATGCACCAGGCTGCTTTCTATCTATATCTATATTCATGTTTATGTTTATATCGTGTTATGTGACACAGATTTGTTGTGAAAAATGCAAAAATGAAATAGTATAATGTTCAGGATATTCATTAAATAATGATTTAATATTATAAGAATAAGAATCAAGAAAAAATATATAAAATACTGAAGAATCTATAAAGGCAACAGTAGTATACCGCTGTTCAAACTCATAAATCCATGGACAAAAAACAAAATCGGGGTAACAAACTAAAACTGAGGGAAACGCATTAAATATAAGAGGAGAACAACGACACAACACTACAATGTAACACACACAGAAACGGACCAAGCATCAGACACAATCACTTTAAATAAATCACAGTACCAAGAATGTAGACAAACAAAAAGAAAGGTTACCGACGTATATAAGTCTATGAAACAAAGATCATGAAAAAGATTGTTGTCAGACATGTTAGACCATTAAGGAGGTTCAGTACTCAGTTTCAAAATAACAAGCTTTTATAACACTAGAATATATTGATAGGGATTATTAAAGAAAGTAAAAGATCCACAAAAATGTCAATGTGCTCGTTTTCGATATACTTGCCTTTAATTTTGGCGGGAAAATATTCTCTGTTGATTTTTCATAGCTTTATTATTGACAAGTTTGTGGTCTCAAAAACTATTAAAAGATAACAAGGATTTTATACGTCTTTTATAGATGGCTTATAATTATACATATAAAAGATTTATAAAAACAAACTGGGGGTCAATGGGCAAAATTGTTTAAGGCTTCAAATGGATAAAACCAGAGGATTTCGAAAATCTTACAAAAAATTCCAAATATGACAACCGAACATCCGTAAGATTTGAGTTAACAAATTAAAAACCTTACAAACAATTAAACAGTAGGTTTTCTCGATTGAATTGTGTCACTTAGTTTATGTCGGCCCTTTCTATAGTTGACTATACGGTATATAAATTTCTCAAAAACAAAACCCGTGCAGTTATTATATTTGCGTATATATACGTCATCGAGGTCTGGTGGATAAGTTGCCTCGTTAACAATCACACAACATATCAATTTTTATACAAAGGTCTACAGGAGAAGCTATTGTTCTTTAGAAGCTGTCCTTTCTTGCATGCAAATACATGAAGGATATTAGTATAATTGCAGAAGTAGAAAAATTTTTGTGTTTCCATTTAATCTTCTCCGTGTGCATGAAACAAACATGCATTCAACAAGTATTGATTCTCATGAATAACTGGTAAAGTTCTGTATATCCTCAAAAGACAGGGGTAATACAGGCGCAGTGGTATTGTCTGCGGGTTGGTTCAAAATTTGTTTCTTACCAAACGGATAAGGCGATATAGATTATTGATGTAAAAGCTAAAAAACACTTTCAGACCATTGTGTATTTTGCAGTTTTTAGTTTAAATGAACATTGAGTTGGCTCCTTGTTCAATCTCACCATCAAATAGTAATAACTGTTAAGTAAATTTTTAGTTTTTGTATGACTTTCTTTTTGGTTTTCTTGTTTGAATTGTTTTACACTTGTCTTATTGTGCCCTCTATAGCTTGATGTACGGTGTTAGCCAAGGCTCCCAGTTGAATGACGTACTTTGACCTATAATTGTTCACTTTTTACAGATTGTGACTTAGATGGATAGTTGTCTCATTGGCACTCATACCACATTTTCTTATCAAGATTTAACATTTTGTAATTTGTCATCATTGTTCTTACTCACAATATCTGGTATAAGGAAAGGGTGTTATTATAATGTTATCACATGCTTTATCTGCATCCTTAAGCTATCCTCAATTTTTTTAAAATAATATGAGGTAGACGAAGCGCGCGTCTGGCGTACTAAATTATAATCCTGGTACCTTTGATAACTATTTACACCACCAGGACGATGCCACTGCTGGTGGACGTTTCGTCCCCGAGGGTATCACCAGCCCAGTAATCAACACTTAAGCGTGTAAGTGTTGACATGAATATCTATAATGTGGTTATTTTGATACATTTCCGGTTTACAAAATTTTAAATTTTTCGAAAACTAAGGATTTTCTTATCCCAGGCATAGATTACCTTAGCTGGCACGTTTTCTGGAATTTTGGATTCTCAATGCTCTTCAACATTGAACTTGTTTGGTTTATAAATATTTTGATATGAACGTCACTGATGAGTCTTGTGTAGCTGAAACGCGCGTCTGGCGTACTAAATTATAATCCTGGTACCTTTGATAACTATTTACATGTGTCATATTCAAATTAAGAGACACAGTAAAGCCATACATTTAATAAATCGGTGATTTAACATTTTGTAGTTGATCACTCTTAACTGACTTATTTTTCATTTTATTTTGCAGATCATGTATGACAACAGGATTATATTTATTGATAATTAAAATATAGATGATGAAATCCTTAAAAGTTTTATAAAATTTTGTAATATAACAATGTTTTAATCAAATTCTTGTTTTGTAGATCTGGAATGAGACTATCCTGATATTCATTAATCAATAAATCATGAATGATACTAAAGTAAGCGCAACCGCAGTGACTGCTACAGCTTTTTATATGTCATTCTCTACAGTAACACTAGCCTTAAATCTTCTATCAATAATCATCTTAATTCAAAACAAAACATTACGACAGCAAAAATTCACGTGCCTCACATTGTGTCTCAGTATTGGTAACATCATAGCTAGTGCAACTGGCATTTTAACTGGAATTATTATTTTACTGAAATTATGGAATATCCATATTCCCTACATATGTCTTGTAGTTATATCAGTCTTGTCTGCATCAAATATATTTTCTCTGTGGCAAATCTTTTTTATCTGTATTGAACGATATCTAGCCACCCGTTCTTCACGACAAACTATCACGTGGTCAAAGAGACACACTATCTCTTATATAGCCTCGTTTTCATTGATTACTGCATACAGCGGTTTAATTGGCGGTTTATATGGAAATCCGAATGCAACAACATGCCAACTTGATATCCTTTTCAATGATAACTTCTGGATACATCAACTCTCCGTGTGAACATGCAGACTCGGTATATATGTATTAATTGTTGTTTTTTATGGCATGGTTTTCTTCCGTTTAAAAAAGAGGATGACTGTGGTTTACCATGATGATACTTCGGCTAAACCGACTCAATCTGGATCACATTCAGATCTGGCTCAATCTGGATCACGTTCAGATCTGGCTCAATCTGGATTACGTTCAGACCCGGCTCAATCTGGATCACGTTCAGATCCAGCTCAATCTGGATCACGTGACGAACAGCACCTATCAGTTCGTGCCTACGGTCAGGATTACGTTGAAGGAAAATCCAGCTTTCCGAATGAACAAAAGTGTTTTAAACAACGAAAAGTAGCCACACTAAATAGACCCTTAGATTTAACAAATCATATGGATCAATTCAGAAGATCAATAAATACGCTAGGAATATTAATTACTGTAGTTACAGTCAGTGTATTGCCATCTGTAATCCTTAACATTGTATCAGCTAGTAATGCAAACATCGATCTAACGAATCTTATACAGTTTACTAACATGTTAGCTTTAGTTAATCAAATTGCAGACCCTTTTTTATACGTCCTGCGTTTAAAAGAGTACCGAAAGGCAATCGTGTGCAAATGTTAAAATATATTGGAAACGACAATTCTGTGCATTTCATCAATCTCAATGTTAAAGGCAAATGTACGCACTTGTTGGTAACAAGCGCGGATCTGGTAACATAGTCCATTATCCTTTCGTTTGATGTGTTTTGAGTTTTTGATTTGCCATTTGAATAGGGACTTCCTGTTTTGAATCTTTCTTGGAGTTTAGTGTTTTTGTGATTTTATTTTTTTCGCCAGAAACTTTAAATCGAAAAAATGCCAAAAAAATTAACCATCTTTTTGCTGTTCAATTTCAATCACAAATTTCAGACTTACATTTTTACTGTGTTTGAATTATAACAAAATGCATGAAGATTGTATTATTAGACAAAGAAATGTAGGATTTTCATTGCATCTTGTAAAACTAACTTTGAAATTAGTTATTTCTATTTAATGAGGCACATGCTTTAAAAATAATAAGCCTGTGTGTTTTTGCCTCGTTATGATATATACCATAGCTCTGAATTTTTGCTTTGAGGGATAGTCTGTCGATACATTTTTTTTTTGCATTGCATTGCATTGCTCAAGTCATGTCTTCTTTGACTGTCCATGACGTTTAAATTCTCAATCCCTGGGTTGTGTTTCAGCTGATTTTTTTAAGTCACTGATGCATGATTTTTATTTTTGTCTTTGTAAGTCAAATGCTGTCCATTTGACGTGTTTCCCATATCTCTTTTTTATGATGATATTATTATCTAAATTGAAATAAAATTATTAATTTGATAAGACGTAAGTATACTTGTACGCAAATTTGTTTATCATTTTTTGAAGTCAACTTGAGAAAAGCATGACCTTGTGCAATGCCAAAATATGAGTAAACAGTGTCGAATGCAGAGTTCTGGATGTAGGATATTCATTATAATAATTATATGTTTTGTATAGCAATATAATATTTCCCACAGAAAGTAACCAAAAGCTAGCGTGCAATAAATTTCAATATTGCACTAGTGCAATAAATCTTCAAAAATTCATGACGTCATCAACGTCAAAATCTAGTTTAAACCAATTTTTACTTTTAAATATTATATTGCTATACAATAAAAGGGTAAGTGCATGAATATTAGGAAATATTGTCCCTCGTAGAACATATATTGCACTCGCAAACTCGTGCAATATAAGATTCTACTCGGGACAATATTCCCCAATATTCATTCAATAACCCTATATTATTCAGGTAAACGGCAATATATTCAAATGCATAATACAGACTTAGAATATAGCAATTGTTGATACATAGGTACCACGTATGCCTTAACCCTAGGATGACCCATGAAAGTAAACAAGCGTATTTCCAATGGGGTCCTTTTAGTCTTGATAATAAAATAAATAATGTATCATTCAATTTTATAGCAATATAAAGTATCCATGGATCATAGCGTAAAATATTCGTATAAAAGAAATCTAATAAAATTGTACATATATAGCAATATATATTAAGGTGTCGTTAAATCTTTCATAAATCACAATAAATGTTAATAACAATAAAACTAATAATTAAAAACCAATTGTTGAAGGTCTTTCACTTCTAACGATTTATTTTCATATGATAATAATGAAATGCGGTTTCAAAATTAATTTCAAGTATCAAATGCTAGCTCATTATCTGGTGATTCAAAACATATATGGTTTCTATACAATTTTGATAGAAATAAGGGAGGTAACTTCCGGTATTATTTAAAAGTTTATTGGACGCTGCTTTAAAAATGTGTTGTTTTGTTTTCTTTTACATAAAAAAAGTATAAACATAAGCCCTTATTTGACACAAGGTCACTTCCGGTTTGCTTTTTCAAAGTCATATGGCTTGTAATTTAATGAACAAAATCTCGGGCTTTATGACGAATAAACAGGACTTTACAGCAAAGGTCAAATCTAGAATGTCAAATTTACCTTGACCTCAATTTCAAGGTTAAAAGCCAAGGACGTTAATTCAAAAGGCCTTAGGTCTCTAATATGTATGGTTAATGAGCTATATCACAGTACGCATTATTCTAAATATAAGAGTAGCGAACACTCCAATTTTATTTTTGTTATACTACTGTTGCTTTATTAATGTCTACAGTCACCCTTTCAACCAAATGTATGAACAATGACATGTCGCAAATGACAATTTTATAAAGAAAATGTTGACGATATCTTGTATGGTTAATGAAAAGAAGTGAGAATAAGACAAAATCAAAATCAGTTTACCTGTGATCTTGACCTTAATTTCTAGGTCATAAACCAAGTACACAAATCAAAAGACTGTTGGTTAACATTATATATGGATAATTCTTTCTATCACTATATACGTAATATTAAATATAAGAGGGGAGAAATCTCCCATTGAGGTGGTATTGGAGTATAAAGAAAAAATGCTACAATTTGTTCATACTTTTCCAAAACGTAGTATATATTAGTAATATTGTTCCAAAATATAACAAAAAGGATAGGTCACCGCGCATTTTTATAAACTACAGGTTGTGACAAAATGACACATTTTATATGGATTTGACAGGGGGGGAAAAATTTACGTTATTAGGAGCTAAATTAAATAAAAGAGCTGTAAACTATAATACAAGAAGGTAGCTTTATGAAAATGCTTTGGGAGTATCAAAAGAAATGATAGGATTATCGTGCGTTTCTTCCTGCTAAAATACAAAATAGGAAAATGTCACGTTGATTCCTTCATTAAACTTCACTATTTCAGAGTTACCTCCCATAAAAATGCCAATTAATTTCAAAACATAAAAAAAATCAAGCAAAGATAATCTACATCTGTAAAAATATTAATATTTAGTTATATTCCTATGAATTTGTTCTTTAAAATGAAAATTCACAGAGGTTATCTGCATTCCTGAAATAAAATTTTGCTATCTTGATAGAAATTCTAGACCTGAGGGTCTCTGTTTTTACAATTTAAGATGGCGAAAGACCCCAAAACTTCAAATGTTAACGTTCCTTTCAACCTAAATGTATTTGTAATGACATGTCAAAACTGACAATTTAGTAAACATATATTGTCGATATACGGTTTTTGGAGAGAAGTGAACATTTTGACCTTGACCATATATTTTTTCCTTGACCAAGGACCTCAAATTAAAAGACCCTTGATTTTTATCACTTATGATTTACCAATTACAAATGCATATCACATATTCGAAATGCATAAGTGAAATTCGCTCTTATATGGATTCTTTATAACGCTCGGTTAAAGCTAATCAAAACATTTTGAGGAATTGATGAGCAATTTTGTAAAATAAAATTGTTGTAATATTTTACGTTTGCGAAGGAGTAGTGTAAACAAACAAAAACAGTGTTTGGGGAGATAAATCTTACAAGATTAAATATTCGGCTTTGTAAGATCAAATATTCGGCTAAGCGGTGTTAGTTACAAAAGCGTATAAACTGTCCAATAACATGTATCAAAAATCTAAGCGACATCTTTTGAAACAACAAAACAGCAAGGAAAAATAGTCGGGAAAAACTTAAATTAAAAACCAACTGTTCAGAAAAAAAATAAAAGTGTTTCCACCTGAAATGATATATTTTGATATCAACATGTAAAAATCCAATTTAAAACTGAATTTCCAGTCTCAATTAAATGCTGAACCTAAAACTATATAGTTTCTAAACACTTTAATTTGATGAAAAAAATAGATAATTTGTTCCTTCTGGTTTGAAAAAAATCCTTTTCTGTATAATAAATTGTTTACTTGAACTTGATTCCAAAAATAAATGCTTTTATAAACTTTTACCTAAAATAAGTACATATAATATCTATTTCCGGTTTACACAAGGTCATTTCGGGTTAGATTTTAAACGGTTTATGGCTTGCAACCCAATGCACAGAATCATTTTGCTTTGTAATGTATAGTCGCTCCCTTCCGCTCAGTCTCCCTCCCTCTCACAATCGGAGTAGGGAGATACTCCATGCCGCATATGCCTACAGAGGAACGTTTAGGTGTATTGTCTGACTGTAGAGCCAATGAAGATGAAAAACATTGCTTAATTGAATGTCCTTTGTATAGTGATCTAACATATGACTTTTTTTACGAATGTTCTAAACACATTACGAATTTTGAAAATCTGAACATTAATGAAAAGTTTCGAAGTATTATGAATGGCACAGGAATCCAGCATAAGTTTTTAAAAAATCATCACAATTTTTTTTATCTGAAGAAAATTATTTTGTTATGATTCAACTTATTTTTTATGACTTATTTTGACAAATAAAAGGGTATTACATTTTTTAAAGTTTATATTTTATAAATAGTTATTTTTTCATTTATTTAACAGACACTGAGATTTATAAACTGATATTTTATTATAAATGGAAACTATATGTTTTATATATAGAGAATAATACATGGCAAAATCCGTATCATATGTCGTATCATCCCGAGACATCAATATCAGCCCAAGGGCCTTTAGGCCCGAGGGAATGATATTGGTCGAGGGTGATACGCATGTGATACGGATTTTGCCATGTATTATACGCTTTATCATATATTTCAACGAAGAGTATTATATTATATGAACTGTTTTCTAATCCATAGCACTGGGTTACCTTCAGTTCTTCTTTTTTCTTGTTTCAAAGGCCTTAAAAGAACTGCTCAATTACTTATCCGAAGCACCTGGGTTACCTTACAATTTGCGTGCTGTTGTTTTAAAAATATTTTGTTTATTGTTGTATTTATTTGTGTGTTTTGTATTTTTTATAGTTGCATTTAGTGTGCCAAAAAATATGAAAACTTGACGTTAGTGACGTCACATACCAAACAATGATGTCAATCAAAAAATTGACCTATTTTTAGGAAAATTTTTCTAAAGCAAAAAAAATAAATAAAATTGGGGTGTGATAAAGGGTATGTGATAAAGGTAGGGGTGTGATAAAGGGTATGCGATAAAGGGTGCGTATCAAAGTTGCGCGTTATGGATTAAACAGCAGGCTATTTATCAAATATACAAAAATACTGTATATACTACTAAACATATGATAAGTATAGATTATTACATGGCATTTTTCATATCAAACCCTTTATCGGCCCAAGGTTGTGATATCAGCCCAAGAGTCACAGACTCGTGGGCTGATATCATGAACGAGGGCCGATAAAGGGTCTGAAATGAAAAATAACATGTAATAATCTTTTTATCATATACTTCAGCAGAAGATATACAGACAAGAACTATTAAAATTTAATTTTGTTTGTCTTTGCACTTTCAGAAAATATTTACAGACAACCAAAACAAATTCTTTACTTTAATTGTTTTATTGATAAACAAGCATTTTATGTGTTTTGTCATGTTCTTCAATAATATTGTCACCTCATTTATGTCTTTCAAAACAAGTTTAACTTAATTCATTTTTGCTCCTCAACTATTTTGGGAAAAGTCTTATCACTTGCCGTTTCCCGCGTTGTGTTGTCGATTTCAATCAAATTTCCGGAAATGCACGAAGTTGCATGTGATAAACGTCACGGAAATTAACGGAACGCATGTGATAACATTCCGGAAGCAGTCAATAAAGGTACCTTTATCAGCCCGCTTTGGAAATTCTAAAGAATCTGGTCAATAAACCTAGTAATCCTTTCATAGCCTTTTGATATTTTCAAATGTTATTGAACTGTAAAATTTTAGTAATATTGTATACAAGTATATGATAAAATTAGTTATCAGAGATTCAAACTCAGGATTATTTATTTGTGAAAAAGACGTTTATACTTTTAATTATTTTATTTTTACGCTGTCTTAATTTGTAAATATTTATTTGGTTTAATATAGCGTCTTGTAAGTCAGTTTTTGCTGGATATTGGTTGTTTTATTTTATATGTATATTGTGTATGAATTATTTTTATTGCAAAAATCAATATGTGAAATTTTAATAAACAAATCATTTAATGATTTTTTTATTTAATGTATACAGTCATATGAATTAAAAGCAAAGATCAAAATCTAGAACGTCAAATTTACCTTTGGCTTCGACCTCAATTTCAAGGTCATGCACCACGGATCTCAAATCAAAAGACCACATTTTATATATGATTAATGAGTAATATTACTATAAGCATAATTTTAAATATATGAGGAGTTGAAAACTCCCATTTTTTTTCTACACAAAATGTATGTGTTAATGACATGTCCCAACTAAACATTTAGTATAAATCATTTATCGATAGCTTATACAATTTTTGAAAAGAAGTGAAAATAAGCCAAAATCAGAATTTAGAACATGACCTCCATCTTGGCCTTGACCTTATTTTCTGTTTGTTGGACCATGAACTTCCAAAAACACTAGGTCTCTAACACTCATGATTTACCTATTACAAATGAATATCACTTTTAACTAAAACATAATGGGAAATTACTCGCATATGTAGTCTCCGGATCTGTCCGGTAAAAACCGATCTCAACATCCTGAGGATAGGACGAGCAAATTGGTGAAATTATTTTGTCGTTTTCTTTAATGGTTGCAAAGGAGTAGCAAACACAAGAAGACAGTGATAGCCCTTACACATATAAAAGAGGGGCGAAAGATACAAGAGGGACGGTCAAACTCATAAACCGAAAATAAACTGAAAACGCCATGGCTAAAAATAAAAAGACAAACAAAAGTATACATGACAAAACATAGAAAACTTAGACCCTTAGATTTAACAAATCATATGGATCAATTCAGAAGATCAATAAATACGCTAGGAATACTAATTACTGTAGTTACAGTCAGTGTATTTCTATCTGTAATCCTTAACATTGTATCAGCTAGTAATGCTAACATCGATCTTACGAATCTTATACAGTTTACTTACATGTTAGCCTCAGTTAATCAAATAACAGACCCTTTTTATACGTCCTGCGTTTGAAAGAGTACCGAAAGGCAATCGTGTGCAAATGTTAAAATATATTGGGAGCGACAATTATGTACATATCATCAATTTCAATGTTAAAGTCAAATATACGTACTTGTTGGTAACAAGCGCGAATCTGGTATCATATTGCATTATCCATTCGTTTGATGTGTTTTGAGTTTTTGATTTTGCCATTTGATTAGAGACTTTCCGTTTTGAATTTTCCTTGGAGTTGAGTATTTTTGTGATTTTACTTTTCTCGCCAGAAACTTTAAATCGGAATAACTATAAGACGTCGCCTACTAATGCTCTTCTGACTTAAAAAGTATCAATTTTAAATTGAAGATTTGTTTTTAATTCCTTGTACAAACGTCATTCCGTTATGATTATCTGAGATTAGTTGGTAATCAATATCTATTTTTGTTGATTATTTCCAAGTAACATATTCATGCAAAATGTGCATGATAATGCAGCTTCTCATAATGAGATTCCTGTATTAACTACTACAAGTCCAAATGTACTACAACATTAAAATTATGATTGCACATTTTATTAATTTATGAAAAGGTATGTACATCCTATTGTTTACACGCTCTGTTCATGCTGTACAGTGTGCGTACGAAAATACTATCAATATATAATTCGATAACATAAGTCATCTTCGAGCAAGACTTTCGTAATTGTCACACATCGACTTCTGTTTTCCATTTAGCTATAGAAGTCAATATTTTTCGTTATTTTTCTTTTCATTGAAATCAAAAGTGAAGATATTTTGCACTGGACATTTATATCTAATTAGGTTAACGGTAAAATCCAGCAAAGTGTGGTCACACAGCTCACATCAACTGCAGCACAATTTCAAAACAAAAACTGTGAAAAGAAAGCAAATTATTATTCGAACTAAGTTGGCATAGTATAAAATCAGGAGAAAATGTTATTATAAATGCTCCATTTCAGGTCGTTGGATTTTTGAAGTCCTAGTTATGGGTTGACTTGTACCTCTTATTAGATGTGTTTATTAAGCTTGAAGAAATTGTCTGTTGTTTTTGTTGTTGATGGATAAAACATAGCATTTCTTGGCGTTGAATCGCATCTCCTATTTGTCGGCCTAAATTACAACTTGTTCCAAAACTGATTGCAGTTTTTGTTGGTCTTGATCGTTCTCAATTGTCCTGTATAAGAGGCAATCGTCTTCGAAGAGTCTAACTGAAGATGTTACTCTGTCTGGCAGGTCATTTATGTAACAAATGAACGGGATTGTACCTAAGACGGTGCCCTGGTGTACCCCAGAGTCAACTGTTGTTTTGACCGATATTTCTCTTTCCACTATAGTGCGCATTGATCTTGCGATCAGGAAGTTTGATAACCATGTGTGCGTGCTTCCTTTCTCTAAAAATTGCTCAGAGTCTGAAAAGACCATATTTTGTGCTCGATCATTAAAGTCGAGCACAGATTTTACTTGATAAGACTCAACGTAATCTCGACAGTACTTAATTGTACTTAAGGGCATACGATATAGTTTTAATCCCATAATGAAAATTTGATGAAAATTTGCATGCAGGCTATTTTTGACCTGATTAAATCAAATATGTATTAAAAAATATACCTTCATGTGCTACTTGTTGTGTAAAATGAGGTCGCAATTTCAGATATTTGCTCACAATTTGGATTTGTTGACGTTTATTTCCTTTCAACAGACATACAATGTAAATAACCTTTTGGTTTTAAAAGATTAACACAAGCTGTTTTTTGTTAAATTATTTGCAATTTCTTTTCCATATAAGTATTCTATAAATTCATGCATTTTTTTGTTGTTGAAAAAACTCATATTTATCAAATGCTCATGAATTTAGAAATAACGTCATTTATTGCTGTATATTTGTCACATTTTAAAAAATTGCATTGTTGACTTATTCATGAAAATTGGTACAAATAATCTTCATACGCAATCAAACCGAATGAACTCGTTTCCAAGTTAAATCAGTTTGAATGATAAAAATCAGTCGAAAAATGCATCGTTTTCCGATATATTTTAGATTGACGTCGCGAAAATAACATTTTACGTAAGCAACTCCATTATCTCACATATAACTGTATCGTATGGCCTGAACTGTACTCGACTTTGGTATCGACTTTACTTAATAAGTCTAATTCAGTATAGTCTGAAATGGTCTCGACAAATGCTCAACCAGTCTGGACTCAGTCTCATATATATATATGAAAAAAGTCTCAATATATATAAAAAAGAAGATGTGGTATGATTGCCAATGAGACAACTATCCACAAAAAAAACAAAATGACAACATTAACAACTATTGGTCACCGTACGGCATTCAACAATGAGCAAAGCCCATACCACATAGTCAGCTATAAAAGGCTTGTATAACTATGGTCTTAAAGGTCACATACATATGTTTATATAAAGGAAAGAAATTCCCAATATATTTTTTGTATGAAAAGTTTAATGCTCTTTAGCTTTGGAAATTTAGATAATCAAAGCATCGTCGGTGCTGTGATCCGGCTATTATCTTTAGTTAGTCTGACATTTTTTTCTTCTCATTTTTAATATTTTTTTTCTTTTTCAAGCTGTACACCATTGATATAAAAACAAACATTATAACTTTGAATAAGTGATAGTAGCCAAAAAATTGTATAACTTGTGTTTAAAGAAATGCCAGAAATAAACCAATATTGTTTGAGAAATGCCTCTTGCAAAAATTTACAAGTTCCAAAAGCCAAAACAGAGCTTTATAAGAAATCTTTTATATATTCAGGATCTATTTTATGGAATAACTTACCAATATCCCTGAAAAAATCAACCTCAAGTACAAGCTCATTCAAAAAAGATTTAAAAAATTACTTGATGGAACATTAAGAAGCTGTGTGTTTTTTTTATATGAATAATAATTTTCACACACTTACTCAAACTTATGATATTGTTGATGACAATAGTATACATGTCATATATGAATTTGTAACTTTTACCTGTTTTGAAAATTGTATATTTCATAACAATTTTTTATTTTCATTATTCATGTATGTGTGTCTGTTTGATATTTTGTAATTGTTTGTTATATTTCATTGTATTTTATGAGGGCCTCAGGGAAGATTAGCTTTACAGCTAACTGTGTAACCCTCTTTAAATAAAGAATTATTATTATTATTATATTATTATTATTATTAAACACTTTATACAGGGGAAAATCGTAAGATTGAAAAAATACAGACAACACAAGAACTGAAATGTGAGAGATGTCATCATTTTCAATAATTATTATGTCTCCTTTTTGTGTTTATTGTTTCCAGCAAAACTTCAATTACTAGTCAAGGTCGTTTAAATACCATAATGTTCATTTAGAATTATTGTTTGTATCCAACAAATTTTACACACACTTATCTTTAGCTTACAGGATTTCTACATACATATCTTTCTTAAATATTTTTTCTGATAATATTGATATTGCTTTTGATGCTTTTGTTTCCTACACTAATGGGTATTTGTAATTTGTTAGACCAAAATTTATTTTACTTTAACAATGTTGAAATGTTGACAACACCCATTTACCTAAGGGACCACATCAAAAGTTCAATTTAGGACAAAAACTTAATTCACATAGTTTTTTTACTGACCCCCCCCCCCCCCTCCCCCTCAAAAATTGATTGACCAATAGGGATACATGTAAAACCGATGTTCATTATACAAAAACTTGCAGCAATGTTACCCCCCCCCCCCCCAACTAGATCTTTTAATGTCGTCCCTAAAAAGTGTTTATATAAGGTAAGGATAAATAAATTAGTCGTTGCATACTCACATATATAACGCTGTATAAATAATTCTATGTTGTGTCCATTTCTGATATCATACGTAGAGCTCTACAGTGTTAATACGTGTACCATGCAATGTATAAGGCCGTGTTCAGATTGACCGAAACTCGGTGTTGTGTTAGTGTAAATCACACGTAAACTAAACACAATTCATTCCTATTAATAAAACTCATTGTTTACATGTAGTTCAAATCATGTTTTATCTACATGCAGTTGAAACACGCCCCTTTAAATGTATAAATGTGTAAGGTACTCCAATTCTGTCAAAATTAATAACGACGCATATAATCCAGTTGTATATATGGAACGCCAAAACTGTATAATGATGTTGTTGTTTTTTTGTATACTTTTTTAATTACAATGTGCGAAGGTATGTGAAAACGACATTATCTGATGTCCATTTTTTTCCATTACATGATACACTGAGGGCGTGTGTTGCTCTATTTAAACTGTTTCGGTAGGGATGAATATAGGATTTTCGAAGGGGGTAATAAAAAAAGACTATATAAAACAAAAGGTGGTGGAATTAAATATATAATAAAATAGCATTAATACACTTATGTTTTCTGCTATAAATGTTCTGGTATCATGTAATTATGTTTTCTCGTCATAATGCTTTTTTGAAAGGCATTGGTTTTTTTCTATGAGCCACTCTGTGCGAAAAGGTACAAAAGTATTTTGAACATCTTTTCAGGACACGTTGTTAGCTCATGATTTTTAAAGTAATTAACATTTTTTCATATATGCATTTTTGCAATCATATGGGTGTCTTCTTTCAATAAAATACAAAAAAACCATAGGTCAATGTGCTAACTTTTCCTGTAGCAGCCTATTTATGGACATACCGTTTCGGCCATGCTGGTTTTGCACAAAATACCTCTATTTTACTCATCATAGATTTTACCATCCTGAAAAGTGGAAATTACTCTATGGTCTTCTTTTTTTCAGATTAAATGCATTAAAACAATTCATTTATTTTGCAAATTGTGAAAAAATATACATTTAGTAAGAAAAAAATTGGAACGGGGAGGATAAATACCGTACCCTCCTTCCATTTTTCGACAAAGTTTGAAGTTGACCCTTCATTTCAAATGTAACAATTAAAAATGCTGATTTTATTTATTTAGTTGACGAAAATTGACGACATTTGTAAAATTATTTTTGAAAAACGATTTTATCCGTAAAAAGTGGTATTAATGTGAACATTCATTTAAAATTATCAGTTATGTCCAGAATTTGTCAGTTAAAACAGAAAGGGGCGAAGAAATATCTGAAAACTTGCACTAAGCAAGCGTTCAAATAATTTGCTACCAGGATCGATGCTATACTTAGCCGAATTAAAGACACTTAAAACACTATAAAGAGAAAAAGTCAACAGTGTTCCTTATCTTTACCTTTGCCTTAAATAAGGAACACAACAGTTAAAGGTACGGAAAATGCAAAAATTATGTCATTTTGTGTTTTTTAAATTAAAATTACATGTAAGTTAAGTTTTTCAATATTATATAAATCAAACATCCTAGGGCGGGATTCGAACAATTGTTCCCATCAAATTGAATTGGTTTCTGCTCTGTGAGCGAGAGCCTTATCCCTACTGCTACCCGACCGAACAAAATCAAGTGGTAAGTTAAGATACTATCATGGACTCATAATAAAAAAAACAGTAAATACTTTAGCAAAAGCTAAGAAAAACAATAGGAAGGGGGTTTGGGGAGAAAATGTGTATATGTACAGCTTAATTGTATGAGGAAAAGTAGCTGTGTTTAATAGATCACATGTCTGCTCGCTATATATATTCAGAATGCACAAATATTTCGTTTTTGTACCTTTTTGCATGGAGCGGCTCAAACACAGAAGCTTTCATTTGAAAGTTTTATTTGTGTACGGAAACTGTTGTTAAACGGAACAACATGTCGTGTCGCCTTTCAAACTCGTTTCTCATTCCGTATTTTTCTACGTAAACTCTTTCATGGTACAAACTTTAAAATGACACCATGTTAGGTTTCGCATTTGACATTATAGATATACATACAAATGTTTACTCTCAAAATATCTAGGTCAATTTCTTAATGATGGACAGTTTCCAAGTTCTGTCGCATTGAAGTCGATCGTCAAACCGTATCAGTGACATCAACATATGGAAATTTGTCGTTAAAATGCACAACAATAAAGAATATACATGTAGTATATAGTATAACATTTATACGCACTGAAAGATGGTTTGTTTATGATATTATAACCTCATTTGATATGAAACCGTATAATCTTGTGGTCATCTACCTTTCAAGTTAGTGCATGGACAATGCTTTAGATATCCCGTTACACTTCTTGGAGGTCTTTAACTCATAACTGTTTGTCAGCTGCCCGTCCGTCGTAATTGCATGAAAATGAGGAGGTAGATAACTATGGATGTTGGGTTTTGCTTTATTTTAATTGTTTTTGGATTGACGCAAACGTATAATTTGATAACATAAATAGCAGATATTATTGATCATTTTGATATAAATATGAAAATTTCTTCGAAGAAGGAATCTTTCTGTTTGTAATCATAGATATAGATTATTTGATAAAATAATTATAGGAAATACAATAAACTAACATGTTTAATATGGTTCCGTACATACACCATGTATTTTTAAAAAAGAATATGACAGTAATTGCGTGGATGTTGGGTTTCGCTTTATTTTAATTAAGATTTACGATGTAGAGCTTGTTTTGATCCAATCATAGCTCAAACCATTCCATTATATGTGATGAAGATGACAGACAGCCATAGAGACGTTAGAATCATCATTTTCCCTTACATGCCTATATACCTACTAATGGACGTATATTTGTCAAGGCTGTTACAATATGGTAAGCTTAATATTTATTTTACACAGAAATCACTCTTTTTGTAAGTTAAGGTAAAACGACAATCGCTTATGTGGACTACTTCACCTTACATTTGATGCTGGAAGTCCGGTTCATATGTTTTTACAATTTGCAAACATCAAATATTCACTGATTGCTAGCGATCTTCAGACGTTAACAGCGATATACTTTTTAATTGAATGGAGATGTATATTCTAGATATTACTGTAAAACCGCATCGTTTTATTTAAGGAGTAGGTCAAATAAGACCCCTTTTTGGCCCCAAAATATAGCAATTTTACAAAATGGTTAAAATGTAAACTTTTAGTTACTTATTGAACAGTAGAATGCTTCTGCTACACAAATATGTTCTATTTTTGATAAAACAATGCACATATATCGAGAACTAGCACCATTAAGGTATGCTAAATTACTGACATCTTCACAATTCTAGCATTTTAGTTAAATTTTAGACGGTTTCCGTGTAAAACGAAAGTGGCTGCATTCGTGTTCATCCTTAATATTGAATTGTAAGTTGTATTTGATGATAATACATAATATATATAAAGGTTGAGGATGATCACGGATGCGGCCACTTTTATTTTAACAAAAACCATCTGCAAAGTTACATTTGGCATATTTGGTAGATTTTTCATATTTGAGCTTAAATTGGATCGTTTTTAATGACTAAATTAGTTAAAATCTTTCACATACACTAATTGAATCAAATGAAATAGACACTTAAGTGTTTAAAAAGTGTTCAAAAACTTTCGTCAGATGCACTTGAAATTTGAGGCCAAAATCCGTCCTTACCGGAAATTCTCCTTTTGCAAAATATAAATTGACATTTTAATTTGGGTCCTCTTTGCTTTTTCAGCTTCGTTCTTTGTTTAGTCTTTTTAACTGTTTTTTTTTTTGCGTCCCTAATGTTTCTTCTGTTGAAGAAACACACATCTGCCGAACAAATGGTAGATCTATTCTTTAAAATGCGGTTGATTGATAAGCGTTATTACACCATTTACCATTTACTAGTACTGGATCGATATCCCTGCTGGTGAACTGCTAGTTCCTCGGGACATCAATAGCTCGGTGATTTAATACATTTAAGGGTTAAAACATACCGTTTCTTAAATTCGCCAGTGATAAATGACAGTTAAGGAACTACGTGCCCAAAGTTATCGTACGATGGATTTGGCTATTCTTATCAAGTTCCGCATAAGATGTGCTTGGCTATTCTGTTCAAGCCCCACATAAGATGATTTTGCTATTCTTTTCAAGTCCTATTTTATCCCATTTTTTATGATCTATACATCCCTGGCTTTTAATATTTGATACTTTTGAGATTTTACTCTTAATATTTCTTTATTTACAGTTATTTATCCATGGCTATCGACAATTCGTTGTTTTGAGTGGCCAAAGAAAAGTTTAGAAAACAATATATCGTCAACATTAAAAGTTCTGTAAGAATTATTCTTTATTTTCATTTTGTTTATCTCTATTTCTTCAAAGATTAATTTATCATCAATGATGTCTTAGTTTTCTATAAATATATTAAATATATCAGTTTCCCGCATATAATTCTAGGATTTTAAGAGGCAATGTCAGAGAGCACCAGGCAGGACTGTTCAACTAAAAAAAAAAAATTTAGTCAAACATATATTTTACCCTTTAAGTATAACATACTGACTGGGAAAATATATTTTTTTTTTTTTTAATTTGTGAATTTGACATTTTTTTTAATGAAATTCAATATAAGGGCTCAAACTGCTAATTTTCATTGAAATGTATAGGGAAAAAGCCAGTTTCTAACCGTTTTCAATGATCCATCATCGGAGAAAAACAACACTTATGACTAAACTACCTGTATGGAAGTCTAGTATTATGTTGGTGTAAAAAATAATGAAAATAAAATTTTGGGTATCTTTTGGATTTTTTTCTAAAAATAAGGTAAAAAAATGCTAAAATAAGGAAAATTGAGAATATTGAGAAAAGCCAGTTTATAACTGTTTTCAATTATCCGTCATCGGAAAAAACAGCAGATATGACTAAACTACCTATATGGAAGTCTAGTACTATGTTGGTGTTAAAAATAATAAAAATAAAATTTTTGGTATCTCTTTGATTTTTTTCAAAAAATAAGGTAAAAAAATGCTAAAATAAGGAAAATTGAAAAAAAAACCCAGTTTCCAACCGTTTTCAATTATTCATTACCAGAGGAAAACACCACTTATGACTAAATTACCTATATGGAAGTCTAGTTCTATGTTGGTGTAAAACATAATGGAAATAAAACTTTTGGTATCTTTTTTATTTAAAAAAAAATAAGATAAAAAAAAAATGCAAAAATAGAGAAAATTGTAAAATTGAGAAAATTATGCTTTGGCAAACCAAAATGGTATTACATCGATTAAGTTGCAAAATACCATAAACTTTTGCATCTTTATTGTATTTATCATGTTTAAGTGATAGTTTTTGATGAAAAAAATTAAAGAAAAAAAGTTGCAGTCTCATCACCACTTTGTTCATTTGGTTGCCATAGCAACCATAAAATGTACACTATACATTTCTTGTCCTTTTTTGTACAAATTTTCACCATGAAAGTACTTAGTTGGAAAATGCAAGAACATTTTCATTAAATTGGCATGTAGATCATAAGTCAATGCCACAGATACCTACAATACAATTTTTGGCTGTACTTTGACCTTTGACTTCAAAGTAAAAAGATGATTTTTGTTTACACTTTTGTGTAGGGAGCATGATTTGTTTGCCCTGTGACAAAATCTTTTGATATTTGGCACGCAGCACCTCAAGATAATGTGTAGTGTTCCATGGACCATCATCCCCAAATTTATCCCAACCTTCCTTTTGGGGGTATTGAACCTTCTTACTAAATTTCATAGAAATCCATTCATTAAAACTAAAGTTAATGTCCAGAAACCAATGTGTCTTCAGACGACAACGATGACGACATAATACCATTATATGATCCCAAAAATTGTTTGCAGTCATATGAAAACTGATTAGATCCTCATTTTTTAACCTAATGTATTCTGAACTCCCAACTGGCATGACCATCATGACCATAGATCTTGTCCATTTAATTTTTTTTTTTGGGGGGGGGAGGATTTAAAATCATTTTTCCAAGGTCAGCTTTAGTTAGAGGACGCACAGAAGATGAATACATTAGTATATGCGCATATATACTTGATAGTGACAAAATAAGCATGCTCTTGGTTTTTGCAAAATCAAATATGATATGCATTGTGGTTATTTCTTTATTAAAGGCTGTACCTATTATTATATACTTTTACATTGTATGGTCTCTTAATGGAGAATTGTCTCATTACAATTATACTACATCTTCTGATTTTATTGTGTTCCATAGCAGTTTCTTCACAACCTTTGGAATTAGAAGCATTGTTTATCTTCATCACTTGGTTTGTATAAAAGTCAGAATAAGACAACAGATAATTCTTCCCATACGTCACAAGGATTATGACGTAAAGATAACTATGATAGGTACCGTACATGTAGCTGTGAAATTGGCAATCATATCAAATCCCCCTTTTTTTATAAGATGGATAACTTGGCCTGATTAAATGTGACATATACTTAGCTACAGTGTTAACATAACAATTAGTTTATCATGTTTATTCAATCGATGGATTTTGAACAAGATTCAAATGCATGTACTGCACAAAACAAAAACAAAAACAAGGGCATACCACAATGATACTTATTTTTGGTGCACATATTTCTAAATAGCACAGAAATATTAACACAATTATTTTGAAAAATACAACTTTTGACTTTTTTTTTCCTTTTAACAGATTTGTTTTAATATACATTGATCCCATTTTCTGTTACTCTGTAATAATTTGGAATTTTTTTAATCAAGTTCAACACATACACATCTTTTTTTTAATTCATATACATGATATTAACCCTTGCTTAACATAAATGACATATATAAATATTTGCCTATAAACACATGAAACATAATAAATATCTAAATAGATTCAGAAGAAATTGAAATATTCTTTTAGACATCCAGTAGTATTTTAAAAGATAAAGATCCATAAACAATAAAGTTGGTAGTCTTATAATTGTCCTCTATCAAAATTGTCATTTTCAACATTGATGTGTCTCATTTACTGAAGAAACTGCCGAAATATTACCAAAAGTCAAACATATACATTAAAAACTTAAAAGGTATTCAAATGTTATGTTGGTTGCTTTGATGGTGCCAAACTGGTTACATTTTCATGTGTGTTTTTCTTTTAGCTCAGTCACCTGAAAAAAAATAAAGGAACAGTTAAGCTATACATTTATACATCAGTTTTTTTGCTTGAAAATGTTTTAAATTAATTATATTAAATAAGAATTTGAATATTATATATATACATGTATTCAAGTACACATATTTGAAGTTTAATATAATTTTTTAGAGGATTTCACATTCAGGACTTCATATTCATTTGTAGTGGGAGATTAAAACCCTTCTCGCATATCTGGAGTACATGGTCTCATTAATTTTTGTCTGTGTGTTCTCTGTGTTTTAATTTTTTCTTAAATTAAGGTGACACGGGTCATCTAATAATTGTTTAACAGTTCAATTGTTATGCCTTCTTATTATGATTAGCATTATGTATATGTATGTATCTAGTATATATACTGGATTTAAGATTCCACATACTTTATCTTATATGGTACTCTATCTAAATGAAGATAAACATGTAAACAATGTACTTTAAGAGATACTGGTACTCACTTCTGAATTTTTCATATAAATGCAGTAGGTTAACTTCAAAATCAAGTTGATCCATTTCTCTAATTAAAGGCTCCTCTACATGTAAGTCTGTCAGCTGATGTATCTTTTATCTGTTTAAAGAAATAACAGCTTATCAGGTGATCAATTATTCTTTGAATTGAATTTGGAAAATTGTATTTAATATCAAATCAGTTATTTTATTATCATAAGAACCTGTGGAAAATATATAATGATCTCTTAACATCTTACCATATTAAAACATAGAAAAACTTATTCAACCTTTCAAAGTTACAAGACTTTTTTGTATGATTAATTCTATTTTTAAATGGACAGGTTAATGTACAAAATGATCTAAATGAACAATTTAGAACAGAAAGGTAAATTGTGATTTACTTATTACTTTACAAGTTTACTTGATATATTTGAGTCAAACTAACCTTATATGCTCACCATGATCATACATGTACATGTACAAATGTACAATGATGTATCTGTAAATACTAATGACAAGATCTCAAAATAAGCTAATTTTTTTTTCAGTTTTGTACTAAATGTTAAAAGTTTGAAATCCTTGTATCATGTATCAGAGGCAGATTTAGAGGGGAGGGGGCTTTTTGGGAAAAAATTTGGTTGCTTATATAGGGAATCATTGAAGCATGACTGGAGCAGGCCCCCTCATAGGTCAGTCAGTGGGCCACCACTTATGAAAATTTCTGGATCCGCCATTGTGTATATCATGCATTCATGTCTAGATTTTGTTTCTAAGGACATGAACATGATGAAGGACAATAAACAACAAATTTATGAAACAAAGGTATTGCCGTCCCAAAAGAACCCATCTAAATAGTGGATTAACAATACAATTATCTAAGATTTGATATACAAGTTTTATTTTTTTTAAATATATATGCAATAACTTTTATAAATTGTGACTTGGATGGAGATTTGTATCATTGACACTCATACCACATCTTTTTATACATGTATCTTTTCTACATGTATATACAAATGTATTCATTTGTAGTTGCTTACATGTACAGGATGTACATGTACATATTAATGATAAACATGATAAACATAATGAATAAGATGACATGGTCTGTTGTGTATATGGAGGATATATGTAGTTGTACATGTGATTTTCTCATTGGCAATCATCATGATCATACAAAATCTTCTTCTTTTGTAACTTTTGAGTCTGATAGTTTTTTTTTTTTTTTATATTATTATCCTATTCAACATGTTCAAATAATGTTTGAACATGATGAATAAAATTGTATAAAATTGCATTCAGCACAGATCATAAATTTGCAGATAATAATTTCACATTGTAACTAAAAATATGGGGGAAAGTGGGGATTTATTGAGATTATTAAAGAGGCCTCATGATTGTCAGTTGGGAAAAAATTGTAATTGGTAAATGACTTCTAGTTTTCAAAATAAGGCAGCATCAAACAAATGAATGTGTCTAGAAAATTCAAACAATAATTTTATTTTAATTCAATTTAAAAAAGACATTTTGAAAAGTATGTTTAGTAAAATTTATTTATGATCTTCTGAATGCTTTGATCTGGGACTTATTTATACTAGTTTAATAGTCCCAGCTTTGATTGATGCCTTTTTGTATCAATTTATCCCAGAAGTAATTTCAAACTTCCATAATTTAAACTATTACCTGTTCCAACTGGTATAACTGTCGCAAAGAATTCTTTTATACATTATAACTATCATCTGCTTCAAAGAGATCCGCCTTTCAAGTTTTCAAGATGCCAAAAATTATGGCATTTAGATCTTTCTTTGTCTTTGGTGTCCTGTCCATGATATATCATGTACTGTTTTAAGGTGGGAGCAAACTGTATCATTTCCAGCTGAATCATCAAAACTACTCACGGATGGCTTTAAATTCCTCATATTCCACATTTCCAGCAAATAGTACAATAATTTCAGTCTTATAAATAATCCTCATTCCCGTACAGAATTTGTAACTGCCTTTATTAAACCAATGTGTCTAGGAATAGATCACCCGTACATGTATGCAACAATCTCTTGATGAGGGAAATAAGTTTCCCAACACCACAAAGTTATATACTTTTGTTAAATCGTATCAAAATGGTCAATTATGTATAAAAATATGCAGCAGAAGTTCATTTAACCAAACAGCTGATTACAACCTTTATCGGTTTTTAAATTGAAGAGCATCACTTTTGGTATGTCTAAACACCAAAAAGTCGAAAACAAACTGCTGTTTCCCGACAGTTTACTGCATTAGAACATTTACATATCAACAGATACCAAAGATGTTATTATCATTTCCTGCTGTATTCATGGTCATCTTTTAGAATATATATCAATTGTTATATTGTAGGCTGTTTTTGTTGAGAAATTGATACCCATAGTTCCCTATATAAGCAGTCAAATTTACTGAAAAATCAAATTCATTTTTTTATACATAATAACACAATATGACTTTTAAAAATGTCATTTCCCAACAAAACAAGGTGGATACATTACAAAAACACATTTATCTCAAAAAGGCTGTTGAACAAAATTTCCAAGTTCTGCCTGGTTTTCTCTGGCATTGCCTCTTAAAATGCATTTTCTAGAATTTCAAAAAATGAATAATGTATTCAATATTGATGGAACTTTAACAGTTTGTGTATATGAATATGATTTTGAATATAACAGCACTCAATGAGGTACACTAATGTTGCTTCAATTACCCAACAAGTGTCAAACAACAAATGGGTTAGGCGTTAATATAGCAATAATGTCAGATATATATATTTTTTTTGTATCTTTCTTGGTTTTTTTTTGCATTTTCAAAAATTTCAAATTTCTGTGATTTGTGTTTATTTATTCTTTAATTTTTCTATTTTATTCAAATATATGAATCATTCTATATTGATAATGTATTAGTTGGATATATTATAATCTATAAATATATACATTGCTGATAAAATAAACCAACACATACTAACCAAATTGATTATATACTTCTAACGGTTAACGAGGACGGGATAAGGTACTGGTATTTTCTGTATCCACTGACAAATTTCAAAACTAACAATTAAGTAAGATTTACTATATTATTTTCATTTTTCAAAATAAACAGTCGAAAAATGCATATTTTCCCTATACTTCAACGTTTGACGTTGCGAATATAAAATTTTACGTTAGCAACGTCAGTAACCCCCCCCCCCCCCCTGTTACTCTTTCATTTTCCCTTGAGAAACAATTCATCCATGTCATACTCTATGTTAATCTTAACAGGGGTAGGCATGCTATTTGTCTATATTTTACACTGAGCGTTAGCGAGCATGACATGAAGGGATTAGTTCGATTCTGCGTTACAAATACAGTATTTGCATAGGTCTAAGTCTACAAAAATACATTAATAAATATTTGGCTGTTTCTCCGTGGAGTATGTACAATACATTTTCATATCTTATCAGTTTAAACACTAATTACCCGAGAAATGTATTTTCTTATGGTTGTGGTCTGTTGTCTGTTTCTTGCATGAATAGATATTTCTCGTATCACACTGCAGGCACTGCACGGAGTGTGATACAAAAGAATGATCTGCAATTTCCATTGGCTTTTCTTAAGGTCACTGATAATTCCCAAAGGGTAAGACGATATACATTTTGTTTATTGCAACAGGTATATGTGATTTCCTGAATGATGTACGAAACACTCTCACATAATACCTGATAATCTTTTTTTTTGTAAAAAAATTGTTACATTCTGAAACGTACAAAAAGTCTTCAAATGTTTTATATCAAGTTTGATACCGGAAGAGAGCATATGACATCATAATTGAATGTGCATAAGACTAGATCAACATTTCGAGAAATTTTTAATTTAACTAATTGAGAGCGTTGATCATCAGAGGAATAGGTTTAACAACTTGTGAAAATTGGATATAGCTTGATCATGTTGATATTAACTCTCGTTATTTTATTACAATAGCAATGATAAACGAGCCTTCTATATTGAAATTAAATAACTCGAGTTAAGCCATATCCTATTTTCACTCGTAACGAAAATGATAAATATCTCATTATCATTCGTTGTAACAGTTATAAACTTAAAAAGCGTAATATTGACTTCATAATAGAATAGTCATTTGAATAAGCAAATACTCTTTCACGTAAATTTCAAATAAAAAAAAAACCGCTTCATTCACTTAATTATTTTGTAAAATACAGGCATAGTGTTATATAGGCGAGTGACATTCAGACCTAAAAAATATTTTTAATGCACCTATCTAACACACAGCTATATTATATATCATTCGAAAGGAAAAATGTGTAGATTCCATTTTTCCCGGTCGTAAAAGTGAAATATGGTGCATTTTTTTTAAAATTTGGGTCAAAGGTTATTCATAAAAAATTGAAAGAATAACACTTTTGTAGTATTATTGTCTTATTTGAAGCAGCTGGTAATATAGCTAATTCAAATTTTACTTTACACGATACTATGATAACGTCTCTCTGATTCTTAGTTGCATATCGTTCATGGTTTGGCGATAATTGACGTCATTTTGACGTTTCGCTCAGCTACAGGTAAAACGGTACTTTCTACAAAAACGACGTATAATAACAAATATTTGACCTTAAATGTGTTAATATTTACTATAATTGATGGTGTGCCATGCAAAATAAAAAAATATGATGAAAATATTTGTAAGTTGGACGAGTAAAAGGGAGAGAAAACAACGCAATAAAGAGGTTAAAAAGTAGACATCTTTGTCACATCAACAGTGACAATAGTCTCCTGTTTGTTAACAGCCTACAAACCATGTCAAGATCGGAATTCACTATCTTATATGTTTAATACAACCACAAGCAAAGTTAAAGAGATTATATATGAATCACATTTTAAGTCTGTCCGTCCGGCAGTCCCCACTTGTTTGCGGCCCGTGTCGAATTAAATCAGGTAACTTATACATGTATACAGTTCATCCAAAAACCAATGATTTCAAATATAAAATGCATTGCCTTGAACAATAGAACTGATGTTAAACACACTTAGTTCAGAGATGTATTATGGGATGGCACGTGGTTCTTCATAAATTAAATCAGTTCATTTTGACATTGGCATTGACATTTGAGCCGTCAAATTTTCAAACATTGTTTGATTCGTCCTTGTCTGGTTTGTGTCCGGTCCATATCTTTTGAACCGTTGAACCTGGGGTTTCCAAACCAAGTATGCATACACATCATATAATAGGGGATGGTCATAAACTAAAATCAGGTCACTATGATATGGATCCAATCATAATGGAATCCTGTCCACGACATATATAGCTGCAAAACTAAGGTTTACCAAACTTCAGATACAGAAGTCGGTTTCACAAAAAGCTTAAGACAAGATTAATCGTAAGTAAACTGAACTATTCATGACTTACGACCACCTTAGTCGAAAGATTTGTTGTGAAACTGACCCCAGATGCAAAATTAGAATGCGGTGATTTATTAACTAAAGTTAGGTCCCTCGGTGACCTTTATTTTGACATTTGGGATTGTATACTTTATAAACACTCTCATTTCTTAACGTGTTTTTTATTAGGACTGCATTTATTTTCACTTACGTTTGTGCAGTCAAAAGGTATGCAGTTAAAAATGCAAGCATTAATGTCTTACCAGTATTCAAAACTTAGATATATATAGATATTTATCAACTAATATGAATTTGCGGGATATAGTTCGGCTTAACCTATATATATTTTTTTTATCATTCTGGAGGGGTTTCTGTGAATAATCTATTTCTTTAAAAGAAACGAAATAAATCTAATTTATAACAAATAATGCAATTTTCTATTTTGTGATTTTTAACAATATAAGACAGTAGAAATTTATATTTTAAAACTGAGCCTGTGAAGCTTTTGCTTTACTGAAACAATTCCTGATACTTCGCTGTTACTGACATAATTCTGTGTAACAGATGCTTACAATGATATTAGTACATGTACAAGTTCCCTAATGCATATATTTTTCCTTCACAAGAACAAATTTATCAAATTCTGAAGAAAGTATGACGTATTAAGACCACCTTTGTCATCCGTATTCATACTTAGGTAAACCTACTGCCGTAGTTGTTTGTTTTGACGCCATGTCTTTGTTTGCCAGCTTTCAGAACATGTAGTTTGAATGATGATGCACTATGTGGTAAGCGTGACACGATGGCAATCTTTTTGGTTGATAGTCTAATATTATGTAGCTTGCTCAAATCGTCTTGCTTAGATTTATACGTACTTATTTTTGGTTTCGGACGCTTTAGAGTTTTCTTGCAGCACCGATCTACGTGTCAATATGAATTGTGTTTAATTTGTGATAGACCCGATGATTTCGATAGCGTTTAAAGAGAGTTTTCTTAGGAACAAAGATAGATGATGAGCTATAGAACCTGTAAGAGCATGAACTGCTGGTAAAGGTACATATATTTAATAAAAGAAACTTTACATGCACAATAAACATGGTGCATCGCCAACCATAGTTCCCACTGGTTATAGAACTCGTTAACAGCACAAAGCTGTTCCATGTCTAGAATACATTGAAGTGTCAGGTCAACGTTGACCCTCTGACATTACTCCTCTTGAATTGTTAATCCTTATTTAGAATAAGAAGCCTGATGATATCATATTATAAGCCGGTACCTTTGGTAAGTATGATTAAAAGGACACTATGATCTCTGTATACCAGAGACTAAATGCTTTGAGGTAAACAACTATAACTTATCGTATGGCCTAAAACAAGACGCAATAGCCAACACTGTATAATAAGCTACAAAAGTTCTTAAACAATTTTAACTAGATACACAAAAGCTTGATCCATGCTCAAAACTACAAACAAAAGCAAAAATCATAAAAAAGCAACTAACGACAACCCTAATGAATAACAAATCTATTAGAAAGATAGTAAAACTTCGAAAAATATTTAAAAACACGTAATCCTATTTAGAATACGGCTTAGGTAATATATACCCATTTAGGTAGAACATTTATTACTATACGAAGAATTCTAAATTGTCAACTCAATGAATAGATATCCCCATATATTAAAGTATTTATAGTATGTCAACATACAGGCTCTCTGCGTGGAAATTTAAAAGGTGGACATTTCTCACGTTCAAGTTCATGGGGAAAATATCAGATTTAAAAATTAGTGACTTTAATGCACCCACCTAACACTATTTTTGCGTACTTTTAGTTGCAAAACTAAAATGTGCATTGATCCAATTGATCCAATAGTTATTCGTAATCTCTGCTTTTTGTAAGTGCAAATTGACTAAGAACAATAAGATATTGGTTTTCTACCAAGAAAAAACGTTGACATCCCAGCTTCTATGGTCCTTTTAATTTTTTTTTATACTTTGCATAATATTGTACCAATTTTTCGAAGCGTTTAGGTCCGTTAACTTGAGGGAAATTAACAGAGAAAGCGATTTCGGAAATTTGATTGAAAAGGGGGAGTGTGTAAAAATGTATAAAATCCAGAATAATACAGTGATAACAATATGTATTAAACAAGTAATGAACTTATGAATAATAAAAACATCATTAATTTGGGTTTCAAGCCAAAAATATCTAAGAAATGAAAAAAAAAATATGAAAATTGGCACCATTTTTACAAAAAAAAAATCCAAAATTGTTACAAAAAACTCTTTTTTTCGCAAAAATTACTTCTTTTATATTTGAAAAGTATTTTTGTATACATTGACATGTTAAACGTATATAATTTTTGCATTGTGACAACAGAAAATAAAGCTACATGTTAATTTTTCACTCTTCAACACTGTTGGTCATTTTTCAATTTGGAATTATTTCTCGATTTTAACTCAATTTTTACAAAATTTGCACCGTCCGAGTTTTTTACGACCGACCAAAAAAGGAAGATTAGATATTATATTATAACATATAAAAAAAATCAGCTGTGTGTTAGGTAGGTTCATTAAAGTCACTAACTAAGCGTCTTTTCTGAAAATGTCACTCGCCTAATATGTCAAAGTAGTGAAGATACTTAGTATATGTAATCGATAATAGCATCCTTAGAGGTGCTAATTATATGTATCAACCAGTCATGTCTAATAAAAGAGACAAAGTTTTACATGATGTATTACTTTCCACATTTTCTAATGGTATACAGGAGACTCATATAGCGGATTTTTTTAATCACCGGTAAGTTTATTGTCGTTAAATCAAACAAATAACTTTAAATAACGCACTAGCTACGAAATGTATACAAAAATATTGTTTTTTGTTTACTCAATCATTTATAAAAGTGAAATAGTGAAATGATAATTCGATTTTAGCAGCCATTATGATTCAGTTTTGTCAAAATAAGTTTAGAAACATCGATGATGAATTATTCTCTTGCCAGGGAATAATTCGACTTCATTGAATACGTATGCATGTGACCTTCGATTTAACCCCTTAGATAGAGATGGATTAAGCATGAATGAAAAGGAAAAGAATGTCAGCATTGAAAGTGAAACAAAGGTAGATTATTTGATTGAGTTATTTGATCCACAAAAATTCATTCTTATACAGGTAAAAAAAAATATTGAATTATTTGTTTTACCTTTAACATACATAGAAAATCAAACTGCAGCAGGTCGCTTTCTATCTATATTCATGTTTGTGTTTATATCGTGTTATGTGACACAGATTTGTTGTGAAAAATGCCAAAATGAAATAGTATAATGTTCAGGATATTCATTAAATAATGATTTAATATTATAAGAATAAGAATCAAGAAAAAATGTATAAAATACTGAAGTATTTATCAGTTTAAATAAATCACAGTACAAAGAATGTTGGTTAAACATAGTTTGACAGTAAGACAAACAAAAGAAAGGTTACCGACGTATATAAGTCTATGAAACAAAAATCATGAAAAAGATTGTTGTCAAACATGTTAGACCATTAAGGAGGTTCTGTACTCATTTTTAAAATAACAAGCTTTTCATAACACTAGAATATATTGATAGGGGATTATTAAAGGAACCAAAAGTTCCAAAAAAATGTCAATGTGCACGTTTTCGAGATACTTGCCACTGAAATTTTGGCGGGAAAATATTCTTGGTTGATTTTTCTTAGCATTATCATTTAGGAGATAACTGTATTGTATTTTAAGCTCCGACGGCATCAATTGGGGATTTGATGGTCGCAAATTAAGTTTACTGGCGACGCGTTAGAAAACAACGTTAAAACATGTATTTAAAATCTGTCATATGCCGTCTGCGCTTGCGCGTACGTCCCATAACATCAATTGTCGACTATTATGAGCCTTAAACCTCGGACGCTAGTCTCTATATTTTGACCTGCGCGCGTACGCTTACGATATTTTCAGGCCTCAGCGCGGACGTCAGAGTTGGACTTGACATTGGGATGCATACCTAGGGATATGACTCACACGAATGCCGTATTTGGGCGCAGACGCTGACGCTGTAGTTGGGCTTAAACCTTGGACGCTATACCTTAAGCTTAGACCAGGCTACCCTCCAAGGTGGACGTCTTCACACCCTTAAAAGTGGACGGTGTACTCTCGAAAACGGACGCGATATTTTCTTTGCCAAACGCTTACCCAACCCTAGATAATAAGTCTGTAATAATTTTGAAGAAAATAATATTCTACCTCTTAAAATAGTTACTACTAAGACATGCTTATAACAACTGCAAGAATTCTCCAAGATACACTTTTTATTTTTAATCAGATAAACTGTCACTCAATCTAGTAGGCGGAATAATAAATAGATGCACGCGTAAAAATAATTGGATTAAAATGTTTGATATCAATACATAAAATATTTATCTTTCTTTTTTAGTTTTTGGATTTCATATCTTATAAACATGACAACCGTGAAACATTCAGTAGTATTGCTTTCCGATTTCTCTGAACCACTTAATTGATATCATATGGTGCTGATTAAAATGACCACTCAAATAAAAAATATAAATGCAAAATAGAGATTAATGGACATAAATAAATAAAAAATATAGATGAAAATTATAGAATAATGGACAAACAAAAAAATAAAGAAAGAAAGATGAATTTTTTTTTTATAAAGAATAGAGAAATGTAGGCTGCTAAACTATAACGAATAGGGTAATATCGGGTGCTCAACTATAACAAGGAATTGTATATTTAAGGTGGTATCTAATACTACAGGAAGATAACTCTGTAAAGTCAGCTTAACGTTTTAATTACGTTGTGTTGTAAAGGGAATATTAAGCTTCTCAGTGATCAAAATTGGTGTTTGTCAAACTGCTATATAACCAGTGTAATTTTTCTGATAAAATGGTTGGTTCAAAATTTTTGAAACTTTGATACTTTTGTTTAAGGGTCAAAGTAAATACTTTGTCAAAATTTTATGAAAATTAAACGAGCCAAATTAATTTTAGTGAAAGTGTTGGGTACCACCTAAAATATACAATTCCTTGACTATAAAGAATAGAGAACTTTGGTCTGTAAAACTATATAAAAATAGAAGAATACAAACAAATATGAATATTATGCAGTAAGATTTCTAGTTACTTATCCTTTTAATTGTTGTGCACGTGAAGGAATTATGTCTGTGCAGAGAAACAACAACCGGTTTGAACCGCTTAAAATGAGATGATTCTGGCTCTGTAGGTGGGCGGCTCTCAGCCTACTATCCAATCAAACAAGTTTTATGTCTATACGATCCTCTACATAAAATCATGATGAATAAATAAAGGCAACAGTAGTATATCGCTGTTCAAAACTCGTAAATCCATGGGAAAAAAATCGGGGTAACAAACTTAAACTGAGGGAAACGCATAAAATATAAGAGAACAACGACACAACATAAAAATGTAACACACACAGAAACAGACTAAGAATTTGACAAAATCCGATGAAAAAAACAAATATAACATCAAAACCAAATACACGAATTTGGGATAGAAAAGTACCTTGACACGTCTAATAGTAATGTGAATTCACACTCAAACACAAGAGAAAACAAACGACACAACGGAAACACAACGTTAAAATGTAACACACACTGAAACGAACTATATTATAACATGTATACACTAGTAACCCGAATTTAACTTGATCGGACAAAAACGTGTTAACGCTATTTAAATGAGATTGATCGTTATTTGATAAAGATTGACAAAAATTAAAAATTATATTTAATTCATTTCAATTCATATCAATTCATTTTAACGCCAGTCAAATAGATTTCTCTGCAGTCGATCAATTGAAATCAATTTAGTGGTTAGTTGCGTCAAACTAATAGGCCACGCCCCTGTTAAGCTATTTCAAACATGTATTAATTCGTTTTAAACATGGATGAGACCCGGGCTTTTTACAGGTAAATCACTCAAGCAAAACGACCTCGATGTATCTATCGTAAGTAACGTGTGATCCTTTGCAACTATATAGTAACGAAACGTTATGTATTCCTGTATATTAACCGTTTATCTTTTTTTCTGTTTACTATATTGTACTCGTAAATCAAATTTAGACACGGAAAACTACACAGAAATTATTTATTGTGTACATAATTTAAATTGATGTGTCTTATATTTCCGGAAAGCAACATATAGTCATTCTCTTGCTGTATATTGATATTTGGAAAAGCTTGTAATGAAAAACAAGATATTGTTGAATAATAAAATTGACGAAGATAATGTTGACGTTGAATATGATAAACAGAAAGGCATGCTCAAAATTCTAAATGAAGTAGCAGCCCACTGAACTTTTAAAACTGTGTTAAATTGTAATACCGGTCACTTGCCAAATCGGGCGTTAATTGTGGAAGAGAAACAAATATCAAACAAAAATATTGTTCTTACGATTCTGTAAAAAGATTATTGTGCTATCATGCACCCTGACGTACTTGTAATAAATGAACATGTATTCTGTATATATGAGATAAATTTTAGTCTGCGATAAAGATGGGTAAGTTGATTTAAGTTTAACGACCTTGACAGGCTATTTGTCGGCATACTCTTACGTTTTTTAATGTTTTAAAAGAAAACATACCTTTACGTTTTGGGCATTTAATATAAGTCTACTTACCAAATTGAAATGAACATAAACATTGTTAAAAAAAACAAAAAATGGAAAAGAAACATTCTGCATTGTTGCTTTCATATAATTTTATTTCCTATATATTTGAGCGAAAATTTCTAAGTTAAAACTGATTGTAGTATAGATAAAATATTCCATCTAGGTGCTCTCGTTACATATTAAAATGAATTTCATTGGTCGGAACGTTTGCAAACTTTCAATCCAGGTGTTCTCATCGAGGTCCGCGTTCATGTTTCAAAGCAATACACAATATGAAGTCCAGTTCGGCAAAAAGAAATCAAAGTAAAACTCTACGATGTCCGATTAAACAAACAGAATTTAGAAAAATAACACTTTTACGATTTTTCCAATCACGACAAAAATATCTATCTTTTTCTCCGATGAAAATCATTACTTTTTATATTAGAACAAGTCAAAAGTTGCCGGAGCTTGATTTATGATGCATACGAAACTTTAATAAATAATTATCCGGTTTGTATTTTTCAAAATAACTATTATATCCGATAAAAATCGAAAAATAAATTATCGGTAAAAAATACCGATTTTTCTATGAGACAAAAATTATCCTTATTGGAGTCAAATTTGTAATAAAGGACAAACCATATCCTCATGTTTTTTTATGCAGCACTAGTAAGCATAGTTCGTCTGTTCTCGTTTCAAACCAAGGCATCATAAATACACCAGAGATTACTAAAATGAAAGTCTTCTCGCTCATTGAGATTTTTTTGTAGGTATTAAGCTTCAATTCGACCATTGAATTTTTCAGAATTACGAAAAATATGTTATAATCCTTGACCTTCCCGAAGCTTATACTTCGTTCAGTCGATTGTATGAAAGAATTTTTTTAAAGAAACCGGTCTTTTACTGCAAAAAAAAGAAGATAAAAGCGATCTTTGTTTGAAGTAACGAATGTCATTCTTAAAAAAAGAAAGTTTTCGTGTTTTAGGTCGTCCTGATGCAAACGTAAAAGTTGAAATAAAAATTACACTCCGAGATTACACTAAAGACATTTCGCTAGCACACATGGGAATAGATTTATTAATCGTTCATTTGCAAGTCAAAAATAATAATTATGCAAAACTAATGTTAAAACTTTCCAATTTAAAATTGAGAAAAATCCGACAGGAAACCAAAGTACAAAGGTACGGCATTTATTTAAAAACAATCTCCATCCAACTTCAAAATGTGAGGTAAATCGATTAGCTTACGCTAGCCAAGCAACCAACAGACAAAATAAATCTTGCCTCGCCGATGAAGACTATCTATAGACACGGAATAAAAAATAAGGAAATAATAGCATGTTAGATTGGTTAAAAACACATTTATGCAAACATGAGTCAGCTGTTTCTTTACTGAACTGGTCAGTGGTAATACAAAACCAGGGTTTCAAAAAGATGAAGAAAAAGAAAAAGACATTTAAACATGTAAAAATTTATTTAAAAGCAAATCAGATATAGTGTTTAACTGAACTTGAAAAAAAAAGAATCATAATAGTCTATAATATGTAAAAATTTATATAAAAAAGCTAACAGCAAAATGAAAGGAAAATATGTGTTGCTTAAGAACATTGACCTGGGCCGTAACAGCCTCATGTTTGAAATTTTAAAACAAAGTTGAAACAAAGGCTTGTCTTCATATCAAATTGTTTTCACGGCGAATGTCTTGCAAGAAGCAAACTCCCATTACTCCGGTGTCGCCCTTGCATAATTTTGCGTGATCCATGCATGTTTCTGATTTACTTGTCTTTTGTGCATTTACTTTCCTACTAAATGGCTATAGTATAAGTATTGATTTTCATTTGTAAATGTCTGGTTTCGCAATGATGCATGTCCACCAATATCCAGACATTGTGCGAAAAAATATAGTTTAGAAGATATGATTCTATGCTGAATACAGAAAACATATAGTCGTTTCTTCATGAAGAATTGAACTCTAACCTTACAGAATACCAAACTGGCTCTCCTTTTTGAGTATTTTCATCTGGTGTCTTACATTTAAGGGTTTAACTTGTATTAAGTCGTGTCAACTTACTGTCAAGACAGACGCATTTATAGAAAATAAAGGAATATGGAGTAAAAGTCCACGGGACCTTATCGAACACAAAGTCAGAGCTTAACAAAAATACAAATTATCAATGGTCAGCGTTTTATTCCTGTTCATCTTTATAGTCGCTAGAGAGTCTTCAACAATGAAAGAATCACTTGTTTACCAGAAGAACAAAACGACAATAGCAAGAAAGGATCTGAGAGTACTTAAGTTTCTGACAGCTAGTTCACACTGTTACGTTTGAAGTCTTCCTGTCCGTCATCCCGCAATCGTTATTTTTGAAGACCATAAGTGAATGAGTAATTGGATTTTCTGTCTCAGGACCTGCGCATATATAAAATACTTGCCACTGAACATAGAACCAAGTAAAATCAATACACATCGTTTCATATATAAAAATCAATCTACAGATGATAAAGCATTTCTTTGCTGGTTAGACTCCCTTTTTTGGGAGTTAAACACTGTGCGGGACAAATTTCTTCTCATGGGAAGATATATTTTCCCATGGGAATATTATATTTTTATTTTATTTTTTTCAGAATTTGTAAAAGTGCTATGAAATATCGATATGGATTGACAATCACTAGTAACCAATGACTGGAAAAATTTAACAGGCATTTCAATAAATTAAAAGTATTTCTATCATACTTTTACACTCAATAGTCTTTTTTTTATCGTTGAATGATTGATAGAAATTCTACCGTTCAGCGGCTGATTTTACAATTTGAATCTTTCACCTTTGTTTTCGGTCAATATCATCGTGCATTTCATGTAATAGTGTTCGCTGAACTGTCAAGTATCAGAAACATTCCTTTTGAATTTCAGAATTTAATTTAAGAATTAAAATTATACTTCTGTTTTAATCTATAAACATGGGGAATGACGAATCGTGTTTTAGATTGTTTTCTAATTACAACCTTATAATTTCGTGAATTTACATCATAATCATTATGAATGTACTTATTCTTTTTCGTCTACGTAACTCGATATGCGTGTTTTTCGCCACTAGAAAGATGTGCACTTACATTTTTTGTTCAAATTTTCTAATCATGCTTATGCAATGTTGTAACTCGTCTACACAAAAATCTTTTATTTCAATTCATTTTTGGCAAACACCTTTTGAAGTCTTTTCTAGATCTTTTATAACCTCTCGGGTAATTATCATAGAAAATCCAGAGTTTTGCATTTACAGGGACGCGTACGTAACGGATGATCTTTGTGATATATTCACTTGTACTTTACCCGTAGGCTGTCTTCGTGTACTGTAATTTATGGTTTAAAGGAATACGAATACTTTATTTCTCATAAAACTTCAATTGCTAGTTATCAATAACATACATAAACATAACTTTAAGGTAAAATTATTACATGCATGTGTAAACGATACAATTAAATAAACTTGGAGGACTGACTTTCACATTTATAACTTTTACATAGTTTTTCTAATATTACAATATTTGATGAGTTTAACTGTTGAACAGCTTTAAAGATATAAGGGTTTGACTAACAGTAGTTCCTTAAACATTTCCTTCTTTTTCTATAGTTTAAATGTTTTACAATTCATAATGTAATGGTACTCGTCATCAATGTTGTTTGAGTCACAGAGACGGCATATTCTCTCTTCTCTGTGTAAATCCTGACACCTTCTAGACTCAATCGGCAACTACCACATCTATATCTGCGTAATCATGGTAATATATGAATTTAGAAAGGTAAAAAGGAAAAGTAGTTTTCAAATTGATGATTCTTTTTGAAAATACGACAACATTATGTTTTATGCGATTCTGCAATAAAAGCAAAGAATTCTTCTTGAAACTGGTTTTTAGGTTTTTGTTTAATACATTTTGACACCCATTTATCACAAACAGTGCAGACGGACGGATAACTAATATACGTCCTTGCTGTGCATTATAATTTAAAATAGTTGTAATTTGCAATTGTTTTAAATTTGTATTTTTTCCTCACTAGATAGGTGAAAGTATGTTTAAAATTTAATATTAATTGCGAAAATGCATTACTAGCATTAATCTATACTTTTAAGTTAGAATTTAGAGTCTCAACTTTTTTCAAAATCTCTGTAATATTACCCCTGCATTATTTATGTTTATGTCAAAGGCGTTTGATTGGATAATAGTTAAAGGTAGGCGTGGTTTTTGGTAACTTTCCTCCAATCAACTGGCCTATTCGACAAACATGTGTGCGCTGATGCGTGTAAACTGGGTATTGTAACGGTACGTGTCTTACATCAGAATCTATCGTGCGTGACCAATGTTTATTGTATAATTTCTTGTCATGTGGTCAAATTATCTGAAAAAGTTACAAAGGTTACAACTTTTTGAAAGATTTTTTTCGGCAGAAACCAACAGCACTATTTGACGAAGACGAAGACGAAATAAAGGATTAAATTTTAACGTCCAGTGACATATATTATAATGATGTCGAAACAGAACTTGAAATTGACAATAGGTTTTCATAGAACCGTCGCTTTTCCAAAGAATTCACGCTTAGTTGCTATTTCACAACTTCGGGTTCGCATTATAGTTATACATGTACAAATAACTAACAATAAACAAATTCTGATAATTTCTGCAACTGTTCTAGGACCTTTTAGTTGTAATATAAATCTGTGATTTTTCTATATTCGTACTTTCGACGAAGCAAAGCAAGTTCGATCTAGATATGGACATTTATGCATTAAACATTTACAATATTCAATAGTTGTACAAATTTTTTGTAGAACATGTAGAAAAATCCGTCTTTTCGGATAAATTTACGTACCATTGTAATATAGAGAATGGACATGGGGAATGTGTCAAAGAGATAACAACCCGACCAAAGAAAAAAACCAACATTGAGCAGAAGGTCACCAACAGGTCTTCAATGTAGCGAGAAATTCCCGCACCCGGAGGCGTCCTTCAGCTGGCCCCTAAACAAATATATACTATATATATATATATAAGTACGTCTGAGTCAGTGACAACCCTACAACCCCCAGGTGGTCGTGTGGTCTAGCGGGACGGCTGCAGTGCAGGCGATTTGGTGTCACGATATCACAGTAGCATGGGTTCGAATCCCGGCGAGGGAAGAACAAAAAATTTGCGAAAGCAAATTTACAGATCTAACATTGTTGGGTTGATGTTTAGACGAGTAGTACTATATATATATATATATATAGTCCAGTGATAATAAACGCCATACTAATTTCCAAATTGTACACAAGAAACCAAAATTAAAATAATACAAGACTAACAAAGGCCAGAGGCTCCTGACTTGTGACTGGCGCAAAAATGCGGCGGGGTTAAACATGTTTATGAGATCTCAACCCCCCCCCCCCTAATACCTCTGGCCAACGTAGAAACGTGAATGCATAACAAAACGCACATTAAGATTCAGTTCAAGAGAAGTCTGAGTCTGATGTCAGAAGATGCATATACGGACCCTGGATTTAAATCAGATATGATCTGGCGGTTTTTGTCTTTTTTTCAAAATACATATTTTTAATTGTGACTATCTTTAGTTCCGAATCTTTCTATCATTCTATATAATTGATTTAGTTTAAATGAAAATAAGGAACTTGGAATTAAAACACTGTTGAAGAGAAACTACATATTCGGGTTAAATTCACCTCAGTTTGTTAATTCAAGTTTGACATCTAACATCTTAATCCGTAATCCACATTTACCTGACGACCTTAAATTGTTTATTGTTTTATATCAATCGAATATCCTCACACAGGAGACTGAGACAAATATGTTATTTGTAATGGTATTTATCAAAAGTAAAATGATTGAAAATATCTTTGTAGAATATGAATTTGCCTAATAAGCGTATAATTATAATACATAGATTTCAACATCTTCAATAGAGAGATTACTGATAAGATTTCCAAAATATATGTACATGTATAATGCGATTAGTGCTATATAGTATGTCAATGATATTGAATGCCGCTGAGTGTAAAATATTTGTCAGCTTAAAAAATTATTTTTGACACTGCTGGTTTTAATTTTCTGACTCAAGTATAAATTTAAGAAAAGTGTATAATTTCTGAATATTTTTAGATTCAATATTTTATCATTATTATTATTTCAAAGTCTCACCACATACAAACATAAAATGAGAATCACAGAACTGAACAAAACATTTAAACATTTGTGTTGTATGCATCAATCTTTAAAAGATAAATGAGAGACGTATAAGACACAATATATAAATATAAACAAATTTTTACTCATTTAAATTGAAAATTTACAGTGTCCGTATACTAAATGAAATTAAACATCTTTTTCTTTAAGAACAAGTGAGATAAAATGCCGTTTCTTTTCAATAAAATATTGTTGATGTTTTTGGCACCTATTGCAGCAACATTGTCGTTATTGAATAAATATATAAATTGTTAAATTAAAATGTTAAGCTTAATGTAGCATGATACATTTGTATGTCTATAATGGGCATTTTAAAAGCACAGGAATATGAAAAAGAAGATGTGGTGTGGTATGATTTCCAATTAGACAACAGTCCACAAGAGACCAAAATGACAGAGACATTAACAAATATAGGTCACCGTACGGCCTTCAACAATGAGCAATGCCAAATCCGCATGGTCAGCTATAAAAGGCCCCGATATGACAATGTAAAACAATTCAAACAAGAAAACTAACCGCCTTATTTATATAACAAAAAAAATGAACGAAAAATAAATATGTAACACATAAACAAACGACAACTACTGAATTGCAGGCTCATGACTTGGGACAGGCACATACATAAATGATGTGGCGGGGTTAAACATGTTAGCGGGCTCCCTATCCTCTCCCTAGTCTCGGTCAGTAGTATAAAAGTACATGTACAACATTAAAACGAACTATAAGAATCAGTTTAAATAGGCTTAACTCATCAGATGGACAAAAACATGGAGGGGTAGAATGTAATATTTGTAACTGGTCGTTAAGCAACCATGAATCATTTAATCTATTCTTTATATGTTCATCTCTTTATTCTGTAATTAAAAGTGCTTATCCCATTATCATCTTTATTTCTGTAAACTCCATTTATTTACTTTCATAGCCTCATATATGTACATGTACATGGTATTTGTTACAGGAACAATTTTGACATAAAAAATTACAAAGTTAGTGTCCATATTTTCAGGACACGATAAATGACTTGAATTTAGCTAGAAGGTTTTTTTTCTAATAAAATCCAGTTTTTAACACACTTATGCTTAATACTCACACTATCAGCCCACTTGTGAACTTTTGCATTTAACCGATTTGAGCTCATGTTAGTCAATCTACACCACAAACGAATAATACTTTTCCACTGTTTATATCAAAAATAGGTGGTATTCCTAAGTCTCTCGTAACTGCAGCATTTGGTGCATATTTTCGTACTCCGAGAAAAAAAATCTACAAGCCCTATTATGTATAGAGTTAATACAGGAATATGTTTTTTGACCCCATATACCTGCTCCGTATTCTATTATAGGACAAACCAATCTTTCATACAATTTTACAAATACAACGAAACAAACACCACCTAAAACAATCGTTTTACAAAAACCATCAACTTCGAATTACAATAAAGTTTGACTAAAAACCCCCAAAAAAGTATCATAAAGTCAAAATAATTAACCTATAAAAAAAATACACACAAAAAAGAAAGAAATACAAAGTTTTGTTTTAAATCCTACAAAAACAAACAATTATATAACACGGCAAACAAAAAGGTGGAAGCCGTGTATTTGTTATGATTCTTTATTTCTGCATGGATCAGTATTTTTATTACCTGGTTAATTACTGGCACGTGTCGTCGGACAAAACCTTTGATGACAGAAAAAATCAAAATTACGGCTTAACTACAATTTCTAATCACTAAAAAATCAGATACATTATCTTCATGAAAAACAGCGTCCGATGGTATCTTTTTTACATTCATAGCACCATCCCATCATAGGCTTAGTGCACTTTCTTGAGCTTAGTGCACCAAAGCGGCCTAGGTGGTGTTTAGACGCTCCCCAATATACCGTCGTATATTACAAAATTAAGAATGGAAATGGGGAATGTGTAAAAGAGACAAAAACCCGACTATAGAGCAGACAAAAGAGGACGGCCTATATTACGGGTCTTCAATGTAGCGAGAAACTCATGCGTATACATACATGCATTATTGTATGCACATGCTTGGACTTATAGATGCATATATATACGTGTACAAGTCCAAATTGTGTTATAACGTATTTCTTATAAAAATACAGGAACATTTTAATGCTAATCCAAACGCACGGGGTCAATATCTGCAAATCTTCCGGAAATTACAAGTTGTCATTTAAAAAAAAGTGAAATTATAGTGTATTTTAACAAAAAAATAATTATGGATGAATAGATAAATTTATTTTAAAGAATTCCAATCCCTTAAAACGAGGCACCATCATATATACTTATAAAACAGCTCAAATTCTAATCACTGAAGAGACATGTATTTTCGAAATGCGCATCTGGTACAAGAAAATTCGTACCGTTAATTGTATTCTATATTAACCAGTGACACGTGTCCTAATTTTTAAGAAAAGGGATAGAAAAAGTATGAAACAAAAATAACCGGTTTTTTAAAACTATATTTTCAAAATGCACTGCATAATTTAAACCGCTTTAATGCGGGGTTCACACATTGCCGATTATTGCTCCCGTTTGAGATCAGACAGCAATACGACACGAAAAGTGAAAAAGTCGGATTAGTATCCTCAATTATCTGGAATGTCCTATCATTGTCTGAACACAGTCGTGTTAGTTCGTAACAGATTCTTACGGGTCGGGAAGGGTCCGAATAGTTCGGCAAAGCACCCCGACAGTAAAGCTGGGGTCACACATTCACGATTTTTCTGCCGTCCTTGACAGGACCATTCCCGATTAAAATTTGTCAAAAGTCTGATCAAGATCCTGTGAATCGTGGATGGAAATTCGATTTGTATCTTTCGCCAGGTAAATTTCGACCGAGTCTGTCACGACTGCGTCCCGATTCTACCGAATGTAATCCGACAGAGATCAGATAGTGACAAGACAGTGAACCGACGCTGACGGAAGTTATCCGTTCGAAAACTGTCGGCATAATCGAGATGATCGGGTACTGTCGGAACGTAATCCTATCACGGTCCGCTCTATCGCATTGCAAACGGCTTTGTCTGGTCTCAGTCGTATTGTATTCTGTTATTATCGGGACTTCTCCAGATCATTCCCGTTCCACAGGACACCGTCCCGAAAACACAGAACATTGTTAGGAATTCGATCCGATACAGCAGAATCTGTCACGACATAGGCACGATTGTAATCCGACTAGACAAAATCGGCTGAGTTTCCCCGAATGTTACGGGACGCACCTAACTGTCGGGGTGCTTTGCCGAACTATTCGGACCCTTCCCGACCAGTAGGAATCTGTTACGAACTAAAACGACTGCGTTCAGACAATAATAGGACATTCCAGATAATTGAGGATACTAATCCGACTTTTTCACTTTTCGTGTCGTATCGCTGTCTGATCACAAACGGGAGCAATAATCGGCAATGTGTGAACCCCGCATTAGGTGCGTCCCGTAACATTCGGGACAACTCAGCCGATTTTGTCTAGTCGGATTACAATCGTGGCTATGTCGTGACAGATTCTGCTGTATCGGATCGAATTCCGAACAATGTCTTGTGTATTCTGGACGGTGTCTTGTGGAACGGGAATGATCTGGAGTAATTTTTCATATTTGTTTTTCTGCCGATTGAGTCCAGATTGCATCCAGATCTTGTCGATTGCGAACCGTTTTTTGCCGAAACCGTTCCGAAACAGTCCCGTTATTAATACGAAATTAATCAATGATACCCACGTCAGAGTCCCGATAATTACAGAATACAATACGACTGAGACCAGACAAAGCCGTTTGCAATGCGATAGAGCGGACCGTGATTGGATTACGTTCCGTCAGTACCTGATCATCCCGAATATGCCGAGAGTTTTCTAACGGATATCTTCCGTCAGCGTCGGTTCACTGTCTGGTCACTGTCTGATCTCTGTCGGATTACGTTCGGTAGAGTCGGGACGAAGTCGTGACATACTCGGTCGAATTTTACCTGGCGAAAAATACAAATCGGGTTAGAAGCGGATTCAGAACGGGATTGTCGGTACTAATTCGCTTAGAAACGGTTGAATATCGTCGCTTCCTGAACACTATCTGATTGTTGTCGCGATCAAATTATTTTTTTTTACAAATTTTGATTTAAGTTTGAATTTCCATCCACGATTCACAGGATCTTGATCAGACTTTTGATAAATTTTAATCGGGAATTGTCCTGTCGAGGACGGTAGTAAAAATCGTGAATGTGTGACCCCAGCTTAAGGTGTTTCATTTTATTTTATGTTTGTGCGTATACGAAAAAATGATAGCAATTTAAACTTCAATGTTCATGACTTACAAGAATTATATTTCTTGTAAAATTGATAGATGAGCGTTTTTCACAAATACCGAACATAAGAATATAGCGTAAACGTCAATTAATGGACAAGCAACCCAACGAGAAAAATATAATTTCAGAGGCATCTACATGTACATGTATAACTAGTTTTGAGTTAGAGAAATCATTCAACATGTTCAATGCCATGCTTACGATTCATTTCAGATTTGTGCGTTTTTTTCGATTTACGAATAAGTCAATAAGATACAAAAAAGTAATTGAAGCAAAAAAAAGATACATGAAATAACGAATTAACATAAGTGTACAAATACATACCTAGGTGCATTTACTAAAACAACATTTTTTTTTCTTCATATTATTGTAATTTTATGTTTATGTACATGATGTACCCGATATGGAGCTCTTCTGAAATTAAAAATCACTTGAATGGGTATTTCTGGTGTATATACATGTCTAACACGTGATATCTACATGTACAATATACGGAAATGACACGGCTGGGTATTGTAAAGTTACTGAAGGTAGATTACTGGCAGGTGTATATCCCCGCGCGAAAAAATTACTGATTTGTGAAAACGGTTAGGTGTAATTTGTCATATTGTAAACGTTTGAATAGCGCTCATCTCTTCTGTTTTATAATGTTAATTGCGCCAATAAATGGAACTTGACACATTCCCCATTTCCATTCTCAATTTTATTAATTGTGTCATATTTACCTCGAAACTATTGCCCAAACTATTAACATATTTACACGTACATGTAACATTATAATACTTACTTCAACTGTTAAATAACTTTATAATTACTAAAATTCGAAATTATGTACTTCTCCTTCCGTATGCCATGTTTTTTGTATCAATTCTATCTTTCCACCAGGTCCCTAGTGCACTTTTTTGTCAGTCTAAGTGCACTAAGGAGGCCCTTTCAGTTTGCGAATTCTGAACCTACATGTAAATACCGAAAAGGACCTCCTCAGTGCTCTAAGAAAAAACATTTGAAAACAAGTCTATAATATTTGCACAATTAAATGAGTGTTTTATTGGCGCAAATGAATGTTGCAGTTTTTATGATAAAGTGATAAAAAAAAAAAAAAAAAAGAATTCGCGTAATTAACTTGTGGTGCAAATTTATTCTTTTTTAGCCAAACTGGATATCGGCCTTCAAAACATGTATACACAAACAAAGCAATATTTATCTTTTACGCAGTCTAGCCGGAGAATAAAATTTTTTGCAATTTGTGTAGGATTTTAATTTTAGAATGCAATGAACAAGTAAGAAGATCGTTAGAAACCTTAAGTGAATCGGAAAATGAGCTATGCACGATGAAAGGGAAAAGGTTGGTGCGTCGATAAAAATTTCATGGATGCACTTGATAATTGTAAAATTTCAAGTCTTTAAATAACATCCATTTGTAGAACTGATTATTTCGATCCTTCAAATATATGTAGAATAATAATAAAAAAAATATATTATTAAGTCTCTTTCATATACTTACTTACTTACTTATAAATACTGTAGATTTGTATTTGATCATCGATTGCAAACATAACGTTCAGTGAGAAATATTTCATGTATTCGTACAGAGAACAAATCAACTTCTTTCAGAATACAATTGATTGGTTATTGAAGTAAATGATTTGCGACAGAATAAGTGAAACTTGGCCAGCAGCTTACCTCTCAAATAAAGAAATATAAAAAAGGTAGAGTTAATTCTGTATTTCACTCATACTGCACTCAAGCACTTTTTACAGTCAATACCGAAAATATGAAATACATCGATTTAAATTATGTACACAATAAATAATTTCTGTGTAGTTTTCCGTGTCTACATTTACATACGAGTACAATATAGTAAACTGTATAATTTGTGTATGTATTTGATCCTATGAGCTGTATATTTTCTTACGGAATAAAGAATTATTATAGTAAAACAGAAAAAAGAGAAACAGGAATACATAAAGTTTTGTAAATAGTTGCAAAGGACCACACGTAACTTACATGCCACGAGTTTTCATAGAACTTGGCAATTTTTGAAACGCATGTATATATGCGATAAAGATCTAGTGCATTTGAGCAAATCAAAATCATGTTATATATCTAACTATTTTATTTTCAACAGATTCACAAGTTTTGCATTTTTAAACCGCGTGTGCATATATATTTTAATGTTTTTATTTTAATTCCTTATATATGAACATGTCACGTGTATTATTCGGGCGCCCTATTATTCATTCGCTTGATTAAATTGTGAAACATGCGACTTTACTAAGACTGTACGCATTTAAAGTTTGAAACAAAAAACTGCAATTGGCGCAAATTGATTCTGCCCAAACGATAGATACATCGAGGTCGTTTTGCTTGAGTGATTTACCTGTAAAAAGCCCGGGTCTCATCCATGTTTAAAACGAATTAATGCATGTTTGAAATAGCTTAACAGGGGCGTGGCCTATTAGTTTGACGCAACTAACCACTAAATTGATTTCAATTGATCGACTGCAGAGAAATCTATTTGACTGGCGTTAAAATGAATTGATATGAATTGAAATGAATTAAATATAATTTATAATTTTTGTCAATCTTTATCAAATAACGATCAATCTCATTTAAATAGCGTTAACACGTTTTTGTCCGATCAAGTTAAATTCGGGTTACTAGTGATAACAATGGCCATATTCCTGACTTGGTACAGGACATTTTTAAAGAAAAAAATAGTGGGTTGAACCTGGTTTTGTGGCATGCCAAACCTCGCACTTTAATGGCAATGTTAAATATAACATTCAAATGCCAACATAATATTAAAGGAATACATTACAATATTAGACAAAGAAACACATAAATAATAGCTAATAAAAGGCATCAGGTTTAAAATTCAATACGCCAGAAACGCGCCGTCCACACAAGACTTACCAGTGACGCCAAGATATAAAAGTTCGAAAGGCAAAACAAGTACAAAGTTGTACAGCACTGAGGATCAAACGTTCAAAAAGGTTGTGCCAAATACGGCTAGGGGTTTCTGCTTGGGATAAGAACATCCTTATTATTTAGAACAATTTATGCTATTGCAAACAGTAAATTTTATGAAATGAATATAAAAGATATACATGATAAAAATGAAGTATTAACTAATTACAGAAAACAAAAAACAAAACCCGGATACATACATAAACCAACACAAAAAATAGACACATCCGACTTAATAAATGTTTAAGGAAAAGAGATAGGACAGGACACTCATTATACAGAAACTACAAAAGTTGTATTGATTATTATAATTACTTCAATCAAGCCGTACAACATATCAACACTTTATTTCCTGTTGCAAGGCAAACTTTTTGTCCCTCAGATCTGGTAAAGGGAAAGGGTGTTATTTTAATGTTACTATATTCTTGATCTGCATCCTTAAGCTATCCTCAATTTAAAAATGTTTGATATGAGCGTCTGATGAGTCTTATGTTGACAAAACGCGCGTCTGGCATACTAAATTATAATCCTGGTACCTTTAATAACTATTTACACCACTGGGTTGATGTCATTGCTGGCGGACGTTTCGTCTCCGAGTGTATCACCAGCCCAGTAGTCAACACTTAAGCGTGTAAGTGTTGACATGAATATCAATAATGTTGTCATTTTTATAAATTTCCCTTTTTAAAATTTTTTGAATTGTTCGAAAAACTAAGGATTTTCTTATCCCAGGCATAGATAACATTAATAAAACTGAGAATGGAAATGGGGAATGTGTCAAAGAGACATTGGCCGTATTGGCACATTTGTTGGAATTTTGGATCCTCTATGCTCTTCAACTCTGTACTTGTTTGGCTTTTTGTTACCTTTGTTCTGTATTTAATACTTACTTTTAAATTAGATCGTGCCTCGAGCTGATTTAAAAGTTGTCTGTATGTTAATTAATTTTGTAAAATTGGAGTTATTTTAAAGTACACAATAGTAATTAATTTACTGGACATTTGATCTGTCAAAGTAATTAGCCAGACTCTCATTTTAATAATTAATTAATCATTTCAATACGCATGTATATCAAATCTATTAACATAGAAAAAAAGGTCCGGTTAACCGGTTAGCGTTTTTGGTATTCGATATTCGGTCCTTTCGACAGTTAATGGGTAATAAGACGCAACACATAAATAGAAAATTGGAATGGTACTGCCATTGCATGAGAGATTCAGAAACAAAAGGATTAATTAAAACTAGGAGTTGAATATGATTATCAATGAGACAACTATCCGTAGACCATGACCAAAGAACAAAGACTTGAACAAGGTAATTCTTTAACAATTAATATGCATGGTTCGAGTAAATAAAAATGTGATATATAACAAAAAAGCCGAGAAGCCAAAATAAACAGTAAACTGAAATGCACCCATAAATTAAACTGATTAAATGTTTTAAATCGTTATGCGGTCGACAAGACATGAGCTTTGAGATAATCTACAGACTAGTTGACCAAACCTGAAATCACTCAATTGTCTTTTAACACTGAAAGTTTAGTCATGTTTATGGTCAGTAAATAAACAGCCTGATTTTATGTAATCACTGAACACTTTTAGAATTATCTTATTAATTTCTGAAATGAAATGATTTTAGGGATTATCAATAATAATATATTTAAAAAAATACTATAAAGACAAATAAACCTACTGTATTTCTTACCCTTTTATGGTGTAAGTGGACATTTTTCGTGCCCTGTCCATTAAACAAATATTAAGTGAACAGTTATATTCTATTATTTAAACCGTGTTGAACCGCATTTACTCAGACCAAAAAGTATCAAAAATTCATGGAAATGTATTTTTGTTGTCAAAAACAGTGTCAAATACAATTTCATGTTCTAATATAAATGTACAGATCATCATCATGTCATTTGCTGTAAAACAAATGCGATTAAAATCAATGAAAATCTATGTTATGTTTTATTAGTTCCAACAGACAAGCTATTTAAAATTATCTTCGACATGCAACTAAACATACATACAAACAAACTGAAAGCATGCTTGACAGATTGAAAATAACTTTGGAGGAGGCCAACATTGGCTGAAACGCTTTGATATCATAATGACTGACTACGAAACACGAAAGTTTGCTCAGATCCTACACAATGAATCAATTTGAGGTGTCTAATTCACTTTTGTTAGCATCCTCAGATGTTTTTAATTGAACACTTTATTTCTCTTCAATGTGCAGTACAATCAGATTCACTATGTGAAGGTCACATTTTTTTTAAAAGTTTTTTAAGTGTTTTTGTTGACAAAAAAAAGACGAAAAAGCAGAGCACATGTTTAAAAGTATATATCATCAAAATTTACAATGCAGTTTGTAAACAGAAATGCTTTGTGAATTGTATCAGAGTATTGAGCTTATTATTATGGTATTTACGTTTCTAAAGATGTCTAATGCGGGGTTCACACATTATCGATTATTGCTCCCGTTTGAGATCAGACAGCGATACGACACGAAAAGTGAAAAAGTCGGATTAGTATCCTCAATTATCTGGAATGTCCTATTATTGTCTAAACGCAGTCGTTTTAGTTCGTAACAGATTCCTACTGGTCGGGAAGGGTCCGAATAGTTCGGCAAATCACCCCGACAGTTAGGTGCGTCCCGTAACATTCGGGGAAACTCAGCCGATTTTGTCTAGTCGGATTACAATCGTGCCTATGTCGTGACAGATTTTGCTGTATCGGATCGAATTCCTAACAATGTTCTGTGTATTCGGGACGGTGTCCTGTGGAACGGGAATGATCTGGAAAAATTTGTCATTGCTGTTTTTCTGCCGATTGAGTCCAGATTGCATCCAGATCTTGTCGATTGCGAACCGTTTTTGCCGAAACCGTTCCGAAACAGTCCCGTTATTAATTCTAAATTCGTCAATGATACCCACGTCAGAGTCCCGACAATTACAGAATACAATACGACTGAGACCAGACAAAGCCGTTTGCAATGCGATAGAGCGGACAGTGATAGGATTACGTTCCGACAGTACCTGATCATCCCGAGTATGCCGACAGTTTTCGAACGGATAACTTCCGTCAGCGTCGGTTCACTGTCTTGTCACTATCTGATCTCTGTCAGATTACATTCGGTAGAATCGGGACGCAGTCGTGACAGACTCGGTCGAATTTTACCTGGCGAAAGATACAAATCGGATTAGAAGCGGATTTAGAACGGGATTATCGGGATAAATTCGCTTGGAAACAGTTTAATATCGACACTTCCTGAACAATATCTGATTGTTGTCGTGATTAATTTTTTTTTTTTACAAATTTTAATTAAAGTTTGAATTTCCATCCACGATTCATAGGATCTTGATCAGGTTTTTAATAAATTTTAATCGGGAATGGTCCTGTCAAGGACGGCAGTAAGAATCGTGAATGTGTGACCCCAGCTTTAGATAATTGTACAGAATAAACTATTTATCTTTTATTCATAGTATCTTCACTCCAGTTATTATGTATAATAATACAAATTTACTGTAACATATACATTTCGAAGATTTACATTATAGATACTTTTTAACTAGGCGTGATACTTATTTTGCACAATCCATATTCGGAATTTTGTAACGAGGAATTCAAATACATGTTATTAAAATATACAACGAGTGACCGAACAACGCATCAATTCACGAATGAGCGTAACGCATGAGTTTATTATCAGTGTTGTTCGGTCATTAGTTAATCTGTTTCAATATTTCTACGATTACTTATTCTTTATATTACATTGAGCATTTCTTTATTTTTTTCCCTTCTCGAAAATACTATATCAATATCGGATGATTTTTAACGTGAATCTTGATTTCCAGGTAACATACTACTAAAACATTTTTTAACGTTATACGTTATGGTTTGTCTAGCATTGTTGTTTGTTGAGCCTAGCATTTCTTACTGATAACATTTGATCAATATTTTAATATATTAAAGTGCAAGTACTAAGTCTTGTAGTTACTTAATCAAAATACAACTGCCATAATTAACAGAATTTAGATGTTTGAATAAAATTATATTAGTTCTCGAAAAAGCAACGATTAATGACTTTTAACCAATTGTGTGTGACTGGTTCATTGTTAATATTCCATTCTTTATTAGGCAAAGGCAAATCACACCATTGTTTCTAAAAATAGAACAGTAACATCTATCATATTTGCAGTATACATTTCTCGCTATCTGCTGAAGGGTTTACATAAATGAAAACAACTAGGTAACACACTTTCTTAAATTATAACAGGCTTATAGTTTTGTAGGTTAGACGAGAGTTTCGTCTACAAAAGTCATCATTCAAGGGAAATAACCCCTTTAAGGAGTGAACGGACGATTTCAGCCATGACGTATTTCCATATTTGAACAACAACAACAACAAAATAGGTAAACATTATACATCTTTTTTACTTTTTTCATACAGTCACAATATATATTTTCTTTGTATCAAATTTGGACTGTAATAGAAAAAAAAATGCTAAAACTAATCAAAGGTATTGCCTAGCGTTTGCAATGGGTATGTATTTTTTCTTAATTTTCTTTATAATACTGAAATGTTTTGTTATTATTATTTTTTTTTTTTTGGTATGAATTCTTGATTCCCACTACAAAGATAAATTGCACGAGAAGTATTAGTCTTGTTTGAAAATATCTGACAAAAGCATATTTCCTGCATTACAATCGTTTACAACATCTGGTGCAAGAAAATTGATACCGTTAATTTTATTACTATCACTGGGTCGATGCCTCTGTTGGTGGACTATTAGTCCCCGAGGGTATCACCAGCCCAGTAGCCATTACTTCGGTACTGGCATGAAAATACGGATTTTTTTGTGTTATTAAAATTTGCTGTTACAAAATGATAGAAATTATTATAAATTAAGGAATGTATCTCCCTCATGCAAAGCTCTGATTCCGTTCACGGATTTGGCTATACTTTTTGGACCTTTTGGATTATAGCTCTTCATCTTTTATATAAGCTTTGGATTTCAAATATTTTGGCCACGAGCATCACTGAAGAGACATGTTTTGTCGAAATGCGCATCTGGTGCAAGAAAATTGATACCGTTAATTTTATTACAAGAGATTGATGGATTGATTGGATATTGCTTGCATAACGTCCAGTGGAAAATACATCATGTATCTTCAGGACAAAACAAAACGATAATGAATGAAATTGGTAGCATAATAGACATGAGTGATGGTAAGTTTGAACTGACACTGGAAATAACATAAGTGGTCATTCACTGCACCAGATGCACATGTCAACAATCAATGTCTCTTCAGTTGTGCTCAAGGCAAAATATTCAAAGATCCAAAACCTAATACAAACATTGAAAAGCAGACAAAACAGAAAAAGTAAATTATGGTATGTTTAATAAAAACTAAATTTTGTTTTGCATTCGACCCCTCTCAAACCTTTTAGAGAGTTATTGCAAGAGTACTTTAACGAATAGAGAACTTCAGCTTTTATGAGACATTTGATTTAAGATAAGCTAGAGCAAACGTCACTAGTCAGTTGAATAAGCAAATACTCTTTCAGGTAAATTTCCAAAAAAAAAAAAATGATTTCTTTCCTTAATCACATATTTATTAACAGGCGTAGTGTTATATATCTAAGAAGTGAGATATTCTTATTATATATACTCAATAATAGCATGAGAGATGCTTATTGGATATATGTGATAATTGCAAACGACTGGGCATGACTTCTGTTAAAAGAGATAAAGATTTAGTACGTGATGTGGTTAGTTTTCACATTTACTAATGGTATACAGAAGACTCATGTAGCAGGTTGTTAAACACGGGTAAGTTTATTGTTGGTTAAATCAAACAAATAAGTTTTTAAACACCATTAGTGTTGTATCTACAATTATTTGTCATTTTATGTTTAATCGTTTTTTCGAAAGCTGTTACTGTTTGCGTGCAGTAACTTATGAACTGTTCAACCAACGCTTTTCAAATTTTAATATGTTGACACTAATGCCAAGTTGGAGATCATAGATGTCCGATAATGACGATTTTCATGTTTACCGTTCTGGAGGTTTGGTCCTTGATATACCGGTACTGGAAAATGACACTTTGTGTCGTTTCCGTTCAATAACGTACGAATCCTCGGCAAATGGTTTTCAAATAATAATATGTTGTTACTAAAAAAATGTAGGTCGAGTTTGATATTGACGATTTTGAATGGCACTTTATGTCGTTTCCGTGCAACGCATGGAGAGTAACATTATCGCATTATCGTCGTTTACGGCAGACAACACACAACTAATCTGAAATGTACAGGAAAAGCAGACGAGGAAAGGCAAAAGTTATATTTTTTATATGGTCGATGTTTGGTCAAATAGTGTCCTTTAACACATATAAAACGGAAATAATGATTTGTTCAAATACTAAGATTCCAAATGATTTAACTTTTTCTTTCAATTGAAGAGCAATATCTATGCATCAAGTCATAAACACTTGGGTGTAACTCTCTCCCAGGACGCGAAATGGAATGAGCACGTAGAAAATATTTCAAAAATATTACAAAAGATGAACAGACAGAACTTTATTTTATAAGATATACAATGGTCGCGCTCCACAATATGTATGTGATTTAATTCTCCCAACTTTTTGTAGACTTTTTCTTAGCAAATTCTGCTTTTATTCCCTCGTCTATCAGAAAATGGAACAAATGTGACAGCGTTGTTTTATTTCGTGGACAATCAAGCTTTATCTGAAAGCAATATACTATTGATCTCGAAATTGTCAGCTTACATGTCAAGAAGTTAATCCATTTTAATCCTTTCATTGTCCATTTCCTGTTATCATATGTATTATTTGTTTATAGCATTACGTGACAAATTTCATTATTACATGTAGTTATGATTAAGTAAGATTATGTAATACATTTTATATCGTTTCTATGGGCGCATTTCATTTGCGCCAATTTTAAAAAAATCAAACCTTTCATTTGCGCCACAAGGTTATATATCATTTGCGCCAAAAAAAAACACCTTCATTTGCGCCATTTTACAGGTATGACAGGTAATATAACGGAAAAGTTAAATATTATTTACGATTTATTTTGTTTTTTGTTTGTACATAACTCCCCCTGGATATATGTGTGAGTTCATACTCATTTCTAATACAAAACTGAGAGTCACTAAGGTTATAATTATATATATATAGTGTTCACATGACCAGTCCAGTGTGAGGTGTCAAGATGGACATAGTCAAATCTGAGACAAATAGAGGAAAGAATTCTGTGATATTTGATGACCACATATATAGGTTATCAAATGTTTTAAAAAATGGAGACAAATCCTTCAGGTGTACCAAAAAACCCTGTAAAGCCAGGATTACGACTGATGCGGACAGCAAAACAATTATAAAAACTTTAAACGAGCACAACCATGGAGTAAACCAGCAGAAAGTAGAATCTCAACAACTCAGAGTCCGAGTTCGGAAAGCATCTGGTGATATAACTGCAAGACCTTCAAAGATAATACGCACAGAACTACAAGGTAATTTTGTTTGTCACCTATAGTTATCTCATTGACATTACTACCACATCTTCTTTTGTTAAATTCATTTTAATTGAAAAAAGAAAATAAGAGCAGAAAAGTTAAATGATTCCATTGTCTTCCAATTTGCCATGTGATTATGGACTTTCTAACTTATATAAGCCCGGAATCTAGATATCCACCGTCATTTTGGGCTGCTACACCCACTGCTAATTTTAAACGAACCAACAATGGACCGGAGTCATTCCATGCACATTTTAATGAACAATTTTATTCAAAACATCCAAACATGTTTATTTATGTTGACGTTGTAAAGAAGATTCAGGCTACAACATACATCAAAATACGATCTATGGACACACCGGCTGCAGTTCGACGATGGGAGAAAGAGAAAACTGACTATCTTATGGAAAAACATGGCATGTACCTAAGAGGGGAAATTTCAAGGCATGACTACATCAAGACCGTTGCATATAAATTTTGTGCCAGAACAGACTTGTAACTTTACTATAGTGCTAACAAATGTCTCAGTAATGTTCTCCAGTGTATAGTGCTTTCTTTTCTGTTTTTATCGAGGTTTTAGCATGACTTGTATGATTTTATCGAGGTTTTAGCATAACTTGTATGATGTTTTATACTGTTATCGAGGTTTTAGCATAACTTGTATGATGTTTTATACTCTTATTACATGTATTTCTGAGAAGTATGTTTCTTCATTATTAAAAGACTTTTTGAAAATTTTTATGTTTTATACTATTATTACCTGTATTTACCTGTATTTACCTGTACTCACCTGTAATATTGGCGCAAATGAAAGATTTAGTTTTTGGCGCAAATGAAATATGGTTTGTGGCCCAAATGAAAGATTTTTTTGGCGCAAATGAAATGCCAATTGGCGCCAATGCGTATGGTCAGTTGGATACCAGCGGTCAAGCTGTACGGACGCCGTGCATTTACAGTGAGATTCATTGTATAGAACATTTATTGGAATTACCATTTGTTTTGTCTTTTCGGAATATTTACCGTTGAACTTTTATTGTAATAAATGTATTGCACTATTGATGAAGTTGTATATAAACCATCGTAAAGCTAAACTTAGTTTTGTTTCATCAGTTACAAGTGACTTTTCCCCCGAATTCTTAATATAACAGGAACAACGAAAACCCCTGTTATACAAACTTGAAACATTCTATCCATACGTTTGATACCCTATCAAAGTTCCAACGCTCTTTGATGAATAATACCTACGAAGCAAAGTAAGTAACATCAAATAAGATATGAGGAAACAAAATCACCGTGTCCACAGAATTTTATTTATTTATTTATTACAAGATTGATCGTATATATAAATATACAGTGTTAATTTCCAGTTTAACGCAAGAGTACCTACGAAGCAAAGTAAGTAAAATCAAATAAGATATGAGGAAACAAAATCACCGTGTCCACAGAATTTTATTTATTTATTTATTACAAGATTGATCGTATATATAAATATACAGTGTTAATTTCCATTGTTTAACGCAAGAGTACATTTTAGATAAATAAATACGATTCCTTATTTGTGCATTGTGATTAAAAATTCGTATGTTTTGTTTACAACTCTGTCCTGTATTGTTCTGATCGTACTATTTCAAATATTCAATTTCATGACCGTATCATGTGTGTCCATCAGTTTACCATAGTACTATCACATGGTTAGGCTAGAAATTAACGGGAAATCCTAGTTTTTAGTGTTTTAATGTCTAATCGTACCGTTTTAATTTATTGACCTAACTGCACGACTCGATTCTCAGTTAACATTAAGATAATCGTTGCAAAGAATCCTGCTGAAACTATTTTGAAAAGACGGTTTTAACTTTGGCGTGTTCGCAGGTACAATGTAGGTTAATGCTGTTCTAGAGTAAATCAGCTATTACTTCATAATAAAATCATTAAAATTTGAAATTATTTTGAATTTTAGTCCAAAAACTTTAATACCCAGAACTTATTTTTATCATCCCTAATATCATCCAAATTTTAATTTATGGTGTCTCAAAACCCCCCATCTGGTTACCATGGTAACGGGCATCATTCAAAGATGGCGTGTGAATTGACAACTTCAAGAGCCTGGCGCACCCCAAAGAACTACACAAATTAATGAAAATAAAGTTTTTTTTGTTCATGCTGTTGACAAAGATGTTATCATTCCCGTAACAGCTGTTTCTTCCTTTACATTTGCCCTTTTATAATAAACAAGAATGTGTCCCCAGTACACGAATGCCCCACTCGCACTATCATTTTCTATGTTCAGTGGACCGTGAAATTGGGGTAAACCCTCTAATTTGGCATTAAAATTAGAAAGATCATATCATAGGAAACATGTATACTAAGTTTGAAGTCGATTTGACTTCAACTTCATCAAAAACTACCTTGACCAAAATCTTTAACCTGAAGCGGGACAGACGGACGAACGAACGGAAGAACGGACGGACGGACGGACGAACGGACGGACGAACGGACGCACAGACCAGAAAACATAATGCCCCTCTACTATCGTAGGTGGGGCATAAAAATAACAGAAGTGTCAAAATATCCAACAGTGGCCAAGGGTGCAGTGGCCACACCAAAAGTCAACTATCTTGTCGATTTTAAAGAGTTGTATTCATTTTAAAAACAAGAAACAGCAATTTTGGTATTCAAGAGCTTTTCAAGAATAAATATGCCAAGTTTTACAGAGATCAATAAATGTTAACGGGGTGTGCCAATGCGATCTTTATAAATGAATGATGTTCAAGTCCTTACGCGGCGACATTTAAAAACTGAATTGATTCAGATCGATTATTCCCCTTTGCGGTGTAAAAATACCGGGAAAGAAATAATCGACATTTTGATAGTTTTTGACTAAAAATAAACACATTAAAAATGTAAAATAATGTTATGTTTTTTTCATTTTTATACTTCAGGTGTTCATAAATCTTTAAAGAATAACCGTGCATACAAAGAGGGGGGAAAAGGGAGGCGGTACTCTAACGTTATACGTTGTAAGAGCTTTCGTAACCCAATGTTCATTTCTAACCGCACATATGTGTGATATGTACCGATTGCAAATAAAATTATCTTGCTTACTTTCTTAAGTTTGATTATCATAGGGTCTTTACGACTTTTACATTACCAAGGTTTGGCATAGTAAGATAACGTGATGACGGAAGGCAAAACACCTATTTCTAAAACAAAATAATTCTCCTGATAGCAAAAAAAAACACTTTAACAAGCACTTGTGCATGGTAGTATGAAGCACCTTCTATCAAACTCATGTTTAATGAGAAATATTAATCTGCTCAGCCCTGTTATACATATATGTCTATTTCAAAAGTTTCAATGAAACTTGTGATACTTTTTCATTCATTTCAAATAGTTTTTTCAAACTTAAAACAAAAAGCATTGCATATGTCACATTAAACTGATAATCCTTATTACAATGAATACAATACTTTCTTGTGGGTTTCCATGATCTATAATAAATGTAGACATATATCATCCTGCTGGTTTTCATGTGATAATGTTGTACTAGATAATTCTTTTATTTCACATGTAACATGCAAAGAATATTCCTATATGCATGTAAAATGTTGTGAATTACAATATATATACCAGGAAGTACATGCAGGTACCACATATGATGTTTGAATTATAATTCTCACTCAGTTCACAGTTTTATGTATATCCAAAATTATCTCAACTACTGCACATGATGCATAATGATTATGAACATTTCCTTTTGTGTGTTGATCCTTCAAGAAAAAAGTGCACAATCACATTTCCTCTGATGTAATACTTTTATGTCTTTGTCTTCAATGTTTCAAAGTCAGTTTTGACAGTCATGTGACCCTTCCTTTTGTTGTCATACTGTTTCATGTGACATGGCATGGGGTTTTCATATTCAGCACTGTTATAGTTTTGTTATATGTCCTCAAGCTTTCATCTTTAAAACATTGATTTCACTTTCTTTTCATGCATAGATCTAAAACTATCCTCATATATGATTACAAATTGTCTGACAACCCTTACATAACTGAAATGTTTGATCTGCTGCAAACTTGCTGCAGGTCTGCCGCAAACAAAAAGCTTGCAGGAACCCTTTGAATAATGTTTGCAGACGTTTGCAGCTAGCTGCAAACCTCCTGCAAACATTGCAGCTTTTTGCAGCAAGTTTGCAGAAACAAATATGTTTGCAGTAAGATTGCAGAAAAAATTAGAAAATAAAGGATGTTCGCAGCTAGATTGAAGGAATCTGACAATTTTATATGTTTGCAAGAGCATTGCAAGAAACTACTGAGCATGCCTATTGGTAACTTCCTGGAAGATAAAGATTTGAAATTTGAAAATGTTGGTAATTTTTGTGTCATGGTATATAAAAGTGTTCAGGGAGTTATTATAGTTTGCCAATCAACAGATTAGTTTTCAAAGACAATATTTGTAAGTACAAATTCATCATATAATGTAAACTAATGAAATTCATTCCCACCACAGATATCTGCATGCGTGAAGGTTAAACATACATTTTCAATATATGTAATCATGCAATATTAAGTAGTCCCTCATATGCTTAGAGATTATAACTTACAAAATATGTAAGTCTAGTTAAATTTTGTGACAATTTGAATTGAACTAGCTGTGTATATATATGCTCAAAATAAATCTTTTTTTTTTATCTTAAGATTCATGCATGAAATTGATTTGAGAACGTACTTGGAATTAATATAACTTATTAAAAGGTATAAACTCATGCTATGATAATTTTTCAATTGATAAAGTAATTGTCAATGAATTATTTTATGAATGGAAGTAACATAACTTTTTTAGAATTTGCTGTATAATACAGATAATATGATGTGTACACAACATGACATTCGTTAATTGTATATTAATGTATGTAGTTCCTGCAAGTTTGCAGCAAACACGAAGGAGAAAGATTGATTTGAATAAATATGTTTGCAGCAGGTCTGCGGCAAACACTCATTTGCATAAAAAAGTTTGCAGCAGGTCTGCAGCAAACAAGCAAGAAAAAGATTAATTTGCATAAATATGTTTTCAGCTGGTCTGCAGCAAACACTCATTTGCAAATAAATGTTTGCAGCAGGTCTGCAGCAAACACTCTTTATCATGGTAAATTGTTTGCTGCAAATACGGACTATGTGTTCGCTGCAAGTCTGCAGCAAGTTCACAGCAGACTTGCAGCAAATGTTTGCAGGAGGCTGATTTTTTCAGTAAGGGAATATCCTTGTTGTGTTGACTCTTCTTATAAACAAGTGGTCACTCTTTTTCTTTGATTACTTTTTTTCAAATTTCAGTTAGGCTAGTTAAAACTTGTATAACAGCATTGCCTCCAAGTCATCTTCATACATGTACTGAAAAAAATGTGTAAACAATTAGTGGCATTTTAAAGTGATTGGTATTCATGTTATGATACAAATAGAAAGCTTCAGTCAAAATTGTCACACATTTGTGTATTCCTTAATTATTATTGAATTAAAATAGACTTGACACAAAGTCCTACATTGAATTAAAATGAACTTTTAATTGATGATGAATTGTCTGTAAAAGTACAGCTTACTTTAACTGATATTTACCCATCACATTGCTTTGCCAATTTGTTATTAATCAATATGACTAAAACAATATTGGGTGGGTGTGATTAAATACAACAGATATCTTATATATACACCTAACCTGAGGGTCTGGATGGTGTTTACAGAATAGATAATAAACCTTATGGGCAAAAAGTGCAAAAATAAAGGACTTACAAATTAAAGAATTTAAGAAAAGACTGATAATAAAAGAGAATGATGGTGTATTAAAATACAAAGAACAGAGAATAATGAGCAACATATATATATAAAGATTATAGAAAATAGTATAAAAAAAGAATAAAGAAATATAATTAATACTTACATTTAATTGTATAGACCTCATATTTGATATTTTAGAAACTACACTCTTTATGCATTAACTGTCAACTTATATGTGCCAGGTGTAAATCAATCTGCAAAAGAAGGTACAATAATTACTGAAAGGTTTCAATTAAACTAAAGTATACGCACCAGATTGTAAATAAACACAATTAAGATTGATTTGTTGATCTACATTTTGTCAAAATTTGAAAAGATCTACACAATTAAAGTAACATAAATTTATATATACTTTAGATACACATTATTATAGTGAATCAATATTACAAATAAACATTTCATATATTATATTTATTATTATTAATCTAATGCCTATAAACTAAACAGAAGAAAAATCAACAAATTAATAGAGACCAAAAATTTAAATGTACACTAAAAGGGATGATTTGAAATGATAGTATAATGACTATCAGGTTTAAAACCATCAATGAAAAGTTGTTTATCAATTATGGCCAATATAATAAATGATATTTCTCACATATCATCATATCTCATGTACCTGTTTACACAATTTTTTTTAAATACAAACAAGCCATAGCCATAATAGTATTATGCCCAGAGTCATGCATGCATATATTTGAATAGTTCTTTGTTTTACTTTTATAATTATAATATATCATAAATTGGAATAAAAAATGAGTTATCATACATGTGTAATCAGATCGCAGGGGCATTTCCAGCCATTTAAAAAGGGGAAGTCCCAACCCAGGACAAAGACGGGGGGGGGGGGGGGGGAGGAGGGGGTGTCAAAGAAGTTCCCCATTTAAATGCATTGATCGTTCAAAGCACGTTCAAAGGAAGAGGGATTTTTAAATTATAAATAATTGACATGCATACGAAACAAATTGAGGGGGAGGAGGATTCGGGTCTAGGGGAAAGGTGGCGGGTCTCAGGCGGGTATATTGGGAAATTGCAACAACTCCTTACGTTGCATGGTTGCTGACCATTACATTTCTACAGCCTGCCCACATCATGTTGACATCGAAACGTGTAAATATGCCAATTTTCAAGTAAACATGCAGCTTTCTCTTCAGACTACATTCATAATCGTGAATGAAATGAATAATCCACGATCCTCGGCAGAAGGCTAAAATAAATTAAAACTAACGTACCTCAAAATATAAGCAACACACTTCTTTATCAACATGTATCATAACTTCTATCATAACAAGGTGTCAGATCAGCTGTTCGTGACAAGCTCAAAATTGACGTCGACAGAACGCTCTAGCCAATCACGTGTCGAATAGTTAAGAAAATGACGTCAGATTTAGATTGCGATGAAAACACCCACCGAAAATCATTGCCGTTTTTTTTAAACTGCATTAACCTGCCTGCGTTGCGAGAGTTTATGTTATATATCGAAGGCAATTGTAGTGACCTGTAATACAAGTAACGTTCAATTGAGTTTGTTATATGTCTTCAACTTGTGTTTCTGTCTCTGACCTAGGTTTTCTGTATTTGGCTTTTGTAGTGCATCATGACACAAGACATTTTTACGCGTGTGTTACTACACCATGATGAACTTTCGTGCAGGACTGCTGTGTGTATTTTTAACATGGAACTTTTGACCAGACACGACTCTTTGACATATGCAGGTTGGGTGTGCTATCATGATACAGTGTGTTCCTTGGTATATTACCTTGACCTCAAAATATAATTTTCAATTGACTTTACTTCTGAATATGTGGCATGTAGAGGAAATGTCATACGATTGTGAGTCTAGTGGCACGAGAAACTTCATGAGAGCTTGACCTTTGCTCTCAATGTACAATTTGAATATTTGTTTTGAATAAAATGGAGAATTGCCTGATTGGCACTCATATCAGATCGTCTTATATCTATATTAGATATATAGATATATTTGTTAGTATTGTGTACCGCGATGACCCTTTCCTCAAAATCTGCTTAGTGTTTTTTTACAAGAAACTCTTGACCAGACGATAACTTTTGGACTCTTGACCTATGCATATTGGGTGTGTCTCTCGGTATGATTACCTTGATGCCAAGGCAGGAGTCTTTGGTTTTGTTAGTCTTGTATGGTTTTAATTGTAAGTTAATTTTTATGTTCTGGAGTTTGAACTAGTACACATTTTGTTAATGGTCCATTTGAAGCCCGCCTCCGGGCGAGGGATTTTCTCGCTTTGTTGAAAACCCTTTGGTGGCCTTCGACTACTTTCTGTTTTTTTGTCATGTTACTGTCTCTTTAACACATTCCACATTTCCATTCTCAATTTTAAAGAATGTTTGGTCCAAATAAAAACTAAATCCTTTAATTTCCGTGAAAAATTAGAGAGACCATTTACTGCTTCAGTAGCACCATGTGCTTCCAGTTGTGATAGATAATGCAAAATGGTTCAATCCTTTTACCTTAGATTTTATTTCATGGACATGTCGGAATGGATAGTCGGTTTTTACATCTTAAACATGCACAGAGGAGGTATACGCATATCAATAAACTTAACTCAGTGCAAAGCACCTTTAAAGTACACTAAGAAAGAGAGCTCAATAAAGTGAAACCCTTTGTTATGCTGGTCACATGTACTTGAAACATCAATGTCTGTTACCAAACTGCACTGAGATCCTGAAAAAAATATGCAAGTTAATTCTATTATAGAAGTAGAATCAGTGGACTTAAATAAAATGTTCACTGAAATAAATGTAGAATATGTCTATTTGCCACAGATGCCCTGTTTGTGAAAAAAAACATGAGTAAACTTCCACATATAGATGCAGGATTCACGTAATTTTGACCGTCTTATGACCATCAGCATTTTGTATAAGTTTTTAAACACTTGGTGAGGCACACTAAAGTTAAAAAACGGAAACAACAGATTTAGCATTTTTCCTATATCAAGGCCCCGAGTTGACATTTGTATCATTAATATTGGTACTCGTAGCACATCTTCTTACATCTAATAATTCATGAACAGTGACGCCAACCAATATCGAACTTGATAGAGTTATGTTATGGGATAATGAGCATTGCATATAAGGTTTATAACATTTGATTGAGTCAAACTTATTTAAGAGAACGGAAACGAAAAATTCAGCTTTTGCTATGTTTTTAAAGGGACATGATAACTTATTTAATTCATGTTTGAATTGTTTTACATAGTCATGTCGGTGCCTTTTATAGCTGACTATGCGGTATGGACTTTGCTCATTGTTGAAGGCCGTATGGTGACCTATAGCTGTTAATTTCTGTGTCATCTGGTGTCTAGTGGACAGTTCTCATTGCCACTCATGCCACATTAGGTGGAAGGTGGGGATTCCGCTAACGTTTAACCCCGCCTTTTTTGTATGTATGTGCCTATCCCAAGTCAGGAGCCTGTAATTCAGTGATTGTCGTTTGTTTGTGTTACATGTTTGTTTTTCGTGCATTGTTTGTACATACATTAGGCTGTTAGTTTTCTCGTTTGAATTTTTTACATTGTCATTTCGATGCCTTTTATAGCTGACTATGCGGTATGGACTTTGCTCATTGTTGAAGGCCGTATGATGACCTACAGTTGTTAATTTCTGTGTCATTTGGTCTCTTGTGGAGAGTACTCATTGGCACTCATGCCACATCTTCTTTTTTGTATTGTGTATAAGTTTGTAGTATTCGGTTGAGGCAAACTTAAGTTTTGAGAACGGAACCCATTTTTTGGGACGTTTAGGACGGACTTTATGCCCCTCCACTATGGCGCCAAAACAGAAGTTTTTACTATTGTGCTGGTGATACTCATCCCACTAGCACTGTCATTAACACACACACAATATTATTATAAAAATATTCAATCTTAATTTTGATTACTTTATTTTTGGCCGAATGGTTATATGCATGCCCTTCACACGGAGTATCAAATTTGACAAATTTATTGTACATATACATTTTTTGTAATATTTTAAAGCTTATTTTTCAACTAATTAAAGCTTACAAACTTAAATTGATCATCACTTTCTTTTGCATTTGTATTTTAATATTCTGTTTTGAACAAAATTATTTGTTACATATACTTCACATGTATTTCTGTCAAATCTGACATTATTACAAAGCCAATAAAATAAAATTCAGTCCAACTTGAACTCGGCATTAAGATTCTGGTTTGTACTTGGCATTAAGATTCTGGTTTGTACTCGGCATTAAGATTCTGGTTTGTACTCGGCATTAAGATTGTGGTTTGTACTTGGCATTACGATTCTGGTTTGTACTTGGCATTAAGATTCTGGTCTGTACTTGGCATTAAGATTCTGGTTTGTACTTGGCATTACGATTCTGGTCTGTACTTGGCATTAAGATTCTGGTTTGTACTTGGCATTACGATTCTGGTCTGTACTTGGCATTAAGATTCTGGTTTGTACTTGGCATTACGATTCTGGTCTGTACTTGGCATTACGATTCTGGTTTGTACTTGGCATTACGATTCTGGTCTGTACTTGACATTAAGATTCTGGTTTGTACTTGGCATTACGATTCTGGTCTGTACTCAGCATTAAGATTCTGGTTTGTACTTGGCATTACGATTCTGGTCTGTACTCAGCATTAAGATTCTGGTTTGTATTCTGCTTTAAAATTATGGTTTGTACTTGGCATTAAGATTCTATTTGGTACTCGGTATTAAGATTCTGGTTTGTACTCGGTATTGAGATTCTGGTTTATACTTGACTTTAAGATTCTGGTTTTCTTTTGGCTTTAAGATTCTGGTTTGTACTCGGCATTAAGATTCTGCATTAAGATTCTGGTTTGCACTCGGCGTTAAGATTATGTTAAGCTTTGTACTCGGCGTTCAAATTTTGGTTTTTCTAGGCATTAAGATTCCGTTTGTACTTGGCAATAAGATTCTGGTTTGTACTCGGCATTAAGATTCTATTTGTTTCTTGGCATTACGATTTTTGTTTATACTTTGCATTACGATTATGGTTTGTACTTGGCATTACGATTCTGGTTTGTACGTTGCATAACGATGCTGGTATGCACTTTCCATTAAGATTCTGGTTTGTACAAAACATTACGATGCTGGTTTGTACGTGGCATTACGATGTTGGTATGTACTTGGCATTAGGATTCTGGTTTGTACGTGGCATTACGATGCTAGTTTGTACGTGGCATTACGATGTTGGTATGTACTTGGCATTAAGATTCTGGTTTGTACTCGGCATTAAAATTTTGGTCTGTACTCGGCATTAAGATTCTGTTTATACTTGGCATTACGATTCTGGTTTGTACTTGGCATTACGATTCTGGTTTGTACTAGGTATTAAAATTCTGGTTTGTACTTGGTATAACGATTCTGGTTTGTACTTGGAATTAAAATTCTGATTTTTACTTGGCATTAAAATTCTGGTTTGTACTAGGCATTAAAATTCTGATTTATACTTGGCATTAAAATTCTGCTTTGTACTAGATATTAAAATTCTGGTTTGTACTTTGAATTACTATTCTGGTTTGTACTTGGAATTACTATGCTGGTTATTACTAGACATAAATATTCTGGTTTGTACTTGGCATAACGATGCTGGTTTGTAAGTGGCATAACGATCATTGTGGTATTTCGTCGCATTACGATGCTGGTATGTACTTGGCATTAAAATTCTGGTTTGTACTTGGCATTAAGATTCTGGTCTGTACTTGGCATTAAGATTCTGGTTTGTACGAGGCATTATGATGCTGGTTTGTACGTGGCATTATGAGGCTGGTTTGTACTTGGCATTACGATTCTGGTTATTACTTGACTTCAATGTTCTAGTTTGTACTTGGCATTAAAATTCTGGTTTGTATTTGGCATTAATATTCTGGTTTGTACTTGGCATTATGACTCTTGTTTGTACTTTGCATTGAAATTTTGGTTTGTACTGATTTGAATGTATCATTGTTACATGTTCTGTCAATATTCCTGCAATCCTAAATGAATTTCCCTACAAATTTTCAGAATCGTTTTTTAAATACCGCTGTACAAATCTTAGATTAGTTAACAATCAACGATGTGCCAATCTCCTGCGCGGATTATAAAGATGCAGTAAGCGCTGTATTCTATCTGCGCGGATTATGAAGATGCAGTAAGCGCTCTATTCTATCTGCGCGGATTATCAAGATGCAGTAAGCGCTGTATTCTATCTGCACGGATTATGAAGATGCAGTAAGCGCTGTATTCCATCTGCGCGGGTTATGAAGATGCAGTAAGCGCTGTATTCTATCTGCGCGGACTATGAAGATGCAGTAAGCGCTGCATTCTATCTGCGCGGATTATGAAGATGCGGTAAGCGCTCCATTCTATCTGCGCGGATTATCAAGATGCAGTAAGCGCTGTATTCTATCTGCACGGATTATGAAGATGCAGTAAGCGCTGTATTCCATCTGCGCGGGTTATGAAGATGCAGTAAGCGCTGTATTCTATCTGCGCGGACTATGATGATGCAGTAAGCGCTGCATTCTATCTGCGCGGAGTATGAAGATGCAGTAAGCGCTCCATTCTATCTTCGCGGTGCATGATTTTTTTATGGAATATCTGTTTCACAGATAACGAAGAATATATTTCGATTGTTGTAATGACAATCTGTCCTCTTTTGCTCGAATGCGACCTACCTAAATAGACTTGTACTCGAGTTTGTACTTACATGAGCAACACAACGGATGTCACATGTGGAGGATATCATCAGCGCAGGAGCAACACAACGGATGTCACATGTGGAGGATATCATCAGCGCAGGAGCAACACAACGGATGTCACATGTGGAGGATATCATCAGCGCAGGAGCAACACAACGGATGTCACATGTGGAGGATATCATCAGCGCAGGAGCAACACAACGGATGTCACATGTGGAGGATATCATCAGCGCAGGAGCAACACAACGGATGTCACATGTGGAGGATATCATCAGCGCAGGAGCAACACAACGGATGTCACATGTGGAGGATATCATCAGCGAAGGAGCAACACAACGGATGTCACATGTGGAGGATATCATCAGCGCAGGAGCAACACAACGGATGTCACATGTGGAGGATATCATCAGCGCAGGAGCAACACAACGGATGTCACATGTGGAGGATATCATCAGCGCAGGAGCAACACAACGGATGTCACATGTGGAGGATATCATAAGCGCAGGAGCAACACAACGGATGTCACATGTGGAGGATATCATCAGCGCAGGAGCAACACAACGGATGTCACATGTGGAGGATATCATCAGCGCAGGAGCAACACAACGGATGTCACATGTGGAGGATATCATCAGCGCAGTACATTCGGCAATCCTCGGTAGAATCCGCTACTCTCCTTCTATCCCGTTAGATGAGGGTACGGAATCGACCGAGTTGAGACGAATGCAGCGCAGTAGTCAGTACTTCGGTACTAACATGATTTATAACAAACCTTTATAAAATTGTCCGTTTATAAATTCAGAAATTATTCGGAAACTAAGGTTTTAACTCCCTCAGGCAATGTTGACCTTTAATCGATTTGGCTATTAATTTGAGGCCTCTTTTTTATCATATAACTTGTTAACTGTTTCGGTTCTTATACATCTTTGACTTTCAAATATTCGGCTTTGAGCATTCCTAATGATGGTAAATTCAGAAAAGCGCTTCGGACGCATGAATGTTATATAAAATGTTGTTTTCATTTTTTACGCCTCTCTCTCTCTTATGTTATATATTGAAATACTTTGGGACTTTAACATTTTGTAATTAGTCATAATTTTGCTTACTCACTATGAAGATCTGGTATAAGATAGATTAATTGTTGGTTGCTTTACGTCCAGTGGCAAATATGTCATGCATATTCAGGACGAGAACAACTTAACAATAAATTCAATAGGTAAGGTCTTGAATGACAACAGGATGATATTTACTGAAAATTAAATCAAAGATGATAAAATCCTTAAAATTTTGTAATACAACTTATTTCTTATTTAATTCTTGTTTTGTAGATCTGGAATGTGACCATCGTGCTATTCATTAATCAATGAATCATGAACGAGACAGAAGTAAGCGCAACTACAGTGACTGCTACAGTTTTGTTCATGTCAGTCTCTACAGTAACACTAGCGTTAAATCTTTTAGCAATAATCATCTTAATTAAAACCAAAACATTACGGAAGCAAAAATTCACGTGTCTCACATTGTGCCTCAGTCTTGGTAACATCATAGCTAGTGCAACTGGCATTTTTGCTGGAATTATTATATTACTGCAATTAAGGAATATACATATTCCATATATTTGTCTTGTCGTTATACCATTTTTGTCCGCAGCACATATTTTTTCTCTAGTGCAAGTCTTGTTTATCTGTATTGAACGACTCCTAGCCACCCGTTCTACACGACAAACTAAAACATGGTCAAAGAGACACGTCATCTTTTATATAGCCTCGTTTTCATTAATTACTGCATACAGCGGTTTAATTGGTGGTTTATATGGAAATCCGAATTCAACAACATGCCAACTTGATATCCTTTTCAACGATAACTTCTGGATATATCAACTCTCCTTGTCAACATGCAGACTCTGTATATATGTATTAATTGTTGTTTTTTATGGCATTGTTTTTTTCCGATTGAAAAAGAGAATGACTGTGGTTTATCATGAAGATACTTCAGCTAAACCGGCTCAATCTGGATCATATTCAGATCAGCATCTACCAGGTTCTTCATACGGTCATGAAGACAGTGAAGGAAAATCAAGCTGTCCACGAAAAGCAACAACGCTAAACAGACACCCAGATTTAACAGATCACACGGATCAATTCAGGAGATCGATAAATACTCTAGGAATAATAATTATAGTAGTTACAGTCAGTGTATTACCATCTGTAATCCTTAACATTGTATCGGCTTGTAATGCTGACATCGATCTAACGAAACTTACACAGTTTTCTAACATGTTAGCTTTGGTTGATCCACTCGCAGAACCTTTCTTATACGTCCTGCGTTTAAGAGAGTACCGAAAGGCAATCGTGTGCAAATGATAAATACTTGTAAAATATATTGGGAAAGACAATTCTGCACATTTCATCAATCTCAATATTAAAGTCAAATGTATGCACTTGTTGGTATATAGCGAAGCTCTGGTAACATGGCGCATTACAAGATTCGCCAGAAACTTTAAATAGGAAAAATGCAACAAAGATGAGGACATAAAAACGAAACCCTGTCGGTTCGCGAAACATGAAACATCTTTTTGCTGTTCAATTTTAAATACAAATTTAAAACTTGACACTTTTCCTGTGTTTATATTCTAAAGAAATGCTTGATGATTGTATAGTTAGACAAAGAAATGTGGTATTTCATTGCATCTTGTAAAACTAACCGTGAAATGGCTTATTTCTATTTGATGAGGCACGCGATTTTGAAAACAGGCATGCATGTCCTGTGTGTGTTTGCCTCGTTATGATATACATACATTAGCTCTGAACTTTTGCGTTGATGAGGTAGTTGAACTAGTTCAACCATAGACATAGTACAGCCAGTTATTTAATCGTAGAGAAAGGCAAGATTTCATATATAAGCATTTTCTATATTTACAACTTTATAAGACTTGTGCGATTTATAGCTTCGTATGTCGTTTCTGACTCCTCTCCTAGTTGAACACCATGGGTTTCCCCTAGTTTTCTTTTGGTTTCCTTTGTGGTTAGATGCTATCTAATTGACGTATTTCCCATATCTTCCTTTTATTATCATATTAATATTTAAATCGAAATAAAATTCTAAATTTGATAAGACGTGTTAACACTGGTACGCAGATTTGTTTATCATTTCTTAAAGGTCAACTTAAGAAAAGCATGACCTTGTGCAATGACCTTGTGCAATGCCAATATATATGTAAACAGTATCGAATATAGAGTTCAGGATGTAGGATCACAATTTCTCATAACTGTACATGTATAGCGATATATATATTAAGTTATGTTAAATCTTTCAAAAACAAAGTCAATGTTAATAACAATGAGAATTATATTATAATTAAAGATTTTTCTACTTTGTTGAATTGGTGACATTTAGGGAGCTACCATTTGATTTTTATGGGGGGGCTAGGATGAAAAATTTTGTCCTGCATTTTTTTTTTAGCTGTAATCTCTGTCCTGCCTTTTTATTTTTCACTCTGTTCGGTCCTGCCTTTTTTTTTTTATAGTTTATCCTGATTTTTTTTACCTAAAATGTCGTCCTGCCTTTTTTTTTTTGCAAGTGTCTCATCCTGCTTTTTTTTTTACTCAAAACTCCTGTCCTGCCTATTTTTTTCAAATTTCATCCTAGCCCCCCCATAAAAATCAAATGGTAGCTCCCTTAAGAATAAGTTTATTCAAATGATCAATTACATTACACGGATGATTGTTGTTTTTTGCTGGTTCTCATATTTGTTTTTCGTTTATTGTTTTGCATAGTTTGTTCTTATGTTGTGCGGTTTCATCACTGTCACTTGTTAGGGTGAGGGTTTGGCGCAAACTCCCCGGCAGTGCCAGCTCCGATCCGCATACGGGTCCGCATACTACTCTACACTATTCACTGCCTTCGGCTTTTTTCGTTACGCGCTCTTCAAGCGGTTTGACCCGATTGACCCTTTGTTGCTACTGAAGCAAATATGGCTGAACATTGATGAATGATGATATTTGTTATCAACTTTACCAGTATATATGAATAAAAACACTAACCGTAAGTAAAATGCACTCAATCCAAATAATTTTACAAAATAAAAAATTTGCAAATTTCTGTATCGTTAGGTCGAAGAATTCAATTCTGGCATGAAAACTCAATCGACTGTGTTGCATATTGCCACAGGAATCGGAAGTTCTATCAATAAAATTTTGTGAATAATAAAGTCGACTATCGCGAGAAGCTCTATTGATAGTCGACTTTATTATTTACAGAATTTTATTGATAGAACTTCCGATTCCTGTGATATTGCCATATAAAAAAATCTTCGTCAATGAAGAAACATAAAATATGATCTTCTCGTCTGTGAAGTTGAAAGAACACTCAATATAACGCCGGTCTCACTTATTAGCGACAAGAAGCGACAATAAGAATAATATACTAGTCAACAAAAGAAACGATACACGACTAAATTTGAAATCAAATTTATCAAAAAGTATTAAATATAAAACAAAATGAGTTGCACTGTTTCAAAAAGCTTTTATTTGCGATGTATGCACATATGATACTGAAAATCAAAACCTGTCAGAAAGTAACTAAATTCTGTGCAAACGATCATAGGGTGCAAATTAATTTTTTGCCGAAAGTTGGATAAAAAAACGACCCACAATTTTCAAAGTACTAAATGAATTTTCAAATTTATTTAAAAATATTCAATATGCTAATCAAGTTGTGTTCATGTTGTTAATTATGGGTTGCAATATTGTGTTTTTGAATTTTTTGGTCTATGGTAAATCAATTGATAATGTATACATTTTAACGATTTCTTTTGGGGCCGAACTTTGCTTTACAAATAAACGAAGAAACTGTATGATTTATTTTCTTTACCGTTTAATGAGAGGTTGGCATCATTAGTTGGAACTTCTGTTTTCAAAATGTCGTTTCATGAAAATTTTGTCAAAAAATTCAAATTTCGCCAAAATGGCGTTATGAAAGCAAAATTATTTTTTTTGGAAACAGATTTACATTTCAGTGGTCATTAATATTTCCATCATCATTATTGGTCGTATAATCGAAAAACTTCATCTTAAATTCGAAAAAAAAGTTGTGTATCGTTTCTTTTGTTGACTAGTAAATAAGCGACAAGAAGTGACAAGAAGCGACAAGAAACTATTTAGTGACAAGAAGACATTTCCTTTTTATTAGAATTACTTATTCCAAATAAATATTAAAAGAATATGCAAAAGAAAACAATTTCAACGACAAGAAAGTTAATATTGATAGAAAAATAATTGAAACATAGATAAATAGATCAGCGGTTTTAATTTTGCTTTTCTGTTTATTTCTCTATTCTATATTTTGTCATTATATATCATTAAGAATTAATAATAATCATTGTAATAAATTGTTTGTAATTATACTGCTCTCTTAGGGCGTCCTTGATTAACAATAAAAATATTGTATTGTATTGTAATGATAAACTTGCAAAATGCATGATTTGTGCATTATTGTCCAGAAAATACATACACAAATTGTGAAATACAAAGAACTGAAATCAAACAATAGGAAAGCATTGATGGAGTAAAGGAAAATAGTTCCGGAACGGAAACGATCATTGTCCGGAGTTTGGGTTTGGCGCCAACAAACTAGTTTAACCCCGCCATATTATATATTATGTATGTGCCTTTCTCCAAGTCAGGAGCCTGCAATTCAGTGGTTGTCGTTTGTTGGTGTATATCATAAATTGTTTTCGTTCTTTATTTTGTACATAAATCAGGCCGTTATTTTTCTCGTTTGGATTGATTTACACAGTCAGAAAGCAATCCCTTAGAAATGACCGTTGTTGCTACTTTCTTAATTAAGACAACAATGGGACTGATATTAAAACCCGCCATTCTGAAAATGCGTTTATTTCGCGGAAAAAAATATTTGGCGCCAATTTGGAAATATTTGTTTTTCTGTTTCATACTTGCCATGAGGGTCAAAAATAGATTTCTTTTGATTTTTAATCACTATGGTTCTTACCAGTGGCGGATCCAGTTTCTATAAGAGAGTCCCACTGACTGCCTAAGAGGGGGCCCGCTCCGGTCATGCTTCAGTGATTCCCTATATAAGCAACCAATTTTTCCCCAAAAAGGGAGGGGGCAGGCCCGGCCCCCTAAATCAGCCTCTGCTTACTGAAAAGTAAATAATACTTAAATATGTTAAATTTGTCGTCTTTCAAAAATTACATTATTAAACGCCGTTCATCGTCGTTTATAAATTATGGGAACTTGTCTATTATTTTTTCTTCTTTTATTCACAGATAAACAAAGATTATATATACTATATAAAAAACTAATAGTACTTATCTCAAAGTAATAAAAAAATATCAGTCTAACGTTCAATCACCCCGTTCAATCACCCCGTAGGAAACCTCGTTCGAACTCAATTCCAAAAAGAAAGACATTTTTGACATTGTAGTTTTTTGGTCTTACACATCGATGTTAGATGTTATCCTGAACACAATGTACACACATTTAGTGTGTTTGTTTTAAAAAAAAAATGACGAGTTCAGCTGTGAATATTTGACTGGATTAATTATTCTCTTCAAGTCAGTGAAATGTTTGACTTAACTAAAACAAGGTAAGGGAATCTTAAAAAACTATCTTTGCACAACATTAACTGCTTTTAAAAAAATTACTAAACAAAACTCATTCGTTGTTTATAATATTATAAAAAAAAAATTGTGATGAAGGAATCCTGTAAAAGTAAATGAAAAAGTTTTGTCCTACTTTAAACAATCTCTTTTAGACTAGCATTTTAATCACTCTTATTCAAAGCATGTTCATACTGACATGAAGTGTGATCTATATAAAAGCATATTTGTTGACTTAACAAAAACTGCTCTGAAATAATTTAATATAAAAATAAAAATGCATTGTTATTATTATTATTTTTTAAATAGAAGAAGACAAAATAATTGTTTTAGTGTTTTTTATATATAATTTGAGTCCATTCATTAGTAGAACTTGCATGGAATCAATGAGACATACTTTTTAATTTATAAACACAAACAACGCTGAGTTATGATTTACACAAAGAACGTTACTAAAGAGAGTGAAATTGTCAATGAGATCACGATAAAGACATGCAATTGGCCGTTTCATAATCTAATGCATCATGGGTAATATTTTCAAAAGTGTACCCCAAAGCGTTTTGATTGGTTTAAAACGTTATAAACAATGGAAATTCAACCAATGACGTAACGTTATTTTCACTTTGGGGTACGAACAATGAAATTACCCATGATGCTTTAGATTCTGAAACGGCCAATTGATAAGCGTTGACAGGCAAGAAAACGACTAAGAAACTTGTTTTCAGTCATACTTCCTAGGTGAACACTTTAAATGCAATCGGTTTTATGTCTATAACACTGCACCAAAGTTGAATATTAGTTGTATTGTTACATGATAGTATTGCATGAGTACAAAGATCACCAACACATTTATCGCATAATATTCTGTTGTTTTGTAAGTTTTCAAGTTTTCTCGCACAAGACAGCACTCGGACGTTACAAAACTAGCTTGCCGGCGCATCAATGGTAGTGCTATTTTCCACGCCGCATGCGGTACACAAAACGGATAAATATCTTTGATAGCAACAGTATCAGAATCCAATGATATACGCTAATGTCACTCTCCTACTCCTACCTGATAAAAAGACGACTCGACGATCGACATCAATGTTACAGCACTTGTATTTCTATAATGTCACAAGCAAAATCTAACATGGTTTTATTTTGATTGAACTAAACATCAACGAGTTTACGGAGAAGAATATGGAATGAGATAGATGAATGTGGAAGGCGACATGCGGACACAGAACAACAGTTTCCGTTCACCGATAAAACTTTCAAATGAAAGCTTCTTGTATACATATATTTATTATACTAAGAGCAAGTCTAAAAATGTACAACATCACAAAACAAAGTAGAGGCTCACCTGTATCTACTGTGGTTTTGGAAATCATGTAAAATAAGGTTAAAACCCCCCAATTATGATTATGACCAAGTTTGATCCAGTAGTTAAATTAAAAGCAAGTCATCCCATTGTAATCTTACAATAGTTACTGAAAACCCCTTATTATTATTTAAATTAGTTTTCAAGATGTGACCATTTGAAATTGCTTTTTTACAATTTTCCCATAGACTTCTATAGTCAACCCCTATGTTCTATTTTTAGCCGTGGCTCACTTGATGAGTCTTTTGTATGGTATCTATGATGAGTTAATGTGGCCATTTGGGCCAGTTGAGCTAAAAAAAAAAGTAAAATCATGAACAAAGATTAAATATTTCGGATAACTAATATCTTTCATCAGTAAGATGTCAAATGATTCTTATCTTGACATGTGGTAGTCAAACTGAAATAATAATCTTGATCGTTATACAAATAATCACGAATCTATACGCTTGTAAATTTCATCAATATTGATATTTGGGAGGAGGAATACATCCCTTAAAACTGTGAGAGTCCTGTACTGAAGACTGAGTTACAGGAAACAAGTGATGGTAGGGATTCATTCCATGTTTTTTTCATTAATGTCCTCTGGGGAAACTGTTCTTAACTTTCTTATCCAAAAGCAAATATGTCGGCCCTTGACCAACCCTCGTTGTGGTCTATGATAGTGATGGTAAGGTTTTTGAGATCAGCATGGTTTGTCAATTTTAAATACTGGCTTTTTTGTACTAGTTATATAATGGTCAACACAAAAGCCGCATTTGCTTACTTTTTTAATTCAACTTTAGTATACTGTTCACAAATTGTAATCAAAAGTTTATTTAATTCGTTGACACACTCATCGATTTTAAGTGTAGAGTTTCCATAGTAAAACTGAAATATCTAAATCTAGGAAAGGACAGTCAAGATAACGGTAAGTGTTGTTTACTTTATCAATTAAATGCAATCAATTTAGATGGGTCTTTACTGAGTTTGTTCATAAACTGTGATTCATAACGGTACAAGAACAAGTCTGCTATTAAAGAGGCATAATTGGTGCCCATAGCAATACCTACTACCGGTTGATAAACTTTGTTGCCATAACGTACATTAATATTACCAAGAAGAAAATTAACAGCTTCAATCATCTCATCCCACCTTTAGTAAATATATCTAGCATATTTACCTTCCTCATTAGAAAAGAAGACTATAAATGAGTTGCAGAACATATACTTGCATTTAAATTTTCCAAACTACCATTTAATTAAATAGGAAAACTTAAATGTTTGATAAGATTGTGTGGCAGTGTACTGTAAACTGTAAAGAGTTGAAAAGTCAAAACTGTCAACAAAATCAAAATGACCGTCTAACATCCAAAGAATTTTGTACACTCCAAAAATAGCTAATGCCACTGTTTTGATATATCTTATTACAAAAGAAAATGATAAGTTCTTCGATAGTTGTTTAGGAATTAGTTAATGCATTTTATAATCTAATGTTCTCAGATAAATTATCATGGTACGTGTTTCTTTTTAACTAACATAAGATCTATAAAACATAAGAAGGAAAAAAATATGACCATGATAGGCAAACCGGAAGTTAATGTCAGTAGGCTATAGAATTATACTTAGATATATATCTAATTAGTCTAAAGTTATGCCAGCATATTGTCTAATGATGGCACGTGCCAATCTAGAAGAAAAACAATTAGAGATGGGAGATGTTATACACAAATAATGTTTCATTTTCACAAATGTTGTAATAGATCAAAACCTTCAAACACCAGCTGCAATACAATACAATTAAAATGTAATTAAAAAACAAGTATGCTAAAATAATTCGATTTAGTTTTCCGTTTAATTAAAATTTAATTATGATCAATTGTTATATTTTGTAACTTTCGATAGTGTAAAGGTTAGACACACTTTAAAGATAAAGATAATGAAGCAGTATAATAAATAATATCAATACATATAAAATCTTGATAAACTACATATTGGTGCTTTTAAGCATGACTGTGTACGATTTTTTTAACTGACAATGCTTATGTTATACAAAACTCCATAGCGTCTAATGAAGGAAATAAATGAAATTGTTTCTCAAAAAGAAGTTAAGCGTTAGTGCTTCTTGATTTCAGAAATGTGTAAAAAAAATGTTTAAAAAAAAATGACATATTTGCCCTTCAAAATTTCTAACTGACTGTGTTCGTGAACTGAACAATTGAATTTGTCATTGTGCATGCCTTACAAAGGAACCGTATACTAACATTAAGTTATTGCTTCATTAAAGGATTAAGCGTGGTAATGGCGATGATTGATTTAGAATTACTCTGCAATCTTTGCAAATTTAGCTTAAGCATTTTTTGGGTATACACTTGGAAACTTTATTGATGGGAATTTATATTCATGTGAATCTCATGTAGTTTTTTTTTCACCTGAAATTCAGGTCAATTTTCAAAATGAAGTTACATATATATATGATGAAGTACTACCTGAAAATTATTTTAAGTTTAATTTTATTTGTTCATTGCATAATAAGCTACAGAAGTATTAATGTGTTATACTGTATCATTCCAAGCAAAATATATTCATTTATAATAAGGAGTTTTTAAATGTTGTAACTTCGTAATCAGTATTTCTTTTCGTTAAAGGGGCACTAGCTTCGAGATATATAAAAATTTTAAAATATGATTGTTTTTGTTCAATCATTAATGAAAGTGAAAAAGTAAAATAAAATTCGCTTTTTGCAGCCAGTATGGTTCATTTTTGTCAGAATAAGCTTAGAAACCTCGATGATGAATTATTCACCTGCGAGTGAATAATTTGTCCTCATTGAATCTGTATTCATGTGACCGTCAATTTAACTCCTTAGCTAGAGATTGATTACGCATGAATTTTGCGTGTTCAGTTATTAAAAGGAAAAGAATGTCAACATTGAAAGCGAAACAAAGGTAAATTATTTGATTGACCGATTCGATCCAGAAAAACTCATTCTAATACTGGATAACATATATTTTTAACCTATACTATGAAATTAAACGGACATAGAAAAATCAAATTGCACGACTTCGCTTCCTATTTATATCTTTATTTATGTTTATATCGCTTATATGACCGTCGACATTCTTCGGAGGTCAACCAGTTAATTAAATGTCATCTAGACTAAAATACACACGAAATGATGATACATTTTATCGAGCCCATGCGTTGTATATTATTATAGTATTATTTTAGACTTATTATATACAGTTTGGATATACGTTTTTGTATGTTATAAATCAAAAATGAGTATTTGAGTCAAATCAGTGAACAGGAATTTGACAGCCAATGCCCCTTAAATAATATGCAATACTTCAAAGCTTTAAATTCTTTATTATCAAACATTTTATTGTAAAAAGATGTTTTAGAAAGTTTCAACTGTTATTTAATTTCACAAATTCATAAACACTAAAACAAGAATGGAACTATAGAATAAAACTAAACATCGATGCAAATAAAAAACAGCATGTTCTCTCAATCTTCATAATATTATGCAGATAATTAGTGGATATAAAGATACAAATGACACCAAAAGGAATTAGGGTAAACTTCTTGTCTTCTATGTTTTACAGAAGGCTAAAGTGTCAGTTTTTTATGGCTTTCCATGATTATTTCTATTTATATTTTTAAATGTTACTAGAGTGATTGTTTGGGTTTTTTTTTCTAGAAATATCATGTATAAAAGTGCATTTTATTGATAAAAATATGTACTTCATAAAGACAAGTGTGCTATTTACATTAGGGTTTAGATTTGAGGACAAAGAGAAATTTACGACTGCTTGAAGGGGTCATTAAACGATTTTCTCAATATCTTTTTACTCCTTTTACATGTTTTATCTCTAACTATCATGTTTTAATGTTATTGAATATCTTAATTTTTATAGTTTTCAATTGCGAAATTTTAATATCGAACCTACTGCTAGCAGCCGGTTTGATATTGAATATCGAATAACTTCACATTCATACTTATTTCGTACTTTTAGAATTATACTCTTTTCTCACAAATTCCAACAATGTAGATAACCATGCTTCGTTTTATTTTTGGAAACTTTATTCATGGGAATTTATATTCATGTGAATTTTTTGCTTTCAAAGTCTACCAAAGTACAGTGAATTTTGCTAATTGAAACATTTCTAATGTATGAGACAATTATAGTCATGATGGTTATAATCAGCTTTAGGGTTTAGCTGGAGCATAACAATACTGTTTCCTCTGAATCTTTAATTGCTGTAATTGCGTAATCGGTATTTCTTTTCGTTAATATTTAAGGAATGACCGGAGCGGGTTATTTAACAGTGTGCACCACATTTTTTATGTTATTTCGAATAGACAGAAAAAATATTACAGTCATTTCTTATAATTTAATTCTAAATTCCATTTTAAACCGTTGAAAACCATGAAAAAATGTTGATGACGTTATGGTCACATGAATAAATTATGTTTATGGGCTAATAACAAAATAACGTCAGCCAATAAGTAGACGCGTGGAGACCGTGTTTAGTTCACTTGGGTGTGTAGGCTTGGTTTATATCAATACGCGATTAGTAGTTGTGTTACGTCACTTTGTAAAAACAACACGGTGTTGAGGAAAAATCTGAAAGGTTTCAACAGACGAAGAAATTGATGATGAACAATTGAAATAAATGCAGAAAACACATTGAAAGCTAACCAGTTGTTATTGTTGGCATTTGTTTTTGTATACAATACAATACAATACAATACAATACAATATTTTTATTTTTCCAAATTAAAGGGCCCAGTAAGAGCATAACATTAATAACAACACGACTAAACATTACCGAGTGATTAAAGAAACATAAAATAATAGTTCATATGCATGAGGAAAGGGTCAGTGGTCACGGGGAGATTATTTGGCTATCTATTAGAGTATTTCACTAATTTTCTGATTTTCTAAGTTCTGGGCTTTTATCAAGTTATGCACATAAAATAGATAAAAAAAACTTCTATCTTCACTAGTCATGATCCATATAAAAAGATCATTTCTGTTTAAATTAACTAAACTGGGGTATTTTTTATATAATCAGTCATATCTCTTCTGATGTTATTGTAAAGAGGGCATTCCAGAAGAAAGTGCATTTCATTTTCAATAGAATTTGAATTACAATATAAACATATCCTCTCATGTCGAGGTAATATTTCATGTTTACCACATACATTGGTAAATCGTTCATGTCTGCCAGTTTCTATCCTTAAACAGTGATTGCCGATTCTGTATTTTGTTAACAAATATTTTTTGGGGAGCTTTAAATCTAATTAATTTTCAGTCAAATGGCCTTTTGAAAGAAAAATAAGTGTCCAATTTGCCTTGATTCTGTAAATAAAAATCTCGCATTTTCTTCCAATCATTTTGAAATTTAATTTGAGCTGTTTTTTTCAGCAAATCTTTAAATCTATTTTTGCCTAAATGTTTACATATATATATATTTAGATCAATACCCAAATTTTCGCTCTAGAAAATTATATTAGAGAGCCATGAATTATTGGAGCTAGTTTGAGCTTTACTCGCAATCATTTTTAATTCAGCATAAATCAGATGGGAAACTCTCTAGTCTATGCCAATACATGAACATGTGTGTTAGCAAATTTTGATAAAGAGGATATCTACCCAGTTCAGACAGGACTGCTACATTTCTGCACATCTTTTTTACACCAATAATATACTTGGAATATTTTAAATTTAGCTTCTCAAACTCCCAATATTTGATTATGTCATACATGGATATATTTTTTTCCTTTTAGGAGTATTGTTAATAACACCCCAATTTTTACAACCATGCGTTACAATTGGCTGTATACAATGATAAAATAAACTGCAAAAGAGTTTAATAGAAGGATTTGAAGATTTCAAATCTTTATAAAGTTTAAAACTGACCTTTTGAACTTTTTGGAATAATTGTTTCCTGGATTCATTAAACTTTCCAGTATTTGGATGACTTTGCCAAGATATTTGTATTGTTTAACACATTCGATAGAATTATTTCCTACATTGAAATCTTCATTAAGTAGTCTACCACTCCTATTGAATATAATAATCTTTGTTTTCTTCACATTCATTTCCATACACCAATCTTCGCAGAATGTGCACAGAGTAGCAAGTCTCTTCTGAAGCCCTTATTTGAGTCAGATAATAATACAAGATCATCAGCATATAGTAGACATGGTATCTTTTAAACCAATATATAGACCAATGGAGGTAGGTTCTTTATATTGAAGACTTGATCACTTTGATCGAAGGCCAATATACTAGTAGTCTTATTGTCACATATAAAGATAGTCGATGAGATAAATTCGTTACACAGTTTGCTAGGGTCCTAATACGATATATATGGGGTCAACAAATTTCATCTATATCGTATTAGGTCTCTAGCACATTCTGTAACTGTTACTAATCATATTTACACTAACCGACGTATGCAAATTGTCCAAAGTAATGAATCGGTACTCATGATTGCAATAATTTCAAATATTGAAGGCAATCATATATTACTGATTTTATGAATGAAGAGATCAATGTATGTTGGAATAGAAAATGTTTATAGTGTTTTAATCAAGGTTCATCATAACTTTTTGACTAACATAGCCGTTTGTTTATTTTATTACATTCTGCAGGCTTAAGAAAAGGAATCTCTAATTACAGGTAAGTATTTAATTATATGAAACATCACATGCATTCAAATTTTATTTGCCTAGTTCCTGCCATGTCTTTAAACTTTACAAGGTGCACTGGAGGTACTCAGAGTAAATTGTGTGGAGTAAACACGGCCATATTTCTCGACTCCTTCTGATGAACATCAAGGTAGATATAAAATTGAGAATGGAAATAGGGAATGTGCCAAAGAGACAACAACCCGACCATAGAAAAAAACAACAACAGAAGGTCACCAACAGGTCTTCAATGTAGCGAGAAATTCCCGCACCCGGAGGCGTCCTTCAGCTGGCCCCTAAACAAATATATACTAGTTTAGTGATAATGAACGCCATACTAATTTCCAAATTGTACACAAGAAACTAAAATTAAAACAACAACAGACTAACAAAGGCCAGCAGCTCCTGACGTGGGACAGGCGCAAACATGCAACGGGGTTAAACATGTTTGTGAGATCTCAATCCATATTTCTCCACTCCTTCTGATGAACATCAAGGTAGATATCCATATTTGTCAACTCCTTCTGATGAACATTAAGGTTGATATCCATAATTATGTGTTTCACTCAGACAATGAATTGTATATTTGTTCAGTTGTGTTGAGTATGTTCCCAATTTGATTTACTTTTACAAACTGTATCGCTGTATAATTTTTTTTAAATAGAAATAATAATTCTATGTCTATTTAAATGTATTCTCAAACAAAGAACAATTCTGTTTCATCTGCATTATCTTATTTAAACAACTAACTTGATTATTCTCCGCGTTAAAAAGTTTTTAACTATAGCAAATGTCTTTTTAATCACCCTTTCGTTTTCATTCTGCAAATATTTACTGTTAATGTACGTGCAGGTTTAAATTTAAATTTGACAAGTATTTTGAAAGTATTTAATTTAGCACATTTGGCAGCATCCGTTACCGAGGCATTTCGTAATTATGATGATTTGCATGTAACTTTTTGGTTGGTCCCATGCTTTCTATTGAAATTGTTGCTATTACATAGTTGTGATGTTTCTCATTTTATTGAGCAATAATCTTAATTATTCCAGACATAAATAGTCATGAGATGTAAATATGTTGGGATTGTTAATTGTACAAATATTCAACTAATTTTGCGCAAATTTTAAGTGAAATAGAATGCAAAACGGTTGCTTGTTTGCAGTGGGATCCTGAAATTAAGTATATGTATTATTATTTTTTTACATAGCCTATACGTATACTATTTAAGACGTCGTTTTGTGTAATACAAGTTACATAAATGTAAAATTAAATGATTACAGTTTATCCTTTTGTGAAACTTTAGTGTTACTGTGTGATGTCATGTTGGTTTACTAAGCGCTGTGGTTGTCTATTTTCTGTTTTGTGCATGGACGTCGGTCGTCTTTATTTGTGTCTTGGTTTTGTTTATCCTTCACTTTTTTATTATTCTGATCGACAAGTTTCATTTTAATTATTGTTGACTGACTCAAACACCATATCGATTTGAACATTGAACAATATGATTGATCTGCATCCGTATAGAAACTGATATTATAGAAAAGAAATTATTGTACAGTATTGAAGATGAGTTCCATGTATTTTTAAAATGTCCACCATATGAAGATCTTAAACATATTGTTTCATAAAGCTGCATGCGGATTTTAACGTTTAATCAGATAATGAAAAGGTGTTGTTTTTTTATTGAATAATGATAAAGTTTTTGACAGTGTCGCCAAAACCTGCAATAACATTTTATTCAGCAGAAATGTCTTATTATATACTAGTAATTGCGTATGCTGTACTTTAATGATATTCTTAAGCAAATATATATTATATATAATATGTACAATGTCGAATTGTTTGTTTTTTTTGTAATATTGATGGAACAGTCTCTCATAAATCTTTTAAGTTTGGCACATACATGTACAATGTTAACTGTAAGTTTGTTGTTATGCATGTATTTTTTATGTACCTGGAAGAATATTTTATTGGGTAAATATATGTAACTGTATTTGGTGAGACTATGATAATATATTGAATATGAATCTGCTTCGGAACAAGGTTATGCTTAACTTTTCGGAGTATCACTAGTCTAGCATTGTTTGCATGAACCAAATATGTTGCCCTGTCTGAAGAGTTTTATATTTGATCCATATTCTACTTGTTGTACAGCTATGTTTCGAGTTAATGTACATTTGCTTTTTTCAAATATTACATTTGGTTATATCAGCAACTATGAAATGCTAGCTGAACGAAACCATTGTAATATTCATCGTTTATTCAGCTTATCCCCGATTCATTTTGTTTTTAATTTGAGGATCATTATCAAAATACTTCATTCACAACTTCATCTAATTTTCATACATTTCTTTCATAATATCTCAAATCATATAAACTCATTCACGCCTTGGAATGAATATGCATTACTAAGCCATATTATTCGCCAAACATACAGACGAAAGAGAAAAGGTGAAATAGTAAACATCAGAGTAAAATTAGTAAAATACTGAACTCCGAAAAAAATCAAAAACGGAGACTCCCACAAATGGCTAAATCAAAAGCTCTAATACATCAAACGAATGCATTACAACACTCATATTCCTGACTTGGGACATGTATTTTTGTCTCGCTTTAGCGAGACATATGTATGCTGTTTCCGGCGTCGGCTGCGGCGACGTCAGCAATATATATTAGTTTGTGATTAGGTCTAGTTTATGGTGTACCACTAGTGGATTTGTACAAAGATATTTGGTATGCAGTTGTATTAGTATCATCTCATAACCATGGAGATTAAGATTATTTGGCCTCGCCCCCTCAGTTATGGTCCATTGACTTTGATATTTTAATTATTTTTCATGTACTAGTTTGTGATTAGGTCACTTTATAAGGAACCACTAGTTGTAGGTCAATGATAATTGGTATGCAGTTGCATAAGCATTGGCACATCTCATTTCCATGGAGAATATTTGTCATGGTATATTGACTTGAATTTTTTGCTTAGTTTTTATGTATTAGTTTGTGATTAGGTCAATTTATTGACAACCACCAGTGGTAGGTCAATGATATTTGGTATGAAGTTGTATAAGCATTGGCACATATCATTTCCACGGAGATTATTTGGCCCCGCCCTCTCAGTTATGGTCTATTGACTTTAAATTTTGATTATTTTTCATGTATTAGTTTGTGATTAGGTCAGTTTATGGAGAACCACTAGTGGTAGGTCAATATAAATTGGTATGCAGTTGCATAAGCATTGGCATATGTCATTTTTATGGAGATTATTTGGCCCCGCCCCCTCAGTTATGGTTTATTGACTTTGAAATTTTTGCTTATTTTACATGTATTAGTTTATGGTGAGGCTAGTTAAAAGAAAACTACTTATGATAGGCCAATGGTATTTATAGTATGCAGTTGTATAAGCATTGGCACATCTCATTTCCACAGAGATTTTTTAGCCATGTACCTTCAGTCATGGTTCATTGACTTTGAATATTTGAAAAACTTTGCATGTTTAAGTGTTGCTATTTTAATTTCAACATTTGCATTATCGAAATTACAAAAAAGCGAGACATATCTCTGTGATAACAGTTTATCTTTATTGGATCTAGAAAATGGTGGATTTATCTTGAGCGAAGTTTTCTATAAAAAAAATAATACTTCACAATTCAATCTAAACAATGTTGACCGAATGACTCTTTATATAACATATTAATCTTTCGCTTTTGTACTTTTGTTTTGACAAGTGTATTTATTGGTGTATCAATTTGGGTTATACGTGGTAAATTGGATGTACTCTATGATATATGTGGTAAATCGAGTTTACAGCATAACGCGTTCATCCTAAAACTACGAATTGTTGTAATATGTTTAACGAAGTTGGAATTTTGTTTGTCTTTTAATTATGCAATAATTCAAAGTTATGTAATCTTCTTCTCTTCGAGATCTCAATTGTAAAAGATGTTTAAGTGTTAGTTATGTAATTAATTCGTCACTATTTTAAATATTTGTTTCATTTTTATGAGTTCAGACAAACGTTAGATGAGTTGCTTTACACATACTTTTACACTAAAATCTATTAATGTTTGGTAAAGCTCGAAGATAATGTTGAAAAAGTGGATATATTCAAAAATACCACGATAAAACTGTGAAAAGAAATACACGTACCTGTCGCTCATCTGTCAGAAGAAATTAGATAAATTATCTCTTGGTTAATTAAGGTGGTACCTAACACTTTCACTAAAATCAATTTGGCTCGTTTAATTTTCATAAAATTTTTACAAAGTATTTACTTTGACCCTTTGACAAATATATTAAAAATTCAAAAAATTTGAACCAACCGTTTTATCAGAAAAATTACACTGGTTATATAGCAGTTTGACAAACACTAATTTTGACCATTGAGAAGCTTAATATTCTCTTAACAACGCAACGTAATTAAAACGTTTGGCTGATTTTACAGAGTTATCTCCCTGTAGTGTTAGGTACATGTACCACCTTAAATGTTCTTTTAAATAGTACATTTAGTTCGAAGTTTATATTCTTTCCTACATTGTATATTTCACCATCCTTTTTCAAATATATAATGAAAGTGTTAATCACCGTACAATTTTTAAAAGATACAAGTCGTTATAAATTGCTCAATGATTATTTCTGAAAAAACTATTTTTTAAAGAAAACTAATTCATGGGGAGAAAAATTGAAATGGAATATTCAACTAACATATCGAAAATAGAGCTGACAATGTCATGGTTAATAAAAGAAAAAGACTAACAGACAAATAATAGTACACAAGACCCATCATAGAAAACTAAAGACTAAGCAACACGAACCCCACCAAAAACTGGGAGTGATTTCAGATGCTCCGGAAGGGTAAGCAGATCCTGCTCCACATGTGGCACCCTTCGTGTTGCGTATGTTATTACAAACCCGGTAAATAGTCTAATACGGAAGGTCACATTCGTGATATATTATAAGAAGTCCATACTTTGTTAATTCTTACTTTTTGTCATTTTGAAAAAGTGTTTTGATACGTTTTAAATTAAATATGAGAATGTTGATCGAATTAGTTAACCTTTTAATATCTATTTTTTTGGGGGGATGGGGTTAGTTCTATTGTTGTCGTATATACCACATTTGCTTTTATTCATAATTATAAAAATATGGAATGCACCTTAAAATGTAGAATAAGAAGAAAAACAGCACAAATATTACATAATATTTAACAGCAATCAATATATAGTTTCCAGTGCTTAATTATTCTTTTGATAAACTCTTAAGTTGAAAGAAAATTATGATATCAATTAAATAATCAAAGAAACTAAAAAAAATCAAAGGAAGTCTTGCACATTGTGCGTTCAAAAATAATCCATGTAAATAAAATTTTGACAAATGCTTCATTTAATATGATTTATTTAGCAATGCAAATAATCAAATAGAACATGAAAACGAGGTTAAATTCATCTCGGCTGTCAATTAACTTGTAGCTACTTTAGTTCATGTCTTTGAAGGTAGCTAAAGTGCAAACGCGTATTATATAAGCTTATCTCTCATGTTAAATAAAGGCAACAGTAGTATACCGCTGTTCAAAATTCATAAATCGATAGAGAAAAAACAAATCCGGGTAACAAACTAAAACTGAGGGAAACGTATCAAATATAAGAGAACTACGACACAACAGAGCTCACAACAGCGAAATGTAACACACACAGAAACGAACTATAATGTAACAATGGCCATTTTCCTGACTTGGTACAGGGCATTTTATGAAAAACTGGTTTTGTGGCATGCCAAATCTAGCGCTTTAATGGCAGATGTAAAAAGTTTGAAACTATCAATAATTGTTAAAAAAAATAATAATAATGTATGGTCGTACAGCATCTCATTTAATTTGTAATTGAAATTTTTCAGAGACGAACAGTTTCCTACAGTTGTTTCCAATTTCGTTTCTTTTTGGTTATTGTTGGCAATCATACAACAACATGTTCTGCAAAACGCAACATGGAAACCTAAAGATTGAGCAAGATGAACCAAACAAAATACCGAAGTGATGTCAGGTTTTAACAGAAGAGTAAGCATACCCTGTTTCATATGTGGCACCTGTGGCACGTGTGTTGCTCATGTAAGTTCAGTCGAGGAAAAGTGGACGGAGTGGTGGCTTCGTCAGTTGGGACATACTTGTTGTCATTGGTGAAACATTCAATCGGCATTCTTGCTTTCCAAGGATTACAATCCGGTCCAATTCTCTGCATCCTTCGCAAATTAGGAAATATGTGTAAAAACAATGCTGTGCCACCTACCGGTAAATACATGTCATGCCCATTTGGACTACATCATTCTTAACCAATGGCAGCACTTGGACTCGCTTCAGTGTGATGGTGTTCAAATGGTTCTGTGTGGTGTTTACAATTTCGTGAAAGAGAAACGGAAAATATACGTTGACACTCTCATATTTGCGTAAGAAACATACACAGGAACTTCAACTAGTTAATCAAGTACTTTAAGATTAACACTTTATATACAAATTGTCCTATGTTTAATGGGTTGATGACTTGTTGCACAATCAGCTAGTGGCAAAGTTTTCACCTACTTATAAACATTTACATTTTCTTAAACGCTCGTTTTGATTGGATGCAGCATTTGCAACTGCGATCAACGTAAATAATCATCTTTGTGGATCTGCAATTCTATCTTAATCCGAGGAAGGGTTTGGGTTGTGGTGCTTGCCTAGCAAAGGTGATGAGTAGTTACAAGAACGAAAAAAAAATATAATCAGATTTATTCTCGATCAGCAAAATATGACAACAGCAACATCGAAACATTACGAAACAAATAACTTACTCGATGTTTAAAAGGTGTAGTACCACCATTGATTTTCTCCTATTAGTCTTTGTTAAATTTGCACTTTTCAAAACAAAAAAATTTGCAAATAAAGAAATACTTGGCATGAGTAAAGTTTTATCATGTCTAGTACTACAGAAAAAATATAAGAAAACAACCATCACTGGAAGCTAACCAATCACATTTCTCTCCTTATTTAACATGTGTACAAGATTTAATAACCATGTAACCTCAAGTTTACAAAATATTCTATAGAAACCCAAATAAAAAAAATAATGGTGCTTTGAAGTACCCAAGGCATATGTTTATGACACAGAAATGTTTTATTGCAATAAAATGTAGGATTAATTACCTACAACTGTCAATTTCAAGGGAACTTTTTTTTCGACCTATTTGCGTATACAACCGGATGTGATGTACCATAATTTGGTGGTATTACACTTTATAAAATTGAGAATAGACATGGGGAATGTGTCAAAGCGACAACAGCCCGACAATAGAGCAGACAACAGCCGAGGGCCATCAATGGGTATTTAAAAGCACTCAATTGATCTACTCATATAATTTTAATAACTATGAAATTGACACTCCCTTATGCAACGAATTTGTTACCGCTATCGTGTATTGTATTAACTCAGCAGAAACATGCTTTGCGATTACATTTAGATATAACTTACATGTATATTGAAAAGACTTTTTTGTTTTACGTGTTGTTTCTGTCATATTTCTTGAGTGATTTTTTCATATAATAAACAAGAAGTTCAAATTGTTTTCTTTTATACATAAGGATTACTAGCATAACAGTATTTGGTATATATATGTATGACATGTTTATGAAATATATATACCCCAGATTAATAATGGTACGTATAGATCACTTGGTTACTTCTGAAAAATATAAAATATAAATAGGTAAATACATATACAAATAATTTAAAATTAAATCTGAATGAAAAATCGCATAAGGTTTACAATAGTTTGTATGATAATTAAACACTGAAACCATCGTATTTTCCCTTTACAATGCTTTACATGTGTTGTAGTCAGGACAATGGCCATTGTTATATAATAGTTCGTTTCTGTGTTACATGTTGATGTTCTGTTTCTGTTGTGTCGTTGCTCTTATGTTTGATGTGTTTCCATCAGTTATATATTTGATGTGTTTCCCTCAGTTTTAGTTTGTAACCCGAATTTTGTTTTCTCAATCGATTTATGAGTTTCGAACAGCGGTATACCACTGTTGCCCTTATGTATTTTTGACATATATGAATACATGTACCTCTTCAACGGTTTCGGTACTTATACATCCTCGGATTTCAAATGTTTGGCTTTGAGCGTTCCTGACGAAGGTGAATCCAAATAAGCGCTTTTTGTTTTTATTGGCAAGCAGTTATTTCTTAAAAAGTATATAATAATGATGCTTTATGGTAATTTTCATGCTTGTATCAACATTTGCACAATTACCTCGATTTTGCTTGCTAATATCTTCCACTTTTCGAACGCATGAAATCATTAAACGTGTTTTTTTCATTTTTTTACGGTAGAGATACATGTAAACGAAACGCTAGCCTCAACAACCTACCTTCCATGTTATCTGTTATAAAGAAATTTCCGCCTCCGCCTCCACTAAATCTATTTCCAAAACCCCCTCCAAAGGCCACAGCTGATTCTCCTGGTACAAAACGTCCAATATTTCTGACTGGTCCATGCAGTGAATTTGAAGCTCCTGCTAATTGACGACCTCCTCTGCGACCAATTCCATGTAAGCCAGCACCAATGCCAATCTTATGGACTCCTACCCCACCTATTTTGCCCTGTAAAGGTCCTTCAAATGACTTAGATTTCTTTCCATAACCAAACTTCTTCGATCCTTTCAAAGGTCGATATTGTCTCTTCAGCCCAGTATATGCAAAGTTACCTTTAGGAATATAAGCATATGTCTTTCCCTGAAAACCGGTATTAAACTCAGCATAACTTGGAACTTTCTTTGACAAGTATGTATTCCTTTGAAGTCCGTATCCCTTCCGCGTTCGACTGCCATACTTCATCACAACCCTTGGTGCATAGGAAGTATCCAGAATTTTCCCATAACTCCTTGTTTTCTGAATGTAACCGGGTGCACGTTTAGGAGATAATTGGTACCCAATACTTCCTTTTGGATAGTAAGCTTGGACTCTTATCTTGGATGGTGCATATGACTTCAATACTTCCCTCCGTTGATAAGAAGCTAAAATGATTAAAAGATTAAAGTCAGCCTAACCCGAAGTACTAATACTTGGAACCTAAGGTCCAAAATGCAAGAAATATTTATTTATAACATTTATTATTTTGTTACAAAAGTGTGACTTACTTTTTAATAAACTTAATAAATGACCAAACTATGGTGCTAATTTTTTTTATTTATAATAGAACATAAAAATGGACCAGAAAGATGTACTATAAAAAAAAAGTGAAATTGAGAAAGGAAATGGGGAATGTGTCAAAGAGACAACATCTCGACCAA